>OX596006.1:36320896-36789664 GCA_951394115.2 Drosophila phalerata
AGCAGACACACACACATACACACATATTCACACATGAACATGTGTGTAAATAATACAACTCTCAAACGTATTGAGTGTTGACAAATTTTGTCAAACCGTAAAACTAAAATTCAAAGAAAAAAAAAAATGATAATATGAACTGACCAACTGTGAAACCATTACCTCCACAAACAGATTAAATGCCCAAATAATTAGTATTTCGACAATAATCGAATATTCGAATGTGCGACAATATTCATTACAAATGTTCCATTTGAATATACAAATGTTCCATTTGAATAGTTGTCAGTATATAGAGCAGAAATACTTTTGACATGTTTGCTGGTATTTATTAAATTGCATTCGAGCTAACAAAGATTTTATTTAAAATATTACAAGACAAATTGATAAAGACAATAGACTTTACTTTAAACTCGATCTGCTATTGAACATGTATACAAAATAAAAATTCATTAAAAATTAAATTGAAAACTAAAATTGGACAGATAAATATTGAAAAATATATATACTTAGGTAAACTACACACCGTCAATTTCAAGTTAATTATAGTCGTAAGGTAATTAGTATATAGAAAGTCAATGGTAAAATAATAATATGAAATTGCTTAGGTTTTTTAATTCTTCAGAAGTTAAATTTAATTTTAAAGAATTTATTTCAAACAAGAATTTAAATAAATTTAATTATAATCAAAACAATGAGGTTGGTTTGAAACTGAATGTTGAATAGACTCTTGTAATTTTTTCCAGGGTAAAGAAAAGTTTTTGCTTGTGCATTTAGATTAAACAGAAGCTGCCTTAAAGTCAGAGTTTGTTATTTTCATTTTTATTTCATTTGTTGATGACTTGAGTTGATTTCCTTTTAGATATCTAGATTTCTTACAAACTTAATTTGTGCTCTGTTAGCTTGGGAATGTCCCTTGTCCTTTGTCCTGTGTCCTGTGTCCTGTGTCCTGTTCGCTTGGCCGAGCACATTTTGTGTGTAAATTAAAGGCAATGCCGCAATTTTGGGGACATTGGGCAGCTACCCGCTGACAGGCAAAACTGCACACACTGTGGGTTGTCTAGACCAATACACACTCACCAATACAGATACGTGCGTGTGTGTGTGTGTGTGTTTGTGTTGTCCACACCCACACACAGATATTCATCTATGTCGCACATCGTTAAGCGCTGCCAGTTTGACTTAATTTGCGTTAAACTTTTTTGTTAAACATATCATTCAGTTGGCAGGCAGGCAAGGCCCAAAAGCCCAACAAACAGGAAGCAAAAAAAAGAAGCCAAAAACCGAAACGGGAAATATAAACAAAGGCATTAATCATGCCAACACACAGGCAAATATATATATATATATATATATATACATATGTATTTCATAGATACAACGAGAGGTAGAGACAGAGAGAGAGAGAGAGAGAGAGATAGAGATAGAGAGAGAGAGAGAGAGAGAGAGAGAGAGAAGGAAATTAAGCGAAACTGAGACTGTTGAGGATCCATTAAGCGTTTGTTTGGATTTCCACTGACTGCATTGTATTGGTATTGGTGAGTCTGTCTCATATGCTTCAGATTAACAGCAAAGTCATCGCCACTGTGTGTGAGTGTATGCGTGTGTGTGTGCGTGTGTGCGAGTGTGTTTGCTTAAATGACAAACTGTTGTTGGTTAAACAGAGACCCTAAAATGGAACTACCCCCGACAAAAAAATAAAATGCCTAAAACCAAACGACAACCAAACAATTTGCAAGCGACAAAACAACAAGTATAAGTAGATGAAACATGCCAGATCGACTGCCAGATACCCTTTCACACATTTCTATAATATAACGTATCCGCAGAGTGTGTCCGACTCTATGCCCTTTTCTCATTTTAAATGTATGCTCAGTGATAAATATGAAGAATGGGATAAACGTGCATTTTTGTGGGTTTTGTATGTATGTGTGTGTGTGTGTGTGTGTGTGTGTATGTGTGTACGTGTATTTGGGCTTTTTACAGAACTTTATTTATTTACCAAATGAAAACTTCTGGCCTGAAACTAAACCGCAATAACTGTAAGTGCTCAGCAAACAGAGTCGCAAACCAAAACTAACAAGCGACCAGAGACAAGAATGAAAAGCCACCAATACCAACAAACACCTGGTCACACCAGTCTCCCTCTCTCTCTCTCTGACTGCTACTTTCTCCGTCTCTATCTATTTCTGCTTCGCAAATCATTCGTGTGTGTCGAGTGTCGTGGCTGGCGAATTATTATGATAATCGCAGGCATAAATTATGCGGTATTCTTCTCAGTTGGCAATGCAATATGACAGTTTACTTGTAAAATGCCAACAGAGCAGAGCCGTCGATGCGTGCGACTGCGACGCCAGCAGAGACAGAGACAGAGACAGAGACAGAGACAGAGGCAGAGGGCAGAGACAGAGCTAGAGACGGGGACAATAAGTTAGTCAGTCAGGTAGTATCAGTCTTTGAAGTATCCGCCAGTTGCTTAGTCGCGATTCATTCACTCTTTCACTTAAGTCAGCAAGTGAGTAAGGGAATGGTTTTTATGTTTGCCTTGGGGAAATTAAGTTTGTGTCATGTTTTGTGTCATTCAATCTCCCCAAACGCCAGAGGGAGATTTGCACTTCAGCTTGCTTGCTTACTTGCTTGCTTACTTGCCTGTCTCGCTGGCCACACTGCGTATGCGTGATGTGCTGCAGTCTATGCAAATAATATTAAGTGCTGCATACTTATTCGTTCACACAACGCACAAGTGCAACACGAGCATGATTACTAACTGACTTGCCACCAAACTCGTTGAAAAAGGATATTTTCAGAGATTACAATGGGAGCTAACACACACAATTGCTGTGAAAAGTGTTGTTCCCTTTTAAGAATGAGAAAAATAAATAAATTACTTTAACCAACAAAATGCAGTCAAGTTTGGTGTATACCCTAGAATTGTTTATGTTAATAGACACTCTCTTCAAATCTCGAACTTTCACAGGTAGAAATTGCCTTCTTTTATTTGGCTTCTTAAACATATTATATTAAATATTAAACAAGTATATATTTTGTTGATTCGTATTATAAAATATTAAAAAATAACTCTGAATTATTTAATAAGCATTTTAAAATAAAATGAATTTGATTTAAAGTATATATTCAAAAAAGATCTCGAATACACATTCCAAAACATTAAGAATTTTAAATAAAAATTAAAAAAACATTAAATTATAAATTATTGTTCACTTAGTTTTTTTTTTACAAATTTGATACAAAGTCAAATATTACCAGAACTCTTTCAAGTTGGATTTGTTTTATGATATTTTTCAGTATATAAGTTTGCACTTTTACATCATACAGGGTATTTTATAGTGAGTCAATCTGGTCTTAAGGCTCATGACTTGCAGTTGCTTGATGAATTTGCTAGAAAAATCATCTGGTAGCCATCAATATTAAACTTGATCTACTGCGAACTCGCGTATATTTCATATTTGCTGCGAATGTCCTTGTTCGTATGTATGTATTTAAAGGCGTTTGTTTGTCCTTATTGCCTGACTGGAGCTACCTCCTGGTTGGGCAATTTATCAAATATTTTATACGAAATTCTGTCGCCTGTCAACGTTGATTTTAGCGCTTAGCTTACCGTGTGCCTTGGGGCACTCCGGCACTTCGAACACTCCGAAACTGTGGGCGATGGGCGGGTGGTAAGAGGTGTGAGGTGGTGGGCGTGGCAGACGTGAGTTGGCTGTCAGTGACGCGTGGAAATAAAACGCACCTGTTGCCAGGCCTCGACTTTGCAACGTGTTACGTGCCACAAGCAGAGGCAACAACAGCAGCGACATCAATTATATGACACATGAATCGGGTCCTTAACCCCCAAATTTCCCTGTACCGCAGTCGCCCTTCGTTCCCCCCGCCGTAGATGGAAAACTTTGAGGCGTCCTGTCGCATAATAAAATATATATAAATATGTATAAGGATTTCTCCAACGATATGAAATCTCTTTGACACGCATTACTTTTATGATTGTCCTTGCAGCACATCCAGACAATGAACATGCAACATGTGTCAGACACAACATCAATGGACTCCACCTCGACACCCGCTAGCTCGCTTCAAATACTCAGCAACTTTCAGCCAAATACCGAAGTCCGTTGGATCAACTAGGCTGTCCAACTAGAAACAAACCAAACAACCAAACAACCAATCAACCAACCAATCAACACAATCAGATCCTTGGAGAAATAAGTCATTTACAATCAAGTGTTAAGTGCAGCCAAGTGAGGGCCGCACGAAAAAGTGAGTTTGACTAAAATAAATTGAATTAACTTATTTCATTTAACTCAAAACAATATTAAATTGCATTATCATTATTTTGCATCATTTAGGTAAGATCATCATAGAGACTAAGACTAGTACGATGACGCAAAACAATTGATGTCTTCTCATTCATCATATACATCCTAAAGCATCCTAAACAAATTCGTTTTGATAAAAAACATGCAATTAACTGTCAGTTTATCGAAATATACACTATCAGTCTTGCTACCAACATAAAATAGTGCTGACTGTTTGCTTTTAACATGATTATTGTTGTCTTAAACTTATGCAAAGACACTCAAAATATTCCGAAATATCTAAATGCCCATTAATCCGAATCCGGATGAAATAATATCCCCAATTACCGTTAATTTAAGGCAGGCCAATCGGCCGAAATATTAAAAATCTACACAAAGTAGTTAACATAAAAAGTTATGCTCCTACTCGGATAATATATTGCCACCATTCCTCCCCCCCCCACCCCTCAGAAGATGAAGAAAACATTTCGGCTAAGCGGTAATAGTTGTTACAAATGACGCAAAAACTTTCGTCCTCGGCTTTCCTCTCGTCACTTCTCGTTCTCGTTCTCATTCTTCTCGTCCCTTTGTGCTTTCGGCATTGTTTACGAGCAGGTTTGTCGTGCAGAATTTCGTTCATTTTCAACATATTTACAGCCCGCAATTATTTCCAGCATTTTATTTTTATATCTTTGGCATGCCAGTTGCTTTTCAATTTTTGGTTGATTTGTTTATGCCAACGGCAATCAAAGCCTCAATTGTTACGCCTTGGAGCATCGGAGCATCGGAGCAACGGAGCATCGGACGATATCCTCTCCGTTCTCGCTCCTCACTCTTTGGCTGGCATCTACCTATCGTCTTTCCTGACTATTTCTGCTTTCACTTTACGCTTTGTTTTTATTGCAAAGTATACAAGTGAACGCTTCCGTTTCCGCTTGGCGCGACTATCTCATTCTCGTTCTCATTCTCGTTCTCGTTTCTCATTTCGAGGAGCCGTTGCCTTTCTCATTGCTTTCTCCTGCTGTAACTAGTGATGTAAAAAAACATCGATGCATCGCACATCGAATTTTATTTGACGATGTTTTGCGATGTTTTGCGATGTTTAACGATGTTTTTGCAGAAACCGATGCTCACCGATGCATAGAAGTTTAACATAAACATCGGTCATGACGATTTTAATTATAATTTAACACATTGTTGTTTAAAAATATGGATCGACGGAATTTATTGTAAAAATATTTATTTTAAGCATTGTCAACAAAAAATTGTTAATGTTATGAAAACATAAATTGTATTATTTTATTAAATTCGAATCAATGCATAATTTTTATTTTTATGAAATTTCGTTAAGAAAGCGGAACATCGGACACCAGCGATGAATCGAAGCTATTGACCGATGTTTTTTACACCATCGAATTTTCATTCTGTAAACAACGATGAACATCGACATCGAAGCTTCGACGCAAACTTACATCACTAGCTTTAACCATTCCCCAGCTCAGTCGCAATCTCATTCCCATTCTCATTCTCATTCCCATTCCCATTCGCATTCTCATTCTCGTTTTCATTCTCATTCCGATGTTGAGGCTCGTGTCGTGTTCGTCGCTATCGTTTTGCTATTTAAATAACATGACTTCGGCATGACAGAGCCGGCATTCAGTCATGTTCTTGTACCGCCAGCTATTTTTACACGCAATTTCTTTGACTTTGCCGCCTTTTGTGTCGGTTACTCTACTTACCTAAATTAAATTTGAATCTGAACATGGATCCTTGAAGGCAAAACTACCAGCACGGCATTCACAACAGCAAGACGGGAAAGCTCCACCAAGCAAACTATGATAACAAGACTTTATAACACCGAAGAAGATCCCGCCTATTGCTCATTCATCTGGGGTGCGAATCTTAGCAGCAATGACCTCGTCCTCGGCACCGCGGCCAATGTCTCCCACATCTTCAGCAACGACTTGAGGGACGACATTTACACGGTAAGTGCTCCTCTAACCACTCATACTCTTGCTCAAAGAAGCACAGATAGAAACAGAGACAGCAAAAGAGAGAGGGAAAGAGAGAGTGAATCGTTAAATTAGCATAATAATGAAATCAAATTAAACTAAGCGACAGCAAAATATTATTGCCAGCTCTTAGACAATTCATATCCATTTTTAAGGTACTTCTATTGTAAAATCAGATTTGTCAATCATTTTTTTTTTTCAAAGAAGGCGCTATTATTACCTGTAAATTTCCAAAGAACGATTATTTTTTACTATGGGGAATTTTTTCATTTTCAGCCTGTATTCCATTTTTTATCTAAGCTATACGATATTATCGCCCAATGCCGATAACTTTTAGTTATAGTTCGGATAACTGGAAAACAACACGATTTTCATCAGACAATATTTTGAAAAACAATTTAAAAAAAGACTGTTGTCTTTAGAATCCACTTCAATTGATATGTTTTAATTAACAATTTTATTTTACACACTGATATGTTCTTTTCTTTTAACTTCAGTTGTATGTATAAAAGTGTGGCCAAATTCTTCGATTAAAAAAAAATACTTAAAGTTACATTTGATGAAAAATAATACTAATAAAAACAGATCAGTATTGCTACTATCGATGAATGACAATTTTCGATTATTATTTTATTAAATTTGACCTTGCGTAGTTTAAAAGTTATTAATTAATGATAGAAAAAATATAATATTCCTTACAGTGACTACAAACAGTCGAATACAAAGTTATTACACACTGTTGTCAAATAACAATAGCAGAGTTTTCCATTCAATCAAATGTAGGTTGAATGCAGCCGTTCCGAGTACCTCGATCTTATATTGGACCAACAATCAGTTATGACACAAAAAGCTACCTGCTGTGGCCACAAAAACTGTTGCCTACTTTTCAGCGGCTCACTTATAATGTGTTTTTGTTCACACAGCTTATTAAACGGGCGAAGATGGGTTGAGGGGGTTAGAGTGGGGGTGAGGGGGTGAGGGGGTGAGTGGGTAATATTGAGGGGAGGGGGATAGCAAACAGGACGAAAGTCGCATTCAAGGCAAAAGCGAAATAACTCATTTCGGTGCACAGCACGTGCAAAAAAAGTTTGCTCACACGACGGCGTCGCTGTCGACGTCGCTGTTGGCGTCGCTGTTGGCGTCGCTGTTGGCGTTGCTGTTGCTGTTGCCGTGCAAAAGCTGCTTTGTGCGCAACTTTCGCTCAAGGCTGCAGAAAAGGCATAGTCAAGCAAACTGGAGCTGCCAGTCTATCGCAGTATGAGCACAAAATCAAAAACAAAAAAATATATAAAAAAAACCATCAAAAGGGACAAGAGTAAAAATAAAAAAAAATGGATACAACAAAAGCAAACATGTTAAAAAGCATGCAAAACATATTTTCAATGAGGCAACGTCAACTCACTCGCATGTATGTGTGAGCGAGATAGCTATTTAGATAGGCAAATAAGCGACTGTGGAAGTGAGAGAAAAGAGATGTAGGTGTAAGTGAGTGTATGTGTGTGTGTGTGTGTGTGTGTGTGTGTGTGTGTGAGCATAACAAGTCACAAATAAAAGTGTCAAGTTGACTATTGAATTTTTATCTGTAGCAGCCCATCCGAATGAGCAAGAACAACAATGGAGGCTGCAGGCGCGAGTGCAAGAGAGAGATGGCATACAGCGAACGTGAGTGTGAGAGAGCGAGAGAGAGAGAGAGAGAGAGAGAGAGAGATAGAGAGAGGGAAACAGCGTTCAAACGCTGCATGATTTATGAGCTCTGCCGTTTTTTGTTTACTATTATTATTACTTTTTATTGGTTTCGCTTTCGGCTACATCTTTACCACCCTTTCTTTCTATCTTTCATTCCCGTGTACCGCATGCCAGCAGGATGTGGAGGATCCGCGCACCGAAGCCCTACGCCAATACTGCTATGGTCTCATGCTCCCCATCATCTGCTCCCTTGGCATCATGGGTAATGTGCTCAATCTAATTGTCCTCACCCGTCGCAATATGCGAGGCACCGCCTACATCTATATGCGAGGTAAGTAAACATCCCCGCACCCCTTAACCCTCACCCCTCCCCACCACCACCACCACCAGCATCTATTCTATCTATAAACACTTGAAAGCCTTTTTTTGTTGGGGTCATTCCATAGAAATCCAATTCCATTGACTGTCTACGAATGGCCATTTCACTGAATAATTGCCAAATTTAGTGTGTAAAGAGTATTTCATTCACTTAAAAGCCCTTCAAATACCAGACAACAGATTCTATGCCATCGAAATTGCTTTTTATTGCTAGATCTGCTGTTCGGTGTCATAAAAAAAGGTTTAATTAAGAAACTTAAAGTAAACTGAACAAAACGAAAACGAGTGCTAATCTGCATTCCTAAGAATATCTAGAATATCTTTTAAAATCGTTCTTATATTTTAATCATAATTTTTAAATCCTATACATCATATATTGGATTAAAAAATCAGGAAATTTTAAAGTGTTATGCATTTAATATTTGTATTAAATCTCCTTAATAAAAAACTTTGTGCTCAACATTAAATTAGTTGAATCGAGTAAAAAGACATATTTCTACTATTCAGTCTTATCAAAATGACTAATCATATCTAAAATTAAATCTTTAACCTCTTTACATCACAGTTGCATCATTATCATATTTTAATCATAAAATTTAAATCCTTTACATCCTATATTGGATTAAAAAATCAGGAAATTTTAAAATGTTATGCATTTAATATTTGTATGAAATCTACCTGGCAAAAAAATGTATGCTCAATTAGTTGAATCGAGTAAAATGACATATTTCTACTATTCAGTCTTATCAAAATGACTTATCATATCTAAAATTAAATCTTTAACCTTTTTACATCACATTTTCATATAGATTTTAATAAAATTTTTTTCGGCGCTGAACATAAATATCTTCACACTTCTTAGTAGAGAAAAAAGTGCATGGGAGAGGGGTATTATAGGGTGGGGAGAGGGTATGGTAAAACCTTTGTCCGTTCCCTAATTGTGTTCTGGCAAAGTATGGCAACAATGTCTTATGGGAACTCTCACGAGGCTGCCTTTGGGAATCGTATTTGATTGGGTGGTCCTTGGAAATTTATGTAAAGCCGTTAAGCTGTTTGGGCCAAGGCTAGGACCGGAAGAGCCAGCCGGCATTGCGACAAAAAGTAGCAGAAAAACAACAAAAAAAACAAAAAAATGTTGATATGTATTAGACAGAATGTTAAGTAAAAGCAAGTAACTAACTAAGCATATTAGGCACTCGTTTGCTTTATGGCCTTTTAATTGATTAATGAGATGACCTAAAAAACGATACTTGTCAACGGCACAGCGTGTTGGCCATTTTTTTTTTGTTTTTTTTTTTTTGGTTGCCTACTTACAGTCATGTGGCAGTAGGAATATTCAGTGTACATACATAGATGGGAAAGCGACTCACTTTGTTTGCCAGCTTGAAGATGAAGGAAACGAAACTCGCCAAATACGAGAAGGAGTATAAAATGTAAAATGCTTGAAATGTATTACGCATGCTATGGCAGCATAATTGATTGCCTTTTGCCAGTTTGCCACTTTGCCAAATGGCAGCTGGGAGATGGAAGCTGCTAGCTGATAAGTGATAGCTGTTAACTGGAAAATGCTAGCTAGTAAC
The DNA here is from genome assembly GCA_951394115.2 of Drosophila phalerata. Classification (NCBI taxonomy): domain Eukaryota; kingdom Metazoa; phylum Arthropoda; class Insecta; order Diptera; family Drosophilidae; genus Drosophila; species Drosophila phalerata. Next base: position 36,330,866 of record OX596006.1, read on the forward strand.
TGGTAACTGGTAACTGGTAACTGGTAACTGGCAAAATGCAAAATAAAAGGCTCCTTTGGCTGGGACTTGAAATATCACCAGTTTCATCGGAGAGCGGCAAGTCGAGTGGCCTGACAGTAAATAAGAAAGTTGAAGAGCCGTGAAGGACAACGTCTAGAACCTGAAACTGCTATGTGAACCTCTCTAGACTTCGCTTTCGGGGACTGAGTAATAATGACAGAAATCAGGGCATTCATTTTATTAAAATAACAAAAATATTTTGTTGCCAGCAGCCTTTTTACGACGCGGTCTCATTTGGCGGTCATTGGCTTTGATTCCTTCCACGAACTGTTTGTATGTATGTGTATGCTGTAACGTGGAATGTGTAACGTGTAACGTGTAACAATGAAAGCAAGGCAGAGTAAGAGAAGAGAAAGAGAAAGAGAAAAGGACACAGCACGGTGCTAATATTTGGTGCCAGTTTGTTAAGCAAAGTTATGCATTCGGGCTATAAGAGCTTTCAAGGAGCTGGAATGTTTTATGGCTAACTTGGGAATAGCTGCCCAAACTTATCGACTGCATATTAAACTAAAGTACAACTTTCAAATGCTTAAACAAATGTCCAACTAACATACAGCTTACTTACTTCGACAGATTTCACCGAAAAGTTTTTCTTTCACTTGATGACTACAAATTTTCAAATAAATAAGAAGAAAAAATATGATTTAAATATAGAGTAATCGATTTAAAAATTACTACGTAGTGTTTTTGTATATCAATACAAAAAAATGCAATTAGAGAAAGTAACAAATGTTTGCTTGATAAAATTTAAAAATATTTTAGAAAATGATTATGAATGTGAAATCATCCAAATATTATATTATATTGATTAACCAATTTAAACAACAAATAAATCGAATTTGACAAGTGTTAATCACTTGAATTAGAATATTAAAATGTCAATAAGAAATTTGTCCATGAATATTATTAAATTGTGGAGAATAGCAACCCTGTCCTATGTAAACTTTCAGTTCTTTATTGTACATGGACGATCCCATACGTGTAGTCGTAAATAGGAAATCATTTTCAGCATCAAGAGACCACTCAATCAATTGACCTGCTTAGCGATGACAATCCTTTAGAAGCTTATTGAGTTGCCTTGTGTAGGACAAAAAAAAAGGAAAAACTGAAAATGTTTCAGTGTTGACAGCAAACACGACAGATTTGTATAATTCAAGCCCATGTAAAAGCTGAGTGATGAAATGTTGAACTGTTGAACTGATGAAAGAAATGACCGAATCAAGTGATGGACACTTGACAAACTTGGCGCCTTGTACCCAATTAAATGAACAGCATTATACTTAAGTATATCATACAGTAATATGTATGTGTGTGGTTGTGGTATGTGTGTGTCTGTGTGTCACAGGAAGTCATATATCGAGCATTAAGTTTTGTGTGCACGACAATTTGCTCAACATCGAAGAGTCAGTGAGCGAGAGAGAGAGAGAGAGAGAGAGAGAGATGGATCGTACACGCGTATACTCGTATACTCGTAAGTAATAATGTAATTATGGAGCTATAAACAAGTCATAAATCAATAAGCAAGCTACACACACACGTTCACATTTGGCATTTGGCAATAAGTTGAAATTATATATCACTGCAAAAACAACTGTAAGAAATAAAGGCAAACAAAATGGTGAACGAAAGGCGCAGCGAAAGGGAGAACAGAAACCGAAAACCATTCATTTCTCGCCAATCGAGAGTTGGGAATTTTGGTCGCTTTCAGTTTCAGTTGTTTCCGGTTGGGGCCAGCCGGAAGCGACGCCATAATTATGCCATAAACCCAGCCATAAAACTGCTTTAATGCCAACTTTCACATTTCCCGTTGTATTCGCAGCCTATTCCACTGCCGCACTGCTTGCCATTGTCTTTGCTATACCCTTCGGAATACGCATGCTCGTCCACAAGGATCGTGGACAGTGGGAGGAATTCGGGCCGGCATTTTACACGGCCCACTTGGAGCTTTTTCTCGGAAACGGTTGCTTGGGTAAGCTGACAACCGAAAAGCTCTTACTAAAACATCTGCAAGCTTTTTATTTCGGTCAATTAAATGGTATTTAAAATACTTTAACATAACCTACAACATATTACAACAATCAGGTGTGCTACAGAAATCTGTGGTGATTTTGAAGAGAAATGTTTTTCCAAACAACGGTTCGAAATGTTGGTTTTCCTAAACTGTCTGAGATTTAATGTTTTCGAACATTTTTTTTTGTTGCTTATTTTTTCAATTTAAAGATATTTTTATATTTAATGTTGTAAAATCTCGCAAAATTTTTTTAAGACTTCTGCAAGTAATAGTTATTTTCAGGAACACCAACAATTGCTTTTGAGTTGCTTAAGCGTTGTTAGAGATTTTTCCAGTACTATTATTAATATTATTATTTCAAGTGCTATTATTTATATTTTAAAACTGCTTAATATTTCCAACTATTTCCAAATTTTAGTACTATTTATTCAAGATATTTATTTATATAGTCTGGACATAGTAATAAACTTAAATGATTTATAATAATTTTAGCTCAATATTTTAAATTAAATATTTCTCAGTTTAAAAAATAATTGCTTTCTCAAAATATAATGTTGTAATAATTTGGTAATCTATACAATTTTAATTAAAATTTTAAGTTTTTTCTATTTAAATTCGATTTTTATAGTTATAGTAAAAGATTTGAATATTCTTAATGATTAGTGCACAATCTAAAGAAGGCTCTCAGCTTGACTAGATCATTACTTTAGATATGTATCCATTCTTCGTTTGATTTCAGGCGTAGGTGTTATGATGCTATTGGTGTTGACAATAGAGCGTTACGTATCCGTGTGCCATCCGGGATGCACTCGACCCGTAATGGGACCTCCAGGGTAAGTAAATATCGAGGAGTAAACTATCGATTGTAGTAATCGAAAATTGAGCGATTGCCTTGCAGCGTGGTTGTCTTTCTCACCTGCTTTGCCACATTCATCATCTATTTGCCGAGCATCTTTCGCGGTGAGCTAATCAAGTGCATACTGACCCCGAACAATGTATTCGTGTACTTGAGGCGGGATAATGCCGACTATCAGAGCTCCCTATTTTATTCGGTGTACAAGGTCATGTTGGAGGTAATATTCAAGCTAATACCGACGGTTCTGATAGCGGGTCTCAATTTGCGTATTATGCTGGTCTATCGTCGAACCTGTGAGCGTCGACGCCAAATGGTATTGACCCGGGCTACTTATGTGAAGGACGATGATCCCAGGAAGTTTGCGGAGGAGCGACGATTATTTTTACTGCTCGGTAGTACCTCGATACTGTTTTTGCTGTGTGTTTCGCCAATGGCAATACTACATATGACGATTGCTTCGGAGGTGCTGCCCAGTTTTCCGTTTCAGGTGTTTCGGGCCCTTGCCAATCTGCTGGAGTTGATCAACTATTCGATAACATTCTATATATACTGTCTGTTTAGCGAGGACTTTCGCAACACGCTGATGAGAACCATCAAGTGGCCGTGGCTCAAGGCCAAGCTATGCCATCAGGGGGATGAGGTGAGTGCTAGTCCGCCGGCAACGGCGACGGCTGCTGTATGTAATCCACTTTGCCCGCCCATCCCCACAGACCACACAGACCATCAAGGGCGTCCCAATGGTGCGATTCGATAAGGTGGCCATACGTAATCATCATCACATCACCACCACATCTGGTATTGGACGGTCCAGCAGCATATAGTCCAGATTTTCCCCTCACTCCCACGCCCACACCCGTATCCAAGCCAATCCCATGAATCCGACCTATGAATGCGTTTTTAAACCCTCCCGTTAATCGCAATCCTTAAGCTCTTATTGTTTCCCTATGTGTCGTATTCTATGTCCTACAATTCTTATTTCTAAAATTAATAACGGTGCTTCTAGCTATATTCGTACACTTAATATAGTGTATTTCTTATACTATATCTTACTACAATTTGTCTCCTATCTCAAAGAGACAACATTATATAATTTGAATTTATAAATCTCATACTTCCTTTCTTACTTAAGTTATAAAAAATATGATATTGGTATATTATCGTATACGGTTCCTTATCTATATCTTTATATACATTCCGCTTCCGGTATGTCACGAATCAACTATTTCGGGAAACGATTCTATATTTGTTTTCTTATTACTTTTTAATATCATAAAGTGTTGTTTAATACTATTTATGACATAAAAAGTTGATTTTCAATTTTCAAAATTCCATTCCCTTAAAATTTATATAAAAACCTAAAACTGGAGGGAAATAGAAAAGGTCAAACCATGTTCAAAATAACGTTCCACTTGAAGATATTGTCAGTTTTGACAGAGTTGCAAAAGTTTATAGTTTGACCTTTGGTCGTTACAAGTCAATAATTTTTCATTTTAGCATGAGTTTAATGTGACGTTTTATACTAATACTCATGACCTAAGAATTTGATTAAAAGTAGGGAGCCAAACCGAAAGAACGGACACAACTATTTCGATATGTGTGTTTTTAAAAACTTTAATTTGTAAAAAACAATAACTAAATATTTACAGATATTTCCATACTTAAAATATGTAGGTATTTTATCGAGATTTATTTATTTTATTTATGTATCGAAATAGTACCGGAAAAAACAGTTTTCGGTTTTTAAAAAAAATGGAATCGGATAATTTTGGTGAACGGTTCTCGTAATAATCCCTGTTTTGCACTAGTTACTATCTAACTAGTCAATGATGATGCAGGTTTTATTTAATTTGATTTGATCCTTAATTTAACAAAAGTATAATGATGATGATGTTCTATGCCAGGCATAGGATCGATATAAAAGGCGCTTTCATAAAGATACTGCACTATAATGCATACATACATATACATATATATGAATATTGGTGTTGTTCTATGGTTCAAGATATTCAAAAAAAGTAAATAGAGAAATACATACAAGTAAAAACAGATTAGCACGAGGTTGAATCCATTACAGATTACACAATCGAAAGCAAAAGAATTTAGATGTTGATCGGAATAGAGAGAGATATAGAGAGAAAAGACGGAGAGCGAAGGGCCCATTATCTTGGGATAAGGAGAGAGCTTTGTACTGAAGTCAGGTGAAAGCAGATTAGAGATATCATGCTAGTCAGAGAGAGAGACTTAAAAGTCAGAAGATTTCATGAGATAGATTAAACGAAAGAATGAATCGAAAGAAAGGGCAGAATGGGGAAAATATGTGCGATCTGATGAAAGAGCTTAGCTAAACATAGTGAAAAGTGAGAAAGATAATGAAGTTGATCTTGATCAAGGTGAAGTATCAATATGCATTTAGAAATTCGCCAAAGCATTTAAATATTCATTCTCGTCTTAACAATAACCATAACCATAGCGATAACAATAATGATAATAATATTTGATGTGTGTTAATATATATTATGAATACATCAATATCTCGATAAACACAAGCAACTATCAACTTCAATGAAATATACAAAATTGTACACTCCACTCATTTGCTTCAAAACTGTCATAACTCAAAGGACACGATTTGGCAGAAAATGCGCTATGATTATGATTCAAACATGAAGAGTAGTAACAGATATAAATATGAAAGGTTTACAGAAATAAGAACCAGGGTATAACGAATATTTCTCCATTATTTAGTTAACAATCGTGCTTTTTTTTTGTTATGACAATCTTGAAGTTAATGAGTGATTTGTGCGAGAACAGACATTTCCTTTCGAATGATCATACTCGTACAAAAAGTCGGACAAATATTATAGTTTTAGATGAATTTCATTGACGGACAGAGAACAGACTTGATCAACAGACGGACGATTTCAACAGACGGATACTGACATTGACGGAAATGATATGCTGATGATAACTAAGAAGATGATATTTATGTAAACCGGTGTATTTATATGTATACAAGTAAATATATTTATATATACGTATATGTATCTATTGATTGTAGAATTTAAGTGCGTGCAAGTGAATTTCTGATTCTGATTCTGAATTATGAATTATGAATTGAATTTTGTGGCACAATGCAAGCTTTCGTCAGACGAAATTGTTGCTTGAATATTATATATAATTGTTATATTAATTATAATATGTTTATTGTATAACATTAAGTTAAGAATTCAACACAAACATTGAGTGCATTTACGTAACATAAATAGGGGCAAATTAATAAACGGGCAGCTAATATTTAGTAAGTGCGATTCGAGATCATTCGAGAATCGATACATTCATTTCAATACACTGTCCTAGGCACCTAGACCATGTCTAGTATAATTTTAAGTTACCTACAATTTTAATTAGTTAGTCAAGGCTAATATAAGTTAAAAAAAAAAGAAAAAATGAAAAACACGTTTGTATCTAAATCCAGAAACATAACTTGCAGCACGCTTATATAACTCAAATAAATGTGTGTACCTAGAAAATGTCTGTGGCAAATGTTGTCTACTTGAATAACATAAAAATAACTAACAAAGATACTAAACAGAATCTATGTACAACCAACTTAACAGTATTTATTGACCGAAAGTCAAGAAAGATAACAAAAAAACAAAATAAAAAACACAAACGCATAATACCAAAAATGCTAATACAGATATATACTATAGAATGAAAGATTTTTTTTTTTGTGAATGAGCACAGCTCAAAGCCAAAATGTAAAGAGAATGAGAACTTAACTTGAAAAAAAAAAATCATAAATATATAATGATATACAGTATACAAAATGCTAATATATGGATGTAAAACTTAAAATGGAAAAATGCAATTAGTTGAAATACTCTGAAATTAAGCAAGAAAGTTATTAATCATGTTCACTAACGAAATATTCAGATATTAAATTCATACACATAGCTTATATAAGAATGTCAAAACAGAAACACACATACAATATACACATTAATCGATAACCAAGTCACACAACATGGACACGGCATGCAAAATAATCCACAAATAATTATAAATAAACAGTTTAAATTGGTGTCAATATTCAAAATTAAACACAACTATTACAATTCCAATTCCATATGAATGTCAAATAAAAAAAACATGGACTTTTCACTTGACAGTATCAGCATTGCATTGAGCACATGTGCTAGACAACTTTTACTGAAAAATGTCCTGCCAGACCCTTGACTACGAAAAGTCATGCACATATGCCCATGTAAAGATGATAAAAAGTTCGATGATAAGTCGAGTGCTTGTAAGAAAGAACAATGAAACCGATAAAATTCATTGGCAAGTCGAAATAACAAAAAATGAACGGTATTTGCATATTGTATAAACATATATATCGTAAATATTGGGTACATCGAATAAAACATTGGAGGAGTTTCCAGATTTAAACAAGACTACCAGGAAACTCAAACGAAATGATATAACTGAAATACAAATTCCTGGGCAGGACTCAAATCTAAAGGGATGCTCACGATTTCAGTAATGCATATGTGCTCGCTGCTAAGCTGCTACTATCAAGTGATAACCCTAACTTACAAAACTGAAAGAGGTCAATAAATTATTGTAATTGAAGTCTCAATAAAAACTGCGTTTTTTTTGCAATATCCTAATAAGCGTATTCAAATTCGTTAATTTCTATAAAGTTCATATCTACTTAACTCTTATTTACAGCTCTTCTTTTTCCAGCAATCAACTAATTCCAAGTTTGAGAAACTTTCTTGAATTCGGGCGACATCTTTTTAGTAATAGTTGTAGACGATCCAATAACCAGTATTTTTAAAATCAATAGATTTTTTCATAAATAGAAATTTATATGAACGCTGTTATACAATGAGCCACTCCAAAAAGTATTAAAACTTCGTTATGCTCTCACTACAATACTTTCAAATTTTTCAGTAAAAAAATCTTTATTAAAAACTATGTTAAAAAAAAAAAAAAACAGTAAAAAAAAATGAGGAAAAAACTAAAATTGTGATCATAGGAAAATGGAAGAGCTGCGCGAACATCACACGGCAAAGGAATATACAGTGAGCATTGCTTAGAAGCAACCGCAGTGAAAGCTCTCTCTCTCTCTCTCTCTCTCATTCACCATGGTCGCCACACGACCAATCGCTGCTTCATTAGCTCAGCCAGATGACGTTGCCTTTGCCGCTTGCGCTCGAAGATCTGATGACGTATCTTTAGGAGGATGCTGTCCCGTGGTGCACCTGATAATTTACTTGTCTTTGTCGATGTCGTTGTTGTTGTTGTTGTTGTTGCTTGGGAGATGACATCACTGCTGTTGCTGCTGCTGCATGTGCTCAGTTGCTCCATAAGCAGGTCCATGTCGTGAGTGCTTGCTGCTTGCGGTGATTGCGGGGATTGTGGTGATTGCGGTGGTTGCAATTCGCAAAGTGGCTGCCCCACATTATCGCCAACTGTGTGTTTGTATTGCTGTTGTTGCAGCCTAAGACGCTGACGCTAAAATACAAATTTCGATTAGCTAATGGTCTCTGAAATGGGGTTAATATAATTCCAGGCGCACCTTCTTGCGTGCCGCATTCTCGGCCAGAAAGCGGCATAGTTGCTGCAGTTGCTGCTCGGCAAGTGTGTCCTCGTTACTGTCCTCATGCTGCTGTTGCTCCTGTTGCTTCAGCTGCTCCTGGTCTTGCTGCTGCTCCACCTGGTGGATCAACTCGAGCCGTTGCAACTGTCGCTGCTTAATCGCCGCCTGCACCTTGCACTTGGTCGCCATACTCAGGTCCATGTTGATGCACTGTTGTTGCCGCTGATGGCGTTGTTGTTTCAGTATTTTGTATATGACACCCATTATAATTGTGTATTGTATTTATTTTCGGTTATCTCCGGTTTATTGTACTCGCTTCGAGCTGTTGGCAATGACTGTCCAAAATTGTTAGCATATTCAGCGTCTTATATGAGCACTGTCTGCAGTCCTGATGCCACTGACAGAGAACGAAGGCAGAGAGGGAGACACAACAACTACGAGAGAGAGAGAGAGTGTGTGTGAGTGAGAGCGGGTGTGAGAATGGCAGCAGCATCAACAGTCTGGCAGTCAGTTTGTTGCATTTTTGGAAAATGCATACCAAAAAAAGAATGAAAATGAATATAAAAATATAAATAAAGATAAAATTTAACTCAGTCCCTCTCTTTACAGATGTGCGAGTGTGTGTGTGTGTGTGTGTGTGTGTGTGCCAGGCACATTGCGCGCCAAACTTCAATATGAGCCATTGCTCAAGTGGAGTACTATTTTCCTCTTCTCTGCCACTGCTCATTACAATGCCTTTAGCAACAACACATGTGGCACTTCCAAGACAGCTAATAATAGCACACACACACACACACACACACACACACACACACACACACACACACGCACACAGTGCAACACTTTCGGTGCACCAGCAGCGCTTGTGGAATCATCCCAAGCCTCATGTCCGCATGTTTGGCGCCCATTCCATTCCCATTCGACTTCAACTGCTGAGCCCGCCTTTTGCTGCATACTCTAACCAACAATAGAGTATAATGATTGGGTGATGAAGCTTGGCAGCTTGACTTGCATATACTTATCATTTTAATTGCTTTATATTGGAAAACACTTTAAACTTGAACGTATTCTAGCTTATCTTTGTTTTTAAATACTTTTAAAAACACCAGACTATTTAATATTTTCTATTCATTTGTTTTTATAACAACTGCCAACGAATTATAATTATAAAATAAATATATGTAATAAATTCCACAAAATTCATATTAAGGATTACAGAAACAATTAATGTATTCTATTTATCTGATTGAAGAGACAATTAATGTATTCTATTAAATTTATTAAAATATAAATTTAATTTCTATTAAATCTTTTCTTGCTTTCAATAAAAATCATTAATTGATCATTTCGAAATGTATATTTTAAATTTAATTAAATCAACGATATCATTAAATTAAATATATGTTAAATATTAAATATAATTCACGTTCTTAATATATCTATATTATATTTAGTTACTAATAATGTCATTAATTGCAGATTTCATAGTCCCCAAAATTTAATTACAAACTCTTTGTCATTTTGTTTACACCCTTTTTTCTCATATGACAAACAAGTAGTTTTTTCTTTTTTTCTTAATTCTGATTTTGTATTTATTGTATTTAGTTTCTTATGTATGACAAGATTCAGTTTGGCATAACCAGAGGCATAATCTTAATGCATGGTTGGCCCGTTATAAATAGCGCCTGGGAAAAAACACTTTGCAGCAGGCGCACAGTCACACACACACACACACGCACACACACGCACACACGCACACAAACACACACACACACTGTCACACTGAGAAGAATAGGCAAAGACAGTTCTTCGGCTCTCGTTCTCCTTGGGATTCGCCTCTCTTTTTCTTGTGGGCTGTGTGTCTGTGTCACGCCATGCACTTGAACTCCGCATTCACATGTTGCACGAGGATGTGTTCCTATCTCAGTCCCTCTACCTCATCCTCATTCTCATTCTCTCCCTCTCCATTGCCGTCTCCTGTGCCCGTTCCCTGCTCATTAGCTCGTTCCTGTTCCCGTTCCTTATACCATCCCAGTCGAGGGCATCATATACATTTGTATGTACATATGTACATATTATCATATGCCTGTCGTGAATCGCTGCGTGTATTTCTCATTGTTATTGTTGTTATTTTATTTGAGCGTCAAGATGTTTCAAAGTGCACTTCAAGTGCGTTACAATTCCTGTCTATTTTTAGATGCTTGGGAATACGACAGATAAGAAGGCCAGACAAAAATGGCTGAAGACTGAAGAGTGAAGGCTGAACGATTTTTTGTCATGTAAATCATAAAATAGAACCCCTTGAAAAGGCAAATTAAATAATACTTAATGAGCAACTAGAGATATGTCTGCTCTATTGAGCAATATTCTTAGACCAGCATAGGAACTCGCTCCCATCCTCAAACTCAAACTCAACCTCAACCTCATCCTCATCCTCGAACTGTTGTAACTTGAAGTCGAAGAGCTGCGCAGTCGCACTGCACTTGCCAGTACAGTGGGCAACAACAAGCACAGTGGAATCAACTAATATTTACTATGATTAAAATTAAAAATAAATAAAAACTAAATCGATATAAATATGACATCAAATTTATTATGAATTTTGAAGCAAAAAAGAATGGGGAATAATACTCATAATATATTTTTGGATGCCAAATTCGATAAACTTTTATATTACATTTTTAATTTTTAAATTAATTTTAACTATATAACAGAAATCAGAAATTAATTTTATATTTCAATTGTTATATAAAAATCTAACAATAATTCAATTTTTATTTTAATTCTATTATTGATTTTAATAAATGAAACTTAAGTTAAAATGTCTTTTAAACCGAGGTAGCCAATTTTCCATTTTTTTTCCATTTTTATTATAAAATTGACAAATAAATCGTTTAATTGATTTTTATAATAAAAATTGAAAAAAAAAAAAAAAAAATTGGTCCTATTATTAATTACTATACTTGTGTTGTAAAGTTACTATTTTTGTTGTATTTTATAATATATTAAAAATTAATTTATAATTTTATTATAATAATGAGGATTCCTGATAAAAAGCTTTTAACCGTATAACACAACCAGCTAAAGTTCATCGACATTCTGACGACGAAAAGCTTTTTAGGATATGGCTTAATTTCAAGTTTTCATTGTCTGTGTGAAGCTTTAGGCATTATGAACACTAGAAATAATAAAGGTTAATCATATTAGCAAGTTTGGATTTGTAAAAAGTTGTTTAATATCAGATATACTTTATTTTTTTTAAGAAGGAGAAGAAGATTAAATTAAATATTATTTTTAGATTTATGAGAATTGTCTAACTGAAGTACTTTGAGTTCAATCTTAAATTAGTGCAACATAATAACCATCTGTGCTATTTAGTTGGCATTTCAAAAAAAAATATGTATAATTTACGAGCATACAGTATTCAAATACATATTTTGAGTGCAGTTCGCGAAAGCCATTTGAAAAATGTAGAATGAGTTTCTTTGAATTTCTGCGGCTATTATTGGACACTTTGGAATCACTGTTGATCGTTTTACAAAGAGCTTGTGTGTCCTTCAGCCTATAAGAATGTGTTTCTATTTTAATGGGTGTATGTGTGGAAGAGTATTGTATATACTATATAGTATGCAAGTGTGTCTTCAGTTCGATTTTAAAATGTCTGTTACAAATGTAATTTAAATATTTCATTGTTGCATTTCATGCGACTCATTTTCAAATTGAGACCCATTGAAAATTGAAGCCGTTGTCGGTGGTTTTGGTCGTGCAGCTGATGGTAGGGGTGGTGGTGGTCGTGTTGTTGGTGTTGGTGGTGTTGGTGGAGAGACAACCCTAAGTGACAATTAGCTGTGTGCTCGAGCAAACATTTCCCACAATTGTGATGCGTTTTTCGTTGGAAAACCAAACAAGTGCAGTTCAAAAACGTCTCGCTGAGTGGGTAATAAAAATATACACTGCCTGCTCTGGCATTGGTCTGGCATGGTATGGCATGGTATGGCATTGGTCTGGCATGGTATGTCTTTCGTTGTGGTACTCTGCAGCTAATCGATATACATTGAAAATAAATGCTTGCAGTCTGCTCATTCAGTTTTTCATAATTTGTATATTACTTTTGTTCTATTTTCGTATTTCCGCTTTAAACGATAGTCTGATATTTATTTTTGGCATATCTGTTTGTATGGTAATCAAATGAATTGAAAGCTGCTCGACTTGCATTAAACATTATAATTAAGTTATTGATGGCATTTAATGCTTAGAAGCTGCCACAACTGACCCAGTAATGACTTATGTTAAACTGGATTTCAGGCGCCTGCGAGACGCACAACGCGGTGGCCCATATATTAAGTATCCAAGGGCTGGAAAAGGAAGACGTCACTCGGTGGGGGCCATGGCCATGGCCACCGGCTGATCTGCAGATTGGCGGCCTGACAACTTTATATATGCCCATATATACATACATTCATACATGTATAAATCGCAGTACACATCTCCGCAAATCACAATTTCTCACGGTCTCGCAGCAGTTTGCCAAAGTTCGCGCTCGAATCTCGAGATCTCGGGATCTGGGGGTCTTGCGATCCCGGGGGACCCAAACGACTGACAAGTTGTCAGCAGCGGTGTTAATGAGCCGCACGTAGGGTGAACACAATTCGACTTGGGGCCCCGATTTAACATATATATATACATGCGTATATAACTCAAAGTGGATTAACAGCTTGTGCAAAGATTTAAGATGCCTAACAACACTTGACACATATTAAAAATCTTTCTCTGACGCAATATGAGTTTTATATTCTTGTTACTGAACAGTTTTATATTCTTAATGAAATCTGCAACTATGTTAAAGCGACTCTGAATTCAAGACAAATTTCGACATAATATTTTGAAATTATAACAAATGAAGTTCACCCTATTATTATTATTATTTATTATTTTTTTTAACAAAAATGCCGATTAACCATATTTTACAAATTAATTTAAAAAAATACAAATTTTTTAAGATAATTTTTACTACACTCATGAAACATATATCCGATCAATAGACATATTTATAATATTTTTTCTGATTAGTAAATCTCGTATTCATCATTTCAGAGAGATTGGATAGTATAAGAACTTTATTTTTTTTTTTTTTTAAGTCTGTTTTTAATATTATAATTTTTTTTTTTTTTTTTTTTTTATTGTTATCTGTGACTGATTTCTTAAATTAGAAATGCATTTTGAGGCACAAATTAATTGTTATTTATATTCTTAATTTTTTTTATCAGTTTATACCTTACATAAAATATATTTTATATATTAAAGGTTAATATATAAAAATTAATATAGGGTAAATTTTTGTTGGTCGCATTGTGAGTCGTTAAGAGAGAGTCGGAGACACTCATTAAGACTCCCCATCCAAGCTGAAGTTTATGGCTCGCTAAAAACATAATAACTTGGCACAAAGACGAGCAAGAGGCAAGAAGATATTAACAAGCAAAGCTTATAAACATACGAGTACTCGTCGAGATTAGTCTGTGAATAAAACACATGTTGACATGACTCTTTACTCTTTCCCTGTTCTGTCCTGTCCCTCCCCGCCCTTTTTTGGCCCACCCACTGTCGACCGCATGGCAAATAAAGCTAAACACTGTCATGTGTTGCCCCAGCGAACAAATCCATAGTTCCAAGTGGATGCCCCAAGATTGTCGCCTCAGCAACATGTCGCGTGCAACATTGGCGAGCGTGGGAAACTTTGACTTGCCGCAATCTCAAAAGATGTGTACTCCTATTTGCCAGAGCGAGTGATGAAAGATCAACAACAACAAGCAAAAACAACCACAATAACAACAACTTCGAAGTCAACGTCAACTGCGACTGCGACTGTGACGGCGACGGTGACTGCGACTGCGACGGCGACGCTTTGTTGGCGCTGTAAATTCAAGTATTTGAGGCAGCGCTTAATTGACCACATAAGAAACCAAACACAGAATGCTGTCACAACAGTTGACTTGCATGTTGCAACTGTCGATAGTACGATAACGATTACGATGACGATAACGATTACGATTACGAATACGATTTCGATTACGATTACGAGTATCAACAGAGACACACGCGTCTTGGTTTGATAACATTATGTCAAGTGCACACAGACAAGTTACTAAAGCTTAGACAAAAAAGAACCCAAGACACAAATATAGTAGTATTCAAACCAGAGAATCTAACCGAAACAAATATAGGTTACGGTTTCGACTTCGGTACGTCCATAACTATTTCGGTAAAAGGTTCTATTTCATCTTTATCTTTCGGTTTGGGAATCGTTTCCAGTCGTAACGGTACAAACAAATCAATTTTGAAACATTTTAAAATTGCACAATGAATAAGGAGGCCAAATCATGATCAAAATGACATTTCACTTGAAAATCGGTTCAGTTTTAATCAAGTTATGACACTTTGAAGCTGGTCAGGCTTCAGAATTAGCCAATTTACAAGTCAAAAACGCTTACAATTCTTCATGATTTAAAAAATAAAAAAATAAAGATCTCAGAATCAAGTTTAAAGTGTTGTTTTATATTAATTACGATATAAGGAGTTGATTAAAAGTAAAAACTTGAGATGAAAAATTTTGAATTTATAAAAGTCCCTTAGTACCGAAATCAATAGCTAGACCTAGAGAAAAAAAGTTTTTTTGAAGGAATTTAAAAATATTTGAATGCAGAGTGAATTAAGAGGCCATATACTGATCAAAATGACATTCCACTTAAAAATCGGGTCAGTTATGTTCAAGTTATGACAGTTTGAAGTTGGTCAACTCTTTAAGCTAGCAACTTTACCATAATAATAATACTTCAAACTTTAATTCAAAGCTGCCTTTTTGAGATTTGCGTAACAGGAAACGAGAGCGATAACTGCGACGCCAGCTGCGCTGCTCTCCGTTGGCCGAAGACCACCCAAATCGTTAGCGAGCTTTAAAGAAAAGCTCGGGAAGTCTTACAAGCTTCTGCAAGCTTCGGCTTCGCTGCTGCTGCCGAAGCGTCGGACGTGAGACGACGCGACGCTTTGGGAAGTTTCTGCAAATCCGCTGCCATTACACTATGGGCTAACGACTGAAATAGCGAATAAAATGTTTACTTTAAATTGTGTGTGGTATGTTTAGTTGCATTAAAATTAAAAAAGTTAAATTTTAAGTCGATAGTGTAATTTTCACTTTAATATAATTTCATATAAATAATATTAAAGTATAAAAGAGCACGTTGACTGAACTATTTGATAGAATAATGGCATTAGAAAAATTAAAAAAAAAAAATATGTCGGCTTTAGACAGAGTTAGTTATCCTACAGAATATTAATATTATATTAAAAATATTATAATATTAAGAACATATTGGTTTTAATATCTCCAAAATCAAATGAGTTTTTCGAACAAAAAATCAGCTTTCAGTCGATCGTTCCTATTGTGACTTTATTATACAGTGGTTAAATTTTGATCATTACAATTTTTAAATTTATATTTCAAATTTAGTTTTTATATCTTTAAATTCACGCTTATTTCCAACCAATTCAATCCGCTAATCTGGACATTCTGACCATAGTGCTCTGCCTAGCTGAAAACTCGATGTGTTGCATAAAAAATATTATAGCGACGCGTCGCTGCCAACGCTGATGACGACAAAGAAGTCATTGTTGTTGTTGTTGTTATTGTTGTTGCTACTGATTTGACTGGTGCTGTTGCTGCTGCTGTGTCAACTGCCTTCATTCAGTAAAAATCGACGGAGTAGATTGGGCGCTGTCTGTTTGCAATCCACAACAACAAAGTGTGTATCCTTGGTAAAGACCCATTTTAAAATGTCAGCACTCTCACAGGGATTGCACGTGGGTGCCGTCTCCAGGTCGTATCAGTATAGGAAGGTAATGAAGCCGCTGCTGGAACGCAAGAGAAGGGCACGCATCAACAAATGTCTGGATGAACTGAAGCAGCTCATCATGGAGGTGGTACAGCTGGTAAGCTTAGGTCTGTGCTCAGAGTTGAAGTTATCATACTCGTCATTGATTCATCTCCAGGATAAGGAGACTCTCTCCAAGCTGGAGAAGGCTGACATTCTGGAGCTCACTGTGCATCATCTCCACAGGCAGCGAAAGCAGTGCGAGTTTAAGATAGAAAATAATCCCTTACAGCAGCTGGAACAGAGTCGTGGTTACGAGCATTTCTGGTGCGGATCTCAGCAGTGCATCCTCGAGGTTTCCTGGTTCCTTCAGCGTCATGACAGACAGCTGAATTCAAAGTTCCTCCGAGCTATTCAGCAATTATTGCCAGTTAGACCAACAAGTTTTTGGAGGCCCTGGTAGGCTTTAGTTGGACCCTCATAAACTAATCGAACTACAGAGAATGCGAAGCTTGAGAAATTAAGACATTAGGTTTCATCTGAAATGGTTAATCACACTTATCTTACCCTAGTAATAACTGTGTATTTCGGTTCAACTAAAGTTCTCAATCGGAATAATTTAAATACCTCCATATAAATATGTAATTTAGTTTTACAGATATTTTCGTCAGCTTTCGCTGCTATAGTTGATCTCTATGCTCTTAATGATATCCATTTGTTTAATTATTTGAAGCATTCTATTGTTAATACAAAAAATTTATGGAATAGAGCTATACCATAGAATAAACAACTTTTTTTTCTATTTTTTTCTGTGTATCCAAAAACTACCCGTTAATTTTTGGTATGCCGATTATTATTTGTTTGTTATATTTGTGATGCTCCAGGTAAGGTAAATAATTAGAAAAAGTGCTGATATTCGGAAAGAACAACTTCATTTAAATAAAAATGCACATTTCTGTTTGTATTTGTTCCATAATAATAATTCCAAAAAACTTTTATTTTCGTTTCTTTCATTTGCATGTTGTGTGTTTTGTGTTCAAGTTTTGTGTGCAGTGTTTTTTTCTTTATATGTATTTATATTATCCAATTTGGGAGTAAATCATGTTTGCATTTTGAATGATAATTAACAGTGCTTTTTGGCATTTAATTAATTATTAATGAACATTTGCTTAATTTGATTAAAATGCTAAAATATATTGCTTCCGTTTGAATTTATCGCACAAAAAAACTCTTAGTTATCGCAATAAAAAAATTAATTTTTTCAAATTTTCATAAATGGTAGTTCGAGTATTTATAATAGATTAGTTAATATTTCATATGTATATTTATGTATATTTGGGTGTGGGTGTTTTGTTTGTTACAATCTTTAACTTAGCCGCTAAATTCTTGCTATGTACAATTGTTTAAACATTTGTTGGCGAGTGTAAGAAGCGCGTAAAATTGATTGTTGTTGCATTTTATTTTATTTTTTATTTATTTTTTTGTTGTTTTGTTTTTAAGTTGCCCAATTTGATGTATTTGACTGCGTGTAAATGTATATGTATTTTCGGTTTGTAGTTGTATATGTGTGGGGTTTAATATATGTTAATATCATCATCATTTGTCACTTCCTGATCGGATTCCCTCGTGTAAGCAGCTTAATTGCTAGCTAATAACATTATGTATAATTATTTTTGTATATTAATTATAATATGTATGTATATTTGAATATTCGCGTTTTCTGAAGAATTTCGGTGAGAATAAAAGGCATGCAAACATTTTGTGTATTTTGCATCAGTATGCATGTACATAATTATGTATATGTTTATAATAATTTAATAATTATAGTTATACATAGCTTGAATTTTAAGCTGCGCATTAATATATTTCAAATAGCTCAAGGAAATAAAACACAATTTTAAATTCCATACATAATTAAGTTAAGGGTAAAATGTAACATATAAATACATAGTCCATATTACAATTTGGCTTTTACAATACACAATAATTTAATAATTAATGGTGCTGGGCAATTCATATGTTGTTGAGTGTAAAGATAAAGTTAATAGTCAAAGTGTAATATAGTGATGTAAAACAGTCGATACATCGGTATTTCAACTTTAGTAAAATTCTTGTATATGTATATATATGTATATATAATTATTTCCTTGATGTCTTTTCATCACTATTCTATGCATATACATATATGTATATATATAAATATAATACGAGTTGAAAAATCAGTATCGGTTTCTGAATCGCTTTTGTTTTTTACATCACTAATGTAATACATTACGAGTAAGAGTATGTAATATCAGAAACCTCATTGTGAATTAATTAATATACTAAATCAGCTTAATATTGCAGCATTAATTAGAAATTTTCTTTAATCCAAACGCTAATATTTTTCTTGTGGATTATATTTTGATTTTTACATTTTGCCACATCGGAATAATACAAATTCATTATACATTTTCTTTTCATTGTTTAATTTAAGGCATTAACCAATAGCACAATTTACCTCATTGGGAACCCAACTTAAAAGAAGGTTCTTTAATTTGTACTTATAATATAACTGTAGGTTTACTGTACCTATTTGTATTTGTATTTGTATTTGTTTAGCGCAATATAAAAATGTATAATCTATAGAAAAATTACTTTAGTACAGTGAACCTTCCATATAGTATACCAAATCAAGTCTTAAGAACTTTAGGATAAGATACTTACATATATGATTGTTGGTAAATTCAATGCAGCCATATTGAAGGTTCACTGTACTCATAACTAATTGAAATAAGATCTAAAAATTTCAGTGCAAGCAATAAATATAAAGAAAGCACTTTCATTTATTATATTTATAAAAATTGGTGCCAACAGGAAATTACTAAGAGAAAACGAAACTCAAGGCAATATTGAATTAGGTAAAACGTAAGATAGAGAATATAAGATAGAAAGCACATTGCAAAAGAACATTTACAATTAAAATATTCTTGTTTTTTGTTTCTGTTTTAAAACGTGTTTAGTTATAACATTTGTTTATATGAGAATTTGTGATTTTAATTTCATTTTTTATTGATATTTTGTATATAATATGTTATGTTTAAACATATGTAAGAGTAAGTAAAGTTTTTTAATAGACTTTATTTATTGTTTTTATTGATTTAAAGTATGCTTTAATAAAGCTGAACCACATATAAAATAGAAATTATTTTAACATGGTGATAGATTGTTGTAGAGAGGAAAATATACGAAAGCAGATGGTTAAGATATGAGTGTAAATTGTTATGTAAATTATAGAGGATGTGTATAGGGTGTATAAAGTGTATGTGTTTACCAGAGAGATTCCAGAGAGAGTTTTGCGCGACAATGATTGTAAAATGCGATAGTTCTTAAGGCATTCAATAAATACTCAAATATAGGATTATATTAAGTATAGCTTAAACATTAAGTGTCAGTTTCATTAAATATGTTTTAGAAAGTTGCAAGCTCGAGTTGTAGTAAAGAATGCTAAAATAAATTGAATAGCAAAATATGATATCGTTTAGTAAGGCATGCAGAAATATGTCTAGTTAACTGGATAGAGTATAAATATATTAAAAAAAAAAAAACATTTTTAGAAAATGACAATAGCAACATCTAGGACGTTCCAGCTATAAAAGTAGTGAACTCAACCTGTTCATGAGCCAACTGTGTGTGCATGTCCCTAAGTATATATATTAAGTATTAATCAAATGTTCACATATACCAATTTAATTTGACCATATATATTAGAAAGCCAATCGACATAATGTAATGTGTAAGTACTAGATCTTACACAACACAAAATAAACAAGAATTAAAATATCTAATATATTGACTATATATATTATATATTAATTAAACTCAATATATAATTCACTAAAACTACAATCATCTGACGCTATTACAAATTCAACAAAAGAATAATTTAATTAATTTTTGAGCAAAGGTATAGATCAAAATTGATAGTTCAGAACCAAGTTGATTGTCTGCGCAGTAGGTAACTGCAGTTCCTTGGAAGTATAGCTTAGCTACTGTACTCGAGTTATTCAAAAAAATTATATACACACACACACACACACACACACAGACAGACATTCAGCCTGAGGAAGAGCGCTCATGAACATAAGTCCAGTTTAATTGGATGGTTTCACTTTAGTTCAATACGATATAAGACCATGCTTTATGCAAAAAGCGAGTAGTGTTTGTGCTTATTATTATGTGTTCCAAAATTTCATTTGATAGATGTTCGGAATTTTCGAAATTTGAGAACACTTCAAACATTGCCTGATATTAATCTATAATTTTTAGTTAAGTGTTTAGTTAGTATATATATAATAAATATACATATATGTAGGTATATAATTGGTGTATAATTAGTTCAATAAGCAAATTGCGTTTATATAATTTCATTCCATTCGATTATCAACAGTTGTTGCTGATGGCTCAGCAAAAAGGCAAAACAATCGAAATGAGAAATTATCTACATTTAGCGAAGTTTATTATGTAATCTATAGTATGTACGTGTAAGTACCATACAAATATATAAATAAGATTTTTCTATTAAAAGCTGTAGCATTATTTGTTATATATATATATATATATATATATATATATATGTTTATATTATGAGTATAATCATATTTATATATATTTATATCTATATAAATATGTGTATGTTTAAGACTTGCTATTGGCGCAATTTGCCTACTATATTTTCCGTTTATTTATGTAAGTAATTTATTCAAAAAAAAAAAATGTTCCAACTATAAATTTTATTTAGTTTTATGCTTTCGGGTGGTTTTCAATTTTCATTTCCATTCTTGTTTATTTTAATTTATTCTGTTTTGTTTTCCTCTTGCAAGCATTTCAATAAAAATGCTTTTACAATAGAACAAATGCCTAATGTATATGTATGTATTTACATACACATATATATAGCGGTATATATATACATATGTGTATATACATTTATGTTTATGGTGTATACCTATATACGCTTTGTTTATAACCAATACAGTTGTATATATATACACATAATTGTATATGTAAGTAATTTAAAAAAAAAGCGTTTCAATTATTTTAATTGGTGTTTTACGATTACGAAATCTGCATAATTTTTCTTAGCGGGTTGCAATATTATATTTAATTATATTTTCAGTATATGGTATAGTATTTTATCTTTTTTAATTAGCAATTAGTTGGAATTCAAGTTTTGCATATCTGTATTCAATTGAGTTTTCGATATATATTTTGGCCGCGGTTTTGGGGCTAATAAGCTGCCACCAGGCAAATGGCATATATTACATATATATAAATATATGTGTTTGTGTTTGTGTATGTGTGTGTGTGTGTGTTTGTGTTTGTGAGTGGGTATGTGTGTGTGGGAGTATATACTTTTTTGCGACATTTTCCTTAACGATATATATATATATATAAACACAAATATTATATATATATCAAACCATATATGTATTTATTGTGCACGAATTCGTTGAATCTGCTTCTCGACATGGTTCCATCTCTTTGACAATCTCGAATTTCAGCGCAACAATTATTCTTGCGGTTAATCACCACCTAAACTTAACGCCTGAACTATACGTGGATCAGCTTTACTACCCTCACGAAATTCTTCTAAGGTTAAACGATCATCGTGATTCTTATCCATTTGATCGAAGATCTTGTCGACACGCTTCTGTGGTGTGTTCTCATCCTCAGTTTGTGGTTGTTGACCCTGCTCGTAAAATGCATAAAAAGTGTTTTAATATTTAACTGTTTATATAGAAATAAGTGGATAATGAATGTATATTTAAAATTTTGTTTTTTTAGATTCTTTCAAACCTAAGTTATTAGATTGAATTTAAAGACAATCTGAAAAAACGCCTTATTAACATGAGTGTATCTATTGGAAATGATTTTAAAACCTTTAGTCTAAAGATGGGAAACTACAGATTAAACTCTTCTAAAAGTAAGTATTTCTAAATCTTTCAATCACTCAATCGGTCAGTCTTTTCATTGAATTGTATTCATACAGATATCAATAACGTATTAAGTGGTACTCTTAAAACGAAATGGATCAATAAAGCTTTCTAAATACTGTACTTGTTACTGTAGGTGAAATAACAGTAGATACTTAGGCTGCATTATAAGCCATATACGTACCACCATCTGATAAATGGCATCTACAATATTGTACATTTCCTCTCGCGTAATGTAGCCATCATTGTCCACATCGTACAAACGGAAGGCCCCTGTTAGGGAAAGCAGAAAATAAAGTATGAATTAGTTGTGTATTTTTTGTCATAATGGTTGAACTTACAATGTAATTTCTCATCTAGATTGCCACGTGATGTTATGGAAAGTGCCCGTATGAATTCTTCAAATTCAATGGCTCCATCCTGTCAAAAAATTACATATTATAGTGAAAAAAATCATTAAAATGAATACTACTATATATTTACATTATTTTCATCGAATACCCGAAATACCAAAGAGGCAAATTTACTGGGATCTCCATCCGGAAAAAATTGTTTATAAATTTTGATGAATCCCTGTATTTAATAGCAAAAGACATATATTAGGTAAAAAATTCAAAAGATAGAGACAGAATCCCTGTGTGCAATAATAATAGAAGAATTTTATTGCATAGAGTCAGAAGAAAGACACAGAATACCTTAATATATGTACTATATATCCAAAAATCTGGTATTAATTTATTGATATCACCAAACACCCGAGTAAATATCATAAATTATATAACAAATAATTTTAAAAAATATTCAAATCATCTTCTTCATGTATTTTTAGATTGTATCTATGGGTAAAAGTTAGTATACGGGCAGTGAATCTTGAGTAATATTAGTTCAAAATGTGCGATTTGTTGATAAATGAATATGTTACTGCTATTATTAAATAATATATAACAACAATAAGTTCAGTAGTGGACTTTGTCTTGGCTTAATTATTCCATATCTCCTAAACATAAAAAGCCTAAGTGAACCACAAATTTCAAATGAGTACATATAGTATATTTTTAAAACCATCTTTTTGTAAGTGTGCCACTATTTTGACAGATTGTATTCTACTATTAAAGTTACATTTGTTGCCAAAACAATTCCCAACAAATTTACATTTTAAGTAATGCAAAAATATCTTTGCACAATTTTTGTACGGAATCAAATTAAAATCATTGGAAGGACACGGACTTTCTAGATTAAATTGACACGTAATTATTCACAGAATTAAAATCTATTAAATTCTCTGTCACAATCATTAGTTTACTGGGTACACATAGTAAAAAACAGACGGGCTTATGATGACCAAAGGGAAAAGCATTTAAAAAAAATACAGCAAGCCACATTTGACATATCAGTAAAAAAAAGAACAGGCAAATTTGAAGTGGCAATGCCAGACAGGGCCAAAAAACAAAGCCACAAAACGAAAGTACAATGAATGATGATGACCAATGAGACGATGGGGTGAGTTGAGAATGTGGAAGGCCAAACAAACATAAAACTGAAACATAAAATTACAAGTACATGCTATAAAAAAAATAGTATGTAAATAAAAGATAAATAGTTTTGTTGTTTTGTTTTAAATACTTAAAATAGTCTAGGAAATGTTCACTTTGGTGAGGTTTGTGAAAATGGAAAATGAAAATGAAAATGAACAAACCGAATTCGTTATGGTTTTATGGCTTCTGCTAATAGGATTCACTTGCGGTTAGTTGTGAATATTGTTGATAAAAATATCTCAAAGCGAAATAAATTAAAATGAATTTAAATAAAATCATATACGTGTATTCTATATAAAGTAAACACTCAGCGAGAATTGCTTAACGTATACTTACTTGTTCAGTCAGCAGACCATTCGGGCAGTCTTTGAGAAAACCTTTGTGCCTTTTGTCGTAGAGTTTCGTAGAGTGTCAGAAGTCATTCAGAAGTCAAAGATCAAGACAGTTGAGTGAGGTAAACAGAACGAGTCAAACCAAACCAGAGCAAAAAAGAGACAGAGAGAGAGAAAGAGCGACATAAGGAGAGAGACAGAGAGAGAGAGAGAGAGAGGGTTGATTCGAGATTAACATAGACACAAATATGAATACTCAAAAGATGTTGACAAACAAATAAAAGATTTATATATATATATATATGTATATGTATATGTATATGTTTTGAATTTAAACTAATATTATATAATAATTTTATATACGGGTACACAGAAGTACACACATACATAAGAGATAGATTTAATTATTAATAAAGTATTTATGTATCTTTATATATTTTAAATACAACCAGAGATATTTGCAAATACATTTCGTCAGTAAAAAAACAGCTGCATATGAATGAGAAAAATGTACACAAGGGTGTATTGGTTAATTCATTATAATTATGATTTTATTTATATTTGGATGTCAACATTTTGGTGCATTATTTAATGCTAATTAAATTGTGCAGCTTCGCGTCGAGTGGAATAAAAAGAATTTCAAGTTATTTACATGTTGTGGCGGCGCATCGAATCTCGTTGAATTTATTCATTATTCATAATTATTCAGATTGAAAGGACACTGAGTTAAACGTAATTTCGAAACGAATGCACACACAGCTCAAAATGACAGCAAAATAATCACAATTTAAATAAAGTTTAATTTAATTTCAAGTCATGTGTATAATACAACATTCGAGTATACTCATAAATGATTCGATAACGATACGTGTAACAATAACAGTTGCAAACATCAATTGCAGTTCTTACCATTGTCGTATCTCCTTTTCGGTAACTGAAAGAAAAGAGAACAAAGGACATTAATGAAAATGTATGCTTGTAACAGAAATATAAACAAGGGACAAGGTGGATTGGGTGGATTTGGGCTACTCAACTTCAATACATAAGTACATTCGCTTGTATATGTATTAGACAATAACTCATTACTATATTTATATATTTTCTCCTCTGACAACTTGAAGTTATTTAGCTCAGCCGTTGAGTTATGGCGGCTTAACTTGAATTCAGACTGGTTTAGGCTTTCAACTTGCCGCAAATATTGATGACGTGCCATTGACAGGCTTAAGTATCTAACGCTTCAACTCAAAGCACACTCTACGTATACGTAATGGCTATTGTGCGATGTGTGTGTAGCTGCATAAAGTGCACATCGTTTAATAAATCATTTAATTTATTACCAGGTTGCTAACACAGTCAAAGAAAGTCAAACTCTCTCATACACACACACACACACACACACACACACACACACACACACATACCGTCTCATACAACTACAAATGCTTTAAACTCATGTACTTGCCAAATACATATGTAGTATACTTTAAGGCGCGTGTGTTGCATGCACGTCTGCACTTAGAGGGCGAACACAACGCGTCTTCTCTGTGTGCCACTTTACAAATGAAAAACATTAGAAAACTGGGAAAACAGGGAAAAACTCGACACACACACGGCGCACAGTAAATGGAAAATAACATCCCCATGGGACCCATAATATAGTTAGTACTTAAATAAGTGAATCATGCATTTCATATTATATCATCACTCACAGAATTTACATCGAAATCACAATAAGTAATCAAAAATTTCTCCCATTCGTTTCCTTTCGTTTCCTTATGTTTATATTTTTTTTATAAGCACAGCAAATGCAAACAGACAATTCCAAAAAGTATTTTTAAAATACATATAAAACTGTAATTTTGACTTTGAATTAAACAGATACTTTTAATAATTGGTTGAATAAATTAGTCACATGTTAAATAAACATAATGAGTACAGTATTCCACACTTAAATTCTGTCACAATCCCAAAAAATAGAATAAATACGATTTTTGAATTCGGAACAAATCCTTAAATCGTTAGAACATCTGAAAATGGTTTTGGAAACACGACCGTTCAACTAAACTTTATTGTGTTATTTATTGCTATTCTTTATTATGCATACTCCTACTCTATCTACTACGTGTACTCCATCTCTCTCTCTCTCTCTTTCAGTCTGCAATGGTATTAATAACCTTATCCACAAAAAAGATAAATATTTTTATTTCTATCAGACTATAACTGCTTCTACTCAGTTGTGAATGTATATGAATAATATATGAATCATCATCGAGCCTGTTTCTAAATTCACATTCTCAGTGAAAACTTAACTCTATAATGCGGCGATAAATTCTTAATTTAATATTGCAATATGTTGAAATGCTAATAGAGAAATGGATTGAATATACCAACTTATAAAGTACTTGTTGAAATACGCCTGAGACATAACTTAACTCTAGAAAGCGCACTCGACAGTGGAATACCCTGTGCCCAGGCCATTGAATACCATTTGGATCGCCTAAAATACGACTGATTTTTCCAATGACAGCTACTATATAATATAGTATGTGGATTTGAATTAACTCCGTTCAGGATATATCGGACCAAAACAGTTGCATATTTTATTCAAATTGGCTGATGTATCTCAAAAAACAGCAACAACAAATTTAAGTACTAAAACTTGATTTTTGACCGAAACTTGATTTTGGCAACTGTATGATAAAGTCGTCAGATTACAAACTACCAAACACAATATACCCTTATTTCGGCAATTTTTAATGGCCACAGAGTACCCCTAATTTTTTTTTTAAGTACTCTAGTCATTACGTAAGTGGCCCAGGCATTAATTAGATTAGCTACGTTACGTTGTTAACTGTTGGCTAGTTTTTTTTTTTCAAATCAACTGACTTTGTGATTTAGTGTAAAGTTTGTATTAATTGGAAAATAAAATTCATGGACTGCTTGGAGTGTAATGGCATTGAGGGCCAGTCGAGGTAACATCCATTGCGTGTGCTGCCAAGTAACAACTTACTAGTTCCAACTTACTAGTTTCAACTCACAAGTTACAAGTTACAACTTGGGGCTGAGTCTTCGCACGCAATGCAAGTCAGGCGCAGCCATTGAGCTCAAATTGAAAAGCTCCCCAGTTGCCTGGCATCAAAATATAACTCATTAAAAGCCCCACAAGTAGAAGCGACCAACCCCCAGCCACCCTCTACTGCCCTCTTAACCCCTTTTCACTCACACCCCCAATGAGCCAATGACGCCCTTTTAAAAGTCTACGCACGCCAACGCGTCGACTAAGTTAGCTTCGGGCCATGTTGATGTCGACGTCGACGTCGACGTCGGAGGACTTTTACTGCGGCTACATGAATAATACATGTGTATGTGCATCTCTCACTGTATGTGTGCCTCTCTCTCTCTCTCTCTCTCTCTCTCTCTCTGTCTGTGTGTGTGTGTGTGTGTGTGTGTTGGTTCAACGCCGCCGGCAGTAAAGCAAATTAGTTCATAGCCAGTCGCATTGAGTGCGCTACTCAAAGATCCTCCCGTTCCCGCTCCCGCTCCTGCTCCTGCTCCCACCGTACCTGCGGCAACCTAAGTTAAATCTCCCTCCCTCTACCTGCCCTGTGAATCCTTAAGGCTGCCATGAAAATAAAAAAAAAAAGGGCAACAAAAATTATTTCGATTTAAATGTTTATTTAGACAGGGTGCCATATTTTTTTGGTTATTTTTTCTCAGCGTGTATCTCATTTTCTCTGCATTTCTTTTTTTTTCTTTTACGCCAAAAATTTTTTGTGGCCCGCAGTGTTTATTTAATCATTTTTGGGGATTTCTCTCGCATTTTTTCGTTGCCATCTTTTAGGCGCGAGCGTTAAAAGGGCAACGGGTCGCATCATTTTGACTTTTCTTTATTTAATTTAATTTTAAACTGATTTAATTTAACTTTTTTTTTGCGCAAACACATGCACACACAAATATGAACATTGTACACTCAGAAAAATATGCCATCCTATAATTAGGTACGACCGTACTTGAATTTATACAGTTTTGAACTTAAGATTTTGAGATTGCTAACTTGAATTAATATGAATTGATATTAAATTTAGATTTTTGACTTCCCGTTCCTATGGTAGCTGTTTGAAATAATTGTCCAATCTTAACCAAAGTTAGTCAGAATACATAAGACCATGACAAATATATAATCCGTGAGTCTCGTAAAGATATCTCCAGAAACAACTGAGTTATTTGTACTAAACTAGTTAAAGGTTTTTGTGTACTTTTTCAAGATAGAAAGGAAGTTACAAATGAAAAGGTTTCGTACTAAAATCAAGTACATTTTGGGATATTTCTTTTCATTGTCGAACCTTAGAATAATGAAGTGGTTCTAGCGACGTAAATATGTCGTTATCCTTGGATCGCTGGTAAATTCAGCTCCTATACCAAAAAAAATCGTTAACGAAAAAAATACAACATTATTAAATGATATTTAATTTTGGTATTAATTAACTTAACTTTATTTTAGTACATCTACATTAATTATGACAAGGTTTTGTACTATTCTCAATTTAAGATTTCCGTACTTGCGAAAACCGAACTTGAAATAAGACTTTCGTTCTCAACTTTAGAAATTCCGAATTTAGACCGCTTTGATTCGTTTGTACGGAAATGTTGTTTTTTTTCTGAGTGTACATACACACACTGTGGCACACACATCAACGCACACACCTCGTAAGTAACGAGGACTCACCGCCTGGGAGTGGCCACATGCTAATTAATGAATGGCTGCCAAAGGCTTTGCCATCATCCACACATTCATTAAAAGTAAATATAAAAAAAAAAAAAACAAAAAAAACATTCACAAAATACAAATGAAAAATAAAAAAACACAGCTGAGACTTGCATGCGGGCTCATGTGCGTGTGTGTGTGTCTGTCGGTGTGTGTTGGAAAACTTCTTGTAGCTGTTCGCTCTGTGTGTGTGTGTTTGTGTGTGTGTTCGCTTTAAAGCTCATTAAGAATACCCTGTAAGCAAGTTGGGGTTAAATATGTAACAGGCACGCCAGCTCTCCATTTGAACAAACTCGCTATTTATCAACTCTTAGTTGCCATTAAGCAGGTGAAGTGGAAGAATGTCTATCGATGGATTTACAGAACGACAAGCACAGCCATCGATAGGAGGATTAAGGAAACAGTTCATAACCAAGTTGTTGACAGATGATTCTGTGAGTACTTCAAATGTTCAACAGTTTGGGCTTATGAGTCTGGTTATACATATGTTCAGGCCTTAACCTAATATACCTAACCTAATATAATTATTATAATTAGTTGGAAATTCTGCCGATAGTCAAATCAGTTGGAAAATATACAATAAAACATCGATAGTATGAAGAAAATTTCAAAGGTCTTATCACATGCTATTTATAGACAGTAAGATTGTTGACTGACTTGGGATAACTAAGATAAAAATAACTATAAGTAGTTATATATTAAAGAAAAGTTAATAGCTTTAAGGTTGGTAATACAGAGTTCGTTAGTATTTAACACGTTGTTAAAAGGACTGTTAATAAATAAATTGAATATCACAACATCGTCACATTCTACCACAATCCACTCCAGTTTAACATTACATTATATATTTTGCCAGCATTTAGCAGTACAACAATTAATTAACCCTTAAACAATGATACTAAAATATTTAAATTGCTTTATCGAATTTCATTGAATTTCAATTTAAAGTTTGTCACGATTTGCGAATATGAAACTAGGAGGAAAAGCGTATAAGAAAATTAGAAAGCATTTTATGGCTTTTATAGAATGAACATTGGCACTGATCATATCTGAAATTAGTTAAAAGGGACACACACAAAGGGAATGCAGAGAGAAGAGGATGGAAACAGGATATGGAGGGAGTAAAGAGAAAATAAGGAAAGCAACTCTGGTCGGTATATTGTCGTCAATGTTTCTCAAGTTGCCATTTTCAGGAACAACGAGTGCTGTTGTTATTGTTGTGTTGGCTGTTCTCATTGTTGTTGTTGCACTACCCGTTGCTGTTTTTGTTGTTGTTGTTGTTGTTGTTGTTGGTGTTGTTGTTCCAGAGTTTGCCATTATGCTAAAATATCGCTGGCAGTTAAAGTTGACTCAAAGCACATCATAATTTAACGTCAATTGGCAATTTTCTAATTTTGTTGTTCCTTTTGCTTGTCAATTTCAACCGTCTCCAATCTGCATAACACTCTATCCACCTCTCTCTACTTTCCATTCTCCCTCCTGCTTCATTGCTCATTGTTGTTGCTTTTGCTTTATCAATTTGCCTGTACACGAGCCAAACATCGCATCGCAGACAGGCAAACCAATGCATTGAGCGTATTCAGACAACCAAGGGAGTTGCACTGACTGACTGACTGACTGACTGACTGACTGACTGACTGACTGACTGACTGACTGACTGACTGACTGACTGACTGACTGACTGAATGACTAACGGACAAATCGACTGCAAATATATGTATGGCTCTCAAAAATTGTAAAACTGTAGAGCTTGTGAGCTTGAGAGCTGGATAACTGGATTGCCTGAAAGTGTGCCCAGAAGTTGCTTCAATGGCGCCATTAGCAAATTATTTACAACATGTGCAGCATGTTTTTGGACCAGGATTGCGATTGGGATTGAAACAAGCACAATGACAGCACATCACAGTGTCACTAGTCAGCTAAAAACTAAACACTCACTTCAATTAGTTAAACCTAGACAGTAATATGTTTTTATTAATCAGTTATTTTGAATCGATTAGAAGTTAATATTAAATACCCCCTTCATTCATTGACATTATTTAAATATTTCATTTTAGCTTTTAAGGTAAAGAGCAAGTTCAAACTTAGTACATAACTTTTTGTACATTTGTTAATTTTGGTTGTTTTCAGTGACAATAAATAGTGATTATTTTGTTTTTTTTTTTCAATTGAAAAAATCGTTCAATTCTAATAACTGTAAAAAACGTTAAATATACCAAAAATAATGGTTACTCCTGAGCTTTATTATTTTGCTCAAAAGTAATCATAAGTAATATAATCAAACTCATGGAATAATCTTCTTGAGTTTTATAATAGAACTTATAATGATTAAAGTCCCTGGTTATTTGCGTTGCGTGTTTTGTGCTAGTCGACCCACTGTGCAGTTAGCGGTGCCAATAATACTGTGGAACTTCAGCGGGTCC
Source organism: Drosophila phalerata (assembly GCA_951394115.2). NCBI lineage: Eukaryota > Metazoa > Arthropoda > Insecta > Diptera > Drosophilidae > Drosophila > Drosophila phalerata. The sequence continues at coordinate 36,362,293 of OX596006.1, forward strand.
AGACGCTTGAGACAACATTGGCAGCAGATGCTCCATTGTGGAGGCAGGAGGTGTGGTGGGGCAGGGGTCGTGCCCTGGCCTGGCCTGACCTATGGTGGGCGGGGACGGGGGCAGTTGAGGGGCAAGGGGTGAGGGGTGAGGGGTGCAGATTGTTGTGTGTGTTTTTACTGCTTTGGTTGCTTGTTGCTTTTACACGTTTGATTTCCACTGTTAAATGCCAAACAAAATGTCACGAGGAGACAAGTTGAGTGCCCCATCAAACACACACACACACACACACACAGATGCACAAACACATACATTTACTTAGAGAGAGTGAAAGACAACGTGACAATGAGGCAACATTCGACGAGCATTGAACACAAACACAACAAGTGCAATAATAATTTCTACATTGAATTGAATTTTGAGTGCCACAACTGACTGGATGCCAATGCGTGCAAAATGAACTGGCAGACGACACACAGAGGGCAAAGGACACAGGACACAGGACACAGGACACGGAACAAGGGAAGCGGGAAGCGGGAAATGGGAAACGAGGGATCCAAAGGGACTATCACTATTTTCCATATTCTCTGCTAAAGTACATAGTATATATGTATATATATGTGTGTGTTTGTGTGTGTGTGTGTGTGTGTGTTTGCATAGCAAAAAGCATGTGCCAAATGAATGCAGTTCAAATGGCAAGGCAATATGACATTGCGACGGGCAGTCAGCTCATCTGTGACTCCAGAGTCTGTCTGTATCTAACTGCATTTGTATACACTGCAAAACAAAAAAAAGACCAGCTTCTAAAATCAAGAACATACATCTTAAATATTTGGTTTTTAAAATTGGATAATTTTAAGACCAAATTACTAAAACGAAGTTTTTTAATCTAAGAATTAATAAAATCTTAATATAAGAATAAAAATCTTAAATTGTTAGGAAAATATAAATATCTACAATTTCATATGAAATAAATGGTGGCTCCGTGGTGCTCTGGTTAGAGACACTGCTTTAGTTGTGAAACAGTGGTCGGCGGTTCGAACCCCACTATTCAAAAATTAGAATAACATTTATAAAATTACTAAGACAAAATAGAATATAAATATTAAAAAAACATTCTTTTAATTTTAAGAACATTTATTCTTAAAATATGAACTTGTTCTTACTTTAAATGTTCTTAAAACCAAGATGTGTTCTCTTAAATTAAGAATTTTATGTTCCCGACGAATTTTTTAGACCAAAAATCTTAGTTCTGAGACCAAAATCTTGATTTTAGAACATTTTTTTATCAGTGTATGTATCTGTCTCTGGGTTTCGGGCTGTACCTCAGAGTCTGAGTCTGAGTCTGAAGTCTGGCTCTGAGTCTGGTTATGTGTCTAGTTGTTTGTCCTGGAGTCTGCAACAACGCTGACTGCATTTTAGTTTTATAAGCGATTTGCTTCGACTGTTTGTCGAAGCGTAACACAAACAGAAATTGACATAAAAGCAACGCAGACAAACAGAGATAGCGACACAGACAGTAAGAGATAGAAATAGAGAGAGAGAGAGAGAGAGAGAGAGAGAGAGAGAGAAATGCAAGGGAGCAACAGCGGCAAAAAGTAATCAAATGTTGGGCACATTTCAGCGTGTTTATCCTGTGGTGCACTCTAATGCGCCCTTATTGACTTAGGAAATAACTGGCTAAGACAATCGACAATCGACTTGTTGTATGCGATCTACTTATACACTAACTTGTAGCCAACTCAAATATATTTCAGACAAATTTCCTCAATATGTTTCATATTTCATTCTCACAGACAGGCAATTTTTTAGTGTTCCACAAAATGTCAAAATATTTGTTTGATTGATTGATTTATTGAAAACAGTCAACGAAAATACATTTGATTCTAATTTATTGACTGTACAAAATATAGCAAGAATTCAAACCTATATTCAAATTTAAAATAAATTAATGGCAACCGATTTTTGTACATATTTTATGTGAAATCTCTGACATGTCAGAAACACCACATTTCATTGAGTATTTAATAGCAATTATTATCAACATCTCTAGAGATTTGTGGATTGTGATTGTCTAATTTTATTGACAGACAGATAGTTAACTTCTATTTCATTCAGTTCAATAATCGCAATTTTAAATCAACTGCATTTCACACGATAATTGATTGAGTCTTGTCCATAAATGGCAATTACACAAATCAAAGACAATTATCGCAATAGTTTAATTGTAATTAACTTGATGAAAGAAAGTTGTAAAGGAATATTTGCAAAGACAGAAAGGAGTTTGTGCCCATTTCAATGAATAGAAGATGTAGAGTGTAGAGCACACTTAGAAGCCAACGATTGAGGCAATGAGTATTGCCAATAACATAACCACTTCGGGCCAGGAGCAATAAAGAATACTCCTAAAGCTCTTAAACTCATGAAGGCTTCACTCGCAATGAAAATGGAAATGGTAATGGAAATAGGAGTGGAAGTGGAAGTGGAAGTAGAAGATTCATTCGTGGTGGAAAAGAGGATGGGAATATTGCACTCTAGAACGTTTGCCAACACTGCAACTGTTGGTAAGTGTGCGTGTATGTGTATCACACAAATTGTAGAGGAACCATGTATGCAGTCGTATAAACTTATTTGTGCTACAAAGCAAAATGGCCCAAAGCTGCCAGCAAATAAAAAAAAAAAAAAAAAAAAGAAGAAAATATGACCTTCTTGCTGGCCTGTGGTTGTGGACAAAAAGCAATGAGTACCACAAAAAAAAAAATAGATAAATAAATAAATAATGATAGTTGCATTTTTTGGGAAACATAAAATACTTTCAGGTCGTATTTAGAAGCAAGAGAAACTGATTTAATTCAAACAGTTGCCAGTTGATGAACTGCTTGTCAAGTGCTTGAATGACCAAGAGCATAAGGTTGAGGAGGAGCAGTAGGAGCTGAAGGAGCTGAAGGTGGTGGAACGGAAACAGTTCTAGCACTTAGGATACATGGCAGATATATAGTCGTTTATTATTGTATTTATCTGCGGAAACTTGCGCACGTTTGGTCTGCCAAAATGGCTTTCAAGTGATTTTTAATGCTCGGCACAATAATTCATATGGAGTTCAAGGCTGGAACGCATCCAACGTGATTTCTGTGCCCAGCAGTGGAGTCAGAACAAGAGGAGAAAGAAGCCTGTAAAGGAGAATGGAATTATCTGTTATAAGTACTTACAGTATGTGTCGGTTGTCAGACGATCAATGGTGTCCTGCTTCAATTTGGAGTTCTTCTTGCCCATTGTACTGCCGAGGAGCTATTTGTGCTTGTGTGAGTGAGTGTGCGTGTGTGTGAGTGTGAGTGTGAGTGAGTGGGTGTACAAGTACCCGCAGACTCTGTGGGTCAGCAGCAACGAGCTGGAACGTTAACAGGTAATTGAAGGCGCGTGTCTTATCCCAATTTGCCTGTGGTTCGATCTGAAAGAACAAGTGACAAGAGATTTAAGATATGTACATATCAGCAACGAGCCAGGCACATTGTCAAGGCACACCGTCATCCATCATGCAGTAGACACTGCCACAGTCCATGCACCTGCAATGGTCAGAGCACGGTAAGGCGTTTTTTTTTTGTTTTAACACCCACCCACCAAGCCACCAACCCACCAAAACCAACTAGCCACCTAACCACCCACCACCCACCACCCACCACCCACCATTCGTTGTCCTCTGTCGTCCGCTGCGGGCAACAGAGCCGCTGATGAATAGCAAAAGGTACTTTGATATTTAAGCATGTCAGCGATGGTTTTTGTGTGTTTCTCCCCAACCCAAAAACACACAGCTAAACAGCAACGTGAACCAAGGCGACGACGACGACGACGACGACAGGGACGGCGACAACATCCAGGGACATCGCACAATGCCGAGACGCTGGCAAAAGGAGCTGCCGTCAGTCACTTACTCTCTCAGTCAGTCAGTCACTCAGTTAGTCAGTCACTCACTCAGTCACTCAGTCAGTCAGTCACTCAGTCAGTCATTACGCTATTCCGTCAGCTTTTGTATTTTCACAGAACTCGCCTAGGCTACTATAATATTCTCTTCAAAATTGCAGCGCAACGTAAAAGAAATATAAATAAATCTGCTTAAAGAGAACTGACAAAATCTCAAGTCAAGTTGAAAAACTGCATTTCCCTTTTATATCCATTTCTTTTCTTTTTCTTTTGTTGCTGTTAGATATGATAAGTTGTACCATTTGGACAGTCGACCTCTCTGGTCGAGTTATCAAGCGTCCGAGTCATTGCAGATGATTGTGGAAAAGTTTTGGGAATATTTGGGCTAGTCTCTATTGTCGAATTTGAGATTCCTTCTCATTGGAAGCAAAAAAATGTACATAATATTATAAAACATATTTTTTTAATTTGACAAAAAGCGAAACTTCTAGCTATTAATTAGCTTTATTTGGTTTTAGGGTAGATGTTAGGCTTTCAAGATCATTCTGCTAAAAACCAAGGCATTTGCATGGTACAATAATAGAAGTCACTTTGCTCGACTTTAAATTTGAACAACTAACAATGAATTTGTTATCAGTCTTGTCAGGATCGGAATAATAATACTGAAGATATGCACAAACAAAAAATAAAGAAAAAGGTTTTGAACTCAAAAACGAAGTGATCTAATTCAAATGTAAAATGCAACCAAAAAATGTTTCTGAAAAGAAAATTTCACAAGATGTTTTTTTTATCAATATAGCTAAAAAAAATGTTATATAGTTGAGATGAGAAGGAAAGAGCATTTGTCAAACGGTTCAGCTAAACAGACTTCTATTCTCTGTTGATTACATTCTTTACCTTTGCGGTTTCAGGATGTTGATGACGCTGATGCTGAGGCTGGGATCGAGAGTGAGAATAAAGTTGTGGATAAGGAGAAGTCGACAAGTTTGCCCATAGAGTTGCGTAATTAAAATTTTAATAATTTTTTTAACAAGTTTTGCTATGCTGCAACTTTTTGAATACGTTGTTGCGTAATAGCGTGAGACTTTAATTGACTTTCAATTGGCAATTGAAACTAAGTAGAAAACCGGAAGATAAATAAACACATATAGTATATACATACATATTTATTAAGTGGAATTACATCATGATTCATACTAGATATAAGACTATAAAAAGTCAGAGTCAGAGTCAAGGTCAAGTATAATTAGGATAAATCACATTTCAATGAATGGCAAATTAGACGAAACTTGCATAACTTGCTACTCAAAGTAGCAACATCGTCCTCTCACTCACACTCACTCACAGACAGACAGACAGACGGACAGACAATCGGACGGACAGATAGACAGACAATCGCGATCATTGTCTAACCATTTGTATACTATTTTCTTTCTCTTTCTCTATTTCGTCGTTTGTCACTTTCATATTTCATTTCTCGTTGGACGCCCGCCATTTTACGAGTTGCGGACAAATTTGATGTTCATGTCGGATGTCGGATGTTGGATGTTGGGTGCCGTAGGAATAGTCTGAACCAGAGAGCAAGAAATGGCGCAGGCGGCATCTTTTGATGAAATTTTACAGGCACGGCACTGTCAACGTGTGGACATAACACGAACACCGCACAGCAACGGCAATAGAAGCAGCTACAACAACACCAACAACACCAACAACAAACTCCTGGTTAGACGACAGCAATTCTCAACGGATGTGGCCCAAAGTTAACTGCCGAACTGCCAAACTGCCAAACTGCCGCCTTGGGGATGTTGCCTGTGGCTCAACTAAATTACTCGTAAAATAAGTTGACTTGTGAAAGCAACAACAGCGAAATATACTAAATTATGTATATTGAAAAGCGATAAAATTAATGTTATCGTCATCGATCTAAGTCAATCTCTATTCAAACAAAACAAAAAGTGTTTGACTCAATTTCTCATTTGTAATTTGACAAAAAATTAAATGAAAGACTACAAAATTTATAGAAGTTGTATTTTCAAGCTCTTATCAAACATCTCACTGGCAATAATTTAAATAGAATATTAAATGATGCAAGCAAATTGGAAAACAAACATTTTGGAGAGTTCGAATTTGAAAATATTTAATTACAAATTTTAAGAAACAAATAAATATAAACTGTTGTTTACATTAAAATATATACTTGAATACTTGACGAATATCAAAATTATAAACACAATCGTATAGAATTTTAATTTCATTAGAATAATGATCGAAATGATATATGATCAAATGTGCAAAATTAATGAATATATTCTTAAATATTTGACGAATATCAAAATCATAAACATAAGAAAACGTATAAGAAAATAAATTTAAAAATTAAAATTGTTCTTTATAATGATCTTTATAATATATTATCAAATGTGTACAATTAAAAAAATATATTCTTTTACATGTAACAAATTTCAAAACTTATAATAGAGTGAAAAGTTTATTTCATAATATTTGGTTTCAAGGATCATTATATATGCATGTCTAATGGCCTTTCTGCACTATCCGCGTATATATGTATGATATGTATGTACATAAATGTTATGTATATATATATATATATATATGACTGAGATATATATTTTGCGAAAGTCAAGATAAAACGAAGATAAAGCTGGTCGCTGGGTAGGTAAACAAAAAGGACAAATGATGCGGAACTGCGAGAAGACGGTCAGGACACATACAAATAAGGATATATGTACAATATATAGAGCTCCAATGAAATGGAAGATAGACTGAAGACGGATTGGGAATGGACTGAGAGGCGGGAACGGAATAGAGTCTGTGATGCAACTGCTAACGAGCTGGCGAAGCATCTCATCTCATCTTGTCTCATCTCAACTCCTCTCAGCTCATCGTCCTCATCTCATCTCATCACATCCCATCTCCTCTCATCACATCGTTCACATTGCCGACGGAAGTTGTTTGTGCCAAAAGGCACTGACGGGACTTCTGTGTCTGTCAGTCGGGGAAATTGAATGGAAAGAAAATTAAGAATACTTTAAGGCAGCCGTCAGAGCAATTGCAAATTGCAGGTGGACTCTATACCGGAAAGTCTGTACCGGTCAGAATCACAAATTCTCCCATCCCTTGAAACCCACCCCTTGGCAGAAAGACGTTCTCACAAAATGGAGATGAGGCAGACATTACGCGATTTCCGGCTAACTCTAAATGCATTTCAACTTTTGCTGTTACGTGCGTCACAATTATATAAAATGGCCGTTGGCGTCGGCATTTAATTGAATAATTGCCAAACGACTTGTAAACAAGTTGTACAAGAAGACATGAATACATGAAGGACCAGGCCGAACAGAACTTTGCCCAACGAGTGCTAATGCCAATTTGTTTTGGCCAGATAGTGAGATGGAGAGAGACTGGGCCAAAACAACGAACAACGTTGACGTGGTTGCTCAACTAATTGCCTTACCATACACACACACACACACTCACACACACTCACACACACAAGTGTAGACTACCTGGCTTTGTGTGGAAAAACTTGATAAAATATCTGAAATGCCAATACAACATAGCCAAAATCATGCAGACTGTCTAACTGCTTAAAAAGTTTGCAGTTCACAGCTCAATTAAAAGAGTTGAAAAAAAAACTCACCTGGAATGGAAAACATCACAAATCCGAGCTAATGAACGCTCGGATTGATAGGCATTAAGTAACTAAATTTAAAAAAAAAAAACACAAAAAACAATATCAAATCAAATATGTGCACTAAAAAACCAACAATTGCACAAAATAAAAAAACTCAGGGAAAAACAAATGAAAAGTTAGAACGAAAGTAAAGAGGGTTTTTATCCAGGTTGACACAGATTTAATCTAATTGAACAAAATTCAGTGATAATTATCCAAGAATAATTGGCAGATTGACAGTCGAAGAGGCGAATTGGCAATTAAAACTGTCAAATATGCAGTGGAATTGCTTATTAAGCTGTAATTAACGACTTTTTCAATAATGGTCCAAAAGATCAAAATGAAAAATGGAGCATAAACAATGTTCAAAGATTTAAAGCAGTCAGTAAAAAATGTAAAAAATAAATGTAGAATATGTCAGATATATTTAGGCATATAAGTAATCTATATCTCTGACTTAGATTCTTTATTTTTATTTTAAGCTTTGCTTTTTGAACATAACCACACTAAAATCTTAGATTTTGAATTTATTAAATTTGAAATGTAGTAAATAACTTAAATAAAATTAAAAAAAAAAAACATGAGCAAATTTTGGAACTCAGGTTGAAGATTTTTAATATAATTTTTTATTTAATTATTTGTTACATAATTTAATATTTCGTTTTTTTTTATGGATGTGAATAAATGTACAACTAAGTTGGCATTTATAATTTTAGGTGCTTGCTTTAGTTTAACAATATGGATATTATTAAATATAAGAATTTTAAAATATACGATTTTTATTGCTGAAACAATTTAAAATACAAACTTTGATCCAAGGGAAAAGATGATAAAAAACAAAATAATATTGGAGACTGAATGAAGATGTACTTTTCTGCGTGCAGGGTATAACGTCAGTGAGCATACTCCACTACAGTCGAAAAATGTGTTGCAAAACAGATACCAAGCTCTTCTTCACGAATTTACCTATGCACCCACAATAATCTAACCTAATACCCGTCCCAAACACCTTTTCATCCCCCTCCACAGGCAGGTGCACATTTTGGGAGTCTCGTAATGGGCTTGGGTAAACGGTTTATAACGCTCGGCCATGGCCAAGGGGTTTGGTCTATGGAAGCAGGCAAATGCCGTATCCGTATCCGTATCCGTGTCTGTTTCTGTTTCAGTTTCGCAATCGCATTCGGTTTCTAGTATTGCAGCTTCTGCTTCTTCTTATGCCTCGACCTCTGCCATTTCTTATTGCAATTTTTCGCTGTGATTTCACTTTTTAGTTGTTTATTAAATTATTTATTCTTCGTGTTGGACGTTTTGAAAATTCGCTGGAATCGTAAATTGCAATTCTTAACTTTGTTGAGAAAGTTTTGCATCCACCACTGATTGTGGCACATTGTCAGAGTGTGTTTTCTGGTCTGTGTGTGTGTGTGTGCTGTATCTTGTATTTGTCTCTTGTTCTCTTGTGGTAATATCAGCTGATTCAGCTAAACAAATCGTAAACTATGTTTTGTGGTAACCACTACATAAAGCGTATACAAAATAGAGTCTACATCAGAGCGTGTATTTTAAAGGCTTTGGCTAAAGTTTATTCTACTGCCAAAGTTCAAACATTCCATGTGAAATTCCAAAACACATGCCCACAGACAAGCCATAGATGAAAGCGAAACTCAAACCCAAACCCGATCCTGAGTCCTACATCCTTTTCCAAATACCCAAAGTTCCGCCCCAATAACATGAGCCCCAAATGTTTCAGCACATGTGTTTGGCTATTAACTTGCGCTGTAAATTATGCAAATTCCAACAACAGCAACAGCAACAGCAACAACAATAACAACAACAAGAGCAACAACAACTGGCTAGAAAAGAAAAGCAAACTCTAGGATAGCTATGTACATAAGAGTGGGTCAATTTGTATGGGTTAATAAAAAAATGCATATAGCGGTTATAAAATTCGTAATCTGCGTTGAATTCTAAGAAGAATTGTCCAAGAAACCATATGTCTAACATCAATATGGAGCTTACACTATTTACAGATAAGTAATAACTATGTATTTGATATATTGGCAATTGTCTGTTAAGTGTAACTACCTTTAAAACAATAAAAAAAAATTCAGAACCTAAATAGAAGACGATTTATGATGAATTTAGAGAATTGATTTATAAGATTTTTGAACAATGAAATGAACAATAAACAAAAGTGCTTATGTTTAAAGTCTAATTACAGAAAAATAGTTAAGACCACGAACAAATTCTTATCTCTTAATTTATTATAATTCGGCATCTATCTGTGGTTTTTTTTTTATTTTTTTTTTTAGGTAAGTTTTATCTAACAAAAATTTTCGCAATACAAAACCCATCATTTATTTTCACGAAAAAAGTGGAAGCTTAATATTGATTTAAGACATATGGTTTTTTGGGCAATTCTTCTTAGAAATAATCTTTATTTGTCGCGAAAAAATGGACCCACTCTAATATACATATATATGTACATATAAGTTTGGTCCAGAATAAGGAAGTGGAAGCAGCAAGAGAGAAAACAGAGTTGAAAGTTGAAACCCGAATCATACGTGAGCCAACCAAAATTTACATAACCTCCACTTTCATTCTGATTTGATAATATTCATTCAATTTCGTAAGCCACGCGAACCAAAGCGACCAGCGCAACAATAGCAACAACAACAGCAGCAACAACAACAGCAGCAACAACAGCAGCAACAACAACAGAGACAAAGCGCAACAGAAGTGAAAGCGTAAAGAGTAAAGAGTACAGCTTCTATTCGCATAACATTCTTCGGACACCTTTTCGGTCTGAAAAACAAGACAAAAAAAAAGTAAGAGAGAACTGAATATATTATCCAACACACACACATACACTCACGCATAGAGTGTGATTGTGTGTGTGTGTGTGTGTGTGTGTGTGTGCTTGTGGTACCCTTTTCTAGCCTGGTCGGACAGTCTATTAGGCTGTCTCTTCACTCAACTCATCCAGCATATCTCCTATCTAATATTCTCTCCATCTCTTTCACACACATACACACACACTCTCTCACTGTCTCACACTCTTTATTGGGGCTGCCGTGTCACCCACTCGTTATATATTTTTGGGCAATGTTATTTTGTGTTGTCGTACCTCTCTATTTGACTAAGTAAGTCGTTAAGTTGTCAGACTCGTTTTTCAGTGCGGTCTCCCAACGGTTGTCTGTCTCTCTGCTCCTCTGTCCTTCTCTTTCTGTCTCTGTCTTTCTGTGTGTGTGTGTGTGTGTGTGTGTGAGTGTGTGTGTGTATTTTTGTGAATATTTATCCAAGTGTGTGTGGCTTTATCAATAAAGCAGCCGCGGTCTTTGACTGACATCGTCTGACGTCTGCATTTTTTGCTCATGCACATGACTTGACTTGACTTGACTTGACTTTACTGACCAAACTTTTGCACATGTCACCACAAATAAAAAAATAGGAGAACAATAAACGTATTGAATGGCATAACCAACAAGCAGCAAACAAACTACAACAATCACTTGAAAATACCTTATGTGTTGGATGTAATCGAGTCGAACGACGCGCCTAACACACACACACAATTACAATTGCAATTGACAATTGACAATTGACAATAATAATATATGTTTTGGATGTGGAATGGATGTTTTGGTATTAGAATTAGGAAACACGCTGCATGCTATTTGGACAGTTCGCTCTTGACTCCGACAATCGCTGCACTCGTGTTCCGTACGTGGCACGGTCTGAAAATCAACTGAAAAGCTTCGGTGCGCAATCAACAGTAGGTCGAATGTCCTTGTTGATACCACCGACGAGAACGACTAACAACGAGGAAGCTCAACACTCACACACAGTGAAGTTGAAGAGACGAGGAGAGGAGAGGCGAGGCGAGGCGAGTCGAACATGCTCCTGGAGCGAGCTTTCAAGCGACTTGCCAAAAAAGCCTGCCTTACCAGGCTCGTATCACAGCAGCCGCCAATGCAGTCGCAGTCGCAGTCGACGTCGCTGTTTGCGTAGTGGACGTGTTAGCTAAACCAACACTGATATCGCCAGAATAGTTAAAATAAATAAATAAATGCACATGTTATTTTTATGACCCAGCCCAAAAGTATGCTATGCAAATTGATGCCTACATCATGGAGTCTGTCACAATTGCCGCCCCTCAGACACGCCCACACGCCCATCGCATCATCGCTGCATCGCTCAGTGCAGATATGACCTATAGCTTACATAGCATATCAACAGTTTTAAAACACTCTATAAATATGTATGCCTAAATACTCTTTATACACATGTAAATGAGTCAAAATTGTAACGGTTTAACTATCGTTTTTATAGATGGTCTAATTGTGACAAATTAACATTAGAAATACAATGTGAACAATTTGTATTCCCTTTCTGTAAACTTGAGTCGATAATCAAAACGGAAACAGAAGAATCTGATCAAATAATAATTTAAATTTAATTGAGAAATAAATAATAATAAAAATAATGAGATAAAAGCTCAAAACTCTGAAGAGTCTTTCATATATGTACATATTTCTACAAAATGTTATTAACATTTTAATCTGGAACGGTATATGCTGAGCCAATTTCAATATTTCTGTCAAAATAATGCTATTTATATTTTAGCTTGTTGTCATTTAATTTGAAGCATCATTTAATTAACATAATGATAAAACAATGCTAAAGGTTTTCTATTTATAGTAAAATGTAAGCTGGAAATGAGAATTTTCTTTATTTTGACACAAATATATATTAAATAATTGATTTGGTATTTACACAAAACATCATAAGGCACTTAAAAGTAATACTTCCGACTATGGATAGTTAAGGCAGTCTTTTGCAAAAGTGTCTGACTAAAAAAGGTCGAATTTGATAATTTGATATGCCCAAGGCTGTAGGCAAATGGAGGAACCTTGGGCAAGATGTGTTCTAATAAATGAAAAGTAGTCCCATCAGTTTGAGCAAGAGTAGTTGGAAGTTACCAAATGGTAAGTGCAGTCGAATTGCGACCACATTTCACCAAGTTTTATTTTTATTTTTTTTTCTCTCTCTCTGGGTGGAGATGGGCAACCGCAATGAGTTTCATATGAAAATGTGAAAACGAAAATGAAATTTGTCTGCTCTTTGAATATTTGCGGGCAGCAGTTGGACATTTGCATTGAAATATTATGCACAGCTGTTGTCACATCTTAGCGTTTTGCTTTAGTATTCAGTCATTTATTTCAATGCATTTAATTAAGAGTTGCGTGTATATGAAATTATAAGAACCCACTCTCGAAGCAATGTGCAAGATGAACATTACTTTTTAATTATGTTATGCAATTTATTATCTTCATTAATCATTTTTATTAATTTAACTTTTCTACCTGACCTAAAAAAAAGGAAAGAAAAAGAATGAAAAATATAAGCCAACAGCCCATGCTGCGTATGCGTAATATTATCGCATTAATATGTGCACGGGCATAAGAGTGTTTGTGTTTGTGCCCGTGTCTCTGTGTGTGTGAACGTGTCCTTTTGTCTGGGATGCGAACTAAGAAAAGACAAGGCAGAGGCTTAAAAATATTGCACACAGACTTAGAACACAACCAATTGACATTACGAGCGTTAACTCCCACGCGAGTGAGCAACCCCATCCCCATCTCCATTCCCATTCCCATTCCCAACCCTCGTCAGTGAGGAGAGAGACAGCCGCCCCTCTCACAGCTTTCACGCTCTCTTGCTCTCTTTGCGATTTACTCACCACAAGCTTTTGTGGAGTGGAGAGCTTTAAGCTCTTGTCCGCAAGCGACACTTTTGGCGCCTGCCCGCAGCTAAAAACACACACAAATCTCGTCTAATCTAATCGCGTCAAATCAGCAACACTCATTCTCATTGTCATTCTCATTCCCATTCTCATTCCCATACTCATTCCCATTCCCTGGACCCAAACTTGGCTCTGACATTCGATGGTTGTTATTCTTAACCAGGCAGAAAAACATTGACAACAACAACAGCATCGCGTTGTTCGAGCAGCTGACAAAATATTTATCATACGCAGCGTGGGAAAATCGAGCGTTTATTGACAACGTTGATCGAGCTTCAAAATTACATTCGATTGAATTTTAATATACTTCACGTAAGATCAATGCAAGATACCGGAAATTTATAACAAAGCAATAATAAAAATCAATCAGATAACTGCATTTTTATTAAATCAACAAAAAGTGTTGGTTCTGAAATTTGTTTGAGATATTTTTAGCAAGCGTAATTCGATAACTTTTAAATACAATATGCAATTTAATTCTTATTCAACCATTTTATTCAACTATTTTAATCGGAAAATAATTGTTGCTTACAATTTATTGTTTCAAAACTTTCAACAATTAGGTTCGTTTTTTTAAAGTCTAGGGATATATTCAAATTTATAAATCTTAAATAAAAATATATATTAAATAGTTATCTAACTCCTTAACTAGACAATAAAAAATTTGTGACTTACTGTTCCTAGTTAAAAGAATATTATTAGAGAACTTTAGTTAATATTTATATATATATACAGACAATGACATACCTAATTATATAATATTAAGCCCAAAGTTGAAGGACGAATGGGTCAAGCACCACCCAATAAATTATAATTACACGAACCTCCTCTGTCCAAATGACCTTTCTACAAACATTCAGGTTAGGTCATATACATATATATATATATATATATATATATAAACATATAGGCATTATTATTATATCTACATCACTTTCCTTTGTCATATAAATAAATAAAGCTGCAATTAATGGAAACAGGACATCAAACAAAGCTCGTCAAATATATATTTTATTTTTATGCAATTTTCTTTAATAATGTATTCACAGCATTAACTGTAATACTTGATATTAATTATTTCTCGAAGCAAAATGATACCTAATTATTGCTTTTAATTATAAATCAATTAAAAGATTATTCAACTCAATCATCAACTAAAGGAGCAACGTTCTATTATACCGTGTAATCAGCAAATGCTTGGAGACAACAGCTCTAAGAATATTGGATTATGGACAAGTTAAGAACACAAGAGTAGGTTGTGAATTCATAGCCTCGCTAACTCAAAAATTAGTCAATATGAAACAAAGTCAAAACTTTTAAGTATTTTAAAAAAAATTTAACTTAATATTTTATTAAGCTGGGGCTTAAATTATGAACTCAATGCATAAGAAACCTGTTGAATCCTCGCGACTTAGTAACTACAAGAGTATTGTCATTTGTTAAAATATTTTCAATAATAAAAATACTTGTGTTTTGTTATAATCTTTGCTGAGGCTTATCACTTATCCGCCAAAACATACGTTTTTCCAAGCTCCTACACACATAGAGAAACTCTCAAAAATATGTACATATGTATGTGTAAGTGAGTGTACGAGGGTATGCTGTTAAGTTATTGAACAAAGTAAGAAAACGCAAGATTTTAAGGTAAAGGTAAATTATAACCAAGGAAGCAAACCGACAGCAATTAAGGTTACGGTTTCGGTTCCGTTTCAGTTTTCTTCTTTCAATCTTTAAACATTTTAATAAGTTGAGGTGTTGTTTTATAATAATTATGACATCAAAGCAAATATCTAGATCCAAAAGAATCGAATTTTTTTAACGAATTAAATAAATATTTTTATTATGGTTTCAGTTACGGTACTAAAAATAAAACGGTAAGTTTCGTTTTACGGTTAATATACCGATTACGGTGTTATTTCCTGATTTATATCCAAAAAGAATGCATATCCTGCTATGTCCTTATCCTATTTAATATCAACTTCGTTATGTTAAGTCGAAATTCAAATGTGCAAAAAAATGGATCGCCGATTCCTACGTCAGTTTTAACATTTAATGGGTAATTTAATATGATGATTTAATCATCAATTTTTAGGAACATTTTGACACAAGTCTATAGATCCTATAAAAGCGTGGCGTATATTCTAATATTTTCTTTTTCTTGCTATAATTACTCATCATTTTGTGTCCCTAACATCTCTGACTTCTTTCTTAACGTATACCCATAGCTATTGGATTATTAAATTTTAAAAAATGAAATAAGTTTTCATATATGCTGTTCTTATTATTTTGCACCCGTCTGTATGTTTTAATAGTTACAGGTGCAGTGACTTTTATAGTACTGTGTTGGATATTCATTGGTCTCTGGTCTCTGGTGCGTGGTCCCTGGTCTATGGTATTTTGGTATTTGGGTTCTGGCCATGTTTGCGCTCCATGCACCCTATACTGTAGTCGTGAAGGGTCTGCCTGGTCGCTGGGGCGTCGTATCGTTTAGCTGCCTCAAAGCCATTGTTAATTAGTGCACCGACCTTGTCGTAATTAGTGCGCACATTGCAAACTGCACTCTCTGCACATGGCTCACAGTCCCCCCCCCCCCCCTTCCACCATCCTTCTCATCGTACCACCCCTTTACCCTGCTCCCTTCCCACTCAACTAAATACGTTACCCGCTTTCCCTTCACCATCAAGTGCTCGGCAAAAAACCCGCAAAATTTCCGTTGAGTTTATGGTGAACGCCGTCGGCGATGACGATGACGATGACGATGGGACTGCACAATGTTAAAAATGGTGAAATGGTGGATTGGTGTTGGGATGTTGGGATGTTGGGATGTTGCTGGTGGTAATGGTCCTGGGCTCAGCTCGTAAGCCCGCAAATTCGCATAATAAGTTTTGCATTAAGCGCAGACGAGCAGCTTAGACGAAGGCAATGCAATTTTAGTTTGGCTAATGCGAAAGAGAATGTTGGCCAATGTGCAGGAGCAGGCAGTCCGAGCACACCACACACAAGTGTGGACAGTGGTTAAATGGTCTAATGAGCAGAGACACAACATCAACAACAGCAACAACAACAACAACAGCAACAAGCTGGTAACTGAAGTGCCAACATAAGTAATACGAGCATGCTGACAGTTAAAGCTCTTCAAACTGTAAGTTGCGAGCATCGAGAGACGCTAATGGGATTGTGGGCGTGGTCGTGGGTGTAGGCGTGGCTAATTAAATTGCCCAAACACACGTCTATTGGCTGGAAGGTAAGTCTCGAATGTGATAATCCTTCCATAATCTCAAACGAGCAATTGATTGATACATGAGTGTGGTTTATTCCACTTAGAAGTTGTTATACGAGTATGTACTTCAAGTTTCACTTCTAGGGTCAAGATAATGTAGACCATATTCATGATAATGTGCAAGTTTCAGTGTAGTATAAATACAAAACCTTATTGCCTTCATTAACCCGAAAAGTCCAAGCATTATCATATGGTAGCAAGCAATAGACAACATATTAAAATTAGATTAACTATTATATGATATTCTAAGAGTACTTTGTTGCCTTTAACCGAATAAAAGTTGATTGAAACAATCTCATGAAGTTAACTTATCGAAAAATGCGCATTAACTTGCACCCTATTTTCTGCAGTGCAAAAAAACGCATTAAATCGTTTAACTAATTTAAGTACTGAACTATATGCAATGCACACATCATTAGAAAGATAAATAAGTACTATTTTAAATTTTGGAAAAAATCAAAAAAAAAAACATTTTTTTTTTGGTAAATTTATGCTTTACATTTTCATTAAAGCTAGTACCAACTGGGTACAAGTTTTATCTATACATTTTATTTGAATTGTTTATATATTGTTTTGTTCATAAAATATGATTGATCCTATGGCAGCTATATGATAAAGTGGAACGATTTGAATTTTAATGCATATTCTGTGAGTTTGGTTGAGATCTCTCAAGAAACAAAAAGGCTTTCCATATTAAGGGTGAATTTGCACCCGATTGTTCCAATGACAGCTATATGATATAGTGGACAAATTTGAACGAAATTTGGTCATATATATCAAGGAGGAGCCTACCTGTTGAATAAAGCTGTGTTTATTATACTTTTGCTCAAATAATAGCGTTATCATATGTTTTCTTCGAATTCAGTATTAAAAACAAACAAATTTAAATTAATTCAAATTTATTTATTTCTTTTATATATTGAATTCGTGTATAGTCTGCTATCATATAATTTTCCAAATAGATGAACCATTTGAATGCAACAACAGATATTTTAAAATCAACTAAAGACAGAACACTTCTAATTTCCCAATTGGTTCAAGTGTAAACTTGATACCAATTTATTGTATTCAAAGTCATTCAGTCGATGCACTCTCAAATTCTATCTCAAATACTTGAGCTGCTTCAATTCTATGATATTCCCAAGGAAGAGCAATCAAACAAGTAATAAAGCGCAAATAAAAATCGAAAAATGACAGAAATAATAATGCCCAACGGAAAAGTAATAGACAAAGCAACTAGATGGCTAATGCGAAGTGCAAATGGAGAATGAAATTGTGGTGAAAGTGTAAGCAACATTGTGTTGTAATGTTATGTATATAGTATGTGCATGTGTGCATATGTGTGTATTAACATTCATTACAATGATCATATTCTGTTTTGGGCATTCTCAATTTTGAGCAGAGAAATCAATTTGGCCACTAGAGACTTAAATGGATTTCAACGACTTGCTTTTATGCAACACAAAGTAACCTCTATCTGTCCCCCTCTTTGATTCTCCCTCTCTCTCTCTCTCTCTCTCTCTCCCTCTCTCTCTCTCATTCTCTCTCTGTGGGCAATTGCCGGCAATTAATCCTGCTGAACATTTACTGCCAGACCAGCTGTCTGTCTGTTTATCTGACATTTTGAATATTCTGAAATTCAAATTAAAAACCAATTAAAGATTTTCAACTGCCTGAGAGAGCTCCCACAACTTTTGCTTTTGCCTGCCAAAATTAACTGCACGTTAAAACTTACGGCCAGGAAATAATTAAGCGACTAATTATTTAATTAAATGTGGGCGGTAAGGGGAATTATTTAGCAAAAGACAAACATAATTATTGGGATGTGCGCGGGAAATGGAAATGAATGGATGGTCGCGTGGCAAAGTGGCTTCAAATGGAGATAACACACACACGCACACGCACACACACTCACACACATTCAGACAATCAAATGCTTCATGTGAGCTGTGTGCGGATTGTGTTCGAATCAGCAACCGAGAGCTGAGCAGAGAGGAGAGCTGAGAAGAGAATAGAAGAAGGGAAGAAGAGTTAAAGTGTCCAATGACCGGGTGCTTGACTCCGCTATCCCGAGGGCAGAAGCTCAGACAGACAGTTGGCATTTGTCGGCGCCACCACATGTAGCACTTTAATGGCAAAGAGACTCGAGCGTTAAGCATGGCGTATGCGTAATATACGATAGCAATCGGATTCCGCCATTTGCCAGCCCAATCATTCTTTACAGTCAAATCCTTTCAATTGTCACGCTGCCAATTGCAATGACCCTTCAACCGTGCAACATTGCAGCTCGTTATTTTTTCACTTTTGCACTGAAGTTAATTTTTTGTCAGCATTTGACTGATAGGGAAGAAATGACCAAACGTTAATTCTGTGTAGAAACCAAAAACTAACACAGAGATTTATTATTTGATTTGCATTCAATAAATGATAAATCGATGTTCTTAGAGCAACATAAACATGTTCAATGTTCTTTGCAGCAATCATAGTATAATTTCCTTGTAAGAATTTTTGTTAAAAATTCTTAAATTAGCTCAACTAAATTTTAAAATTAATCTAAATTTAAATATCGATTTTAAGAAACTCTATCATTTTTTGTATATGGTATGTTATGATATTGATATGTAATTTAGTAATATACAAACCGAATGAAACAAAAGAGAAAAACTAATTTGAAACATAGAATAATTATATTCCTAAATCGTATAAATAAACATTTTATATAAAAAACCAATCGAAACGAGTTTTGTTGCAACATAACTAAAATTTATATTCTTTTCAATCTTTATAAATAAATATATTATATTATTAGTAACTTTAATTTGAATTCATCTTTGTTTTAATTATCATAAATATAATAATTACATTATTAGTAAATTGAATTTTATTATATGTTTGATAAACTCTTAAATAATATTAAATTGGTTGATTGATGATTATTCGTATTTTGTATTCCTTTTTATTTATACTTTTGTAATAAATAATCTTTAATAACTAGGTAACCTTAAAGCTTCGTAGAACAACATAAACTGTTTTTTATTTATATAGTAATAATAATATTTACTTTATTAATGCATTTATTCCTTTATTTAAAAATCTCTAAATGATTGATATCAGAATTCCTTAAGTCAATTATATATCTAAGACAAAATTTAATTGCTTGTTATTAAATAATATGTTTTAAACATTTATAGAGTCAATTGTGTATTAATTATTCATATAATATTTACTCCGAGACGTCATTAAACTTTTCTTATTTTCTTCGAATTTCATATTCGACTTTAATTACTTTCGCTTGAAATTTACTTTAGTTATTGTTGTTGTTGTTGTGGAAACTCATCGTTTAATTTGTGCATAAACATTCCGAAGCATTTTACATAATGAATTTTGCATGCGTCTTGTGGCCTTTAAATGACCACATGCCCCAAGTAACCCACCTAAACCACCATCTAACCCACCTGATCCACATGACCCAGTCAATTGGGGAAGTAATCAGGCTACTTATTTAAAGCAGCGCATCATGGCGCGTAAATGATGCAAGAAAAACAACAACAACAACAAGAACAACAACAACATCAACAAATTCCATATAAGTACATATTTATAAATATGTATGTATATGCATGTGTTCGCTTATTTTACATACCAGACTATGTGTGTGTGTGTATGTGTGTGTGTGTGTGTGTGTGTGTGTGTGTGTGTGTGTGTGTGTGTGTACACACATGCTGCTGGGCATAACATAATGTGCCGTCAGCGAGAGTCAGTTAACAGGCTGTGAGCCAAGTGGCCTAAACAAAGGTGGTGTGTGTGCGTGTGTGTGTGTGTGAAGAGGGAATCTGAGGCAGCTCTGGAAGGTGTCTTCTGGCAGCATACTCTCTCCTCAACAGCCCCCCAATACCCTCTCCTCATCCGGTCACCCGATTACCCGACTACCCGACTACCCGACTATCCGACTATCCGACTCTCCGACCGAGTCTCGAGTCGCCGTGTCGCCCTTTTGCCGTCTCGCCGTCTCCAATCCAATCCCTTTTGCACTCTGCCCTTGGCCGCCCTCCGTAGCGTTCTGTTCGCTGGGTAGCTCCAAGTAAACAGCATTCGAGTGTAGTGTAA
Source organism: Drosophila phalerata (assembly GCA_951394115.2). Lineage (NCBI taxonomy): Eukaryota > Metazoa > Arthropoda > Insecta > Diptera > Drosophilidae > Drosophila > Drosophila phalerata. The sequence continues at coordinate 36,383,080 of OX596006.1, forward strand.
ACAACCATTGACCTCGTTCATATTTCTCGGAGCGCTCGCTCATTTGCCTTTGGCCTCAGCAAATGATGGCGGCAAAAATGACGATGACGACGATGAAGACGAAGATGATGACGAAGACGAAGACGAGAAGGAGGAGGAGGAGGAGGAGGAGGAGGAGGAGGAGGAGGAGGAGGAGGAGGGCAACTTTGCTTTAGACCGGGCACAATTAAAAATTGTTGTTCAGTTAAGTTGCCATGTCCACAAGTTGCCTCTTAGCCAACATCATTGACAGTTTGCAGTTGAAAATCAATTAGTCCTGGCAACAACAGCAACAGCAACTGCAAAACCAAACAGGACATTGGACAGTTTGCAAGCCCGTGTATTATATGTAGTCAAGAAATGCCAATGAGTTCTTTGCTTGCCCTTTGGCAAATGATGATGAGAACGAGAACGAGAACGAGTACAACACAAAGTAGTCAGGTCAAAGGGCAAAAGAAATGAACAAAAAAAAAAAAGCATTGAAAAAAAATGAGCAAAATCACGATAGTCGCACCCAAAAGAAAAAAATAAAAGACAAGAAAAGAAATAATGAAAAGAACAGAAAAGAAAGGAAGAGATGAGAAGAGCTGAAGAAATGTTGAGCGGCCTGTTTGCAGCTGCCTCATATCCTCATATCGAAGCAGGCAATCAAGGATAACTCGCATTATCCAGCGTCCTACCCTCACACACACACACACACACACACACACACACACACACACACACACACACACACACACACACACACACACACACACACACACACACACACACACACACACATACACTTATGAGTTGGGTGTTTGCGTCGTTGAGACGCCAACATAGCGCTGGTTTAGCATTTTTATATGCCCCAACCACCAATACACCCCGTACTCGCCTACAAAGACATTATGTAGTTGGCTTTATCGCAAACGATTTGCCAAACACAATATGACGACGACCAGAGCCAAGACCCAGACCCAGACCCAGACTCAGACCAAGACCAGGGACACTAACAGAACCCCAACCAGATTCAGCAACTGAATCTGAATCTGAATCAGAACCAGGACCCAATGCCAATGGTCCAAAGCAACCGCAAAGAACTCGCATATCAACCAACTGATAGTTAACAGGCGACAAACACGTCAGTTTCAATATAATTACAAGAATGATCGAAAATTGAAGTTCACTGCAATTTACCAATTATTACTACATCAATTGTTTCCCATGCAACTAAGTGAAAAGCGTTCCATCAAGGGTGTTCTACAAATCTCTAACAGCGCCAAAGCAACCCAAAAGCAATTGTTGGGAAAATTACAGGAAATTACAGGAAAATCAAGCAAACATTGCTTTCAAATGTCAAAAAAAAAAAAGTTGTGAGATTTCACAAAATGAAATAATTATTTACTTAAATTAAACTAATTATTAAATTGACTAAAAATGCATAAAATTAATTTCTTATAATTTTGTTAACTTTACAAAATAATCATCAACCTGTTGAAACTGGTAGCAAGCCGATTTTATGACTTCGAAAATGTGTTTGAAAAAACTAAATCTCTGACATTTATGGAACATTTCAAACGGTTGTTTTCAAAAGCAATTCTCTTCAATAACTCTAGAGATTTCTGGAACACACCTGTATACATTTTTGATTTATTTTGTTGGCATATTGGTATGTTGTAATGATAAATATTTTTAAAATAAATTTACTATGCATACAGAAAGATTTATCAAAATATATTAAGTTCTTTCAAGAAATTCAGTTTATAATAGATTTCAATCACTATCTTATACTTTTTTATAGGTTTTTATAAAATGTATTTATTCAAGTACTTCAAAATTATATTTTTTCAGTTTATAACTAATTCATCAACTCAAAGGGAATTAAAGATAACAAATGTTTCTGAAATGAAATAAGAACAGGCCAAGGATTTTCCCTTCCAATAATTCTTGACAAAAGTGAATATAAATTTTAATTTTGAACAATATTCGTTGAAAAATTCTAAAATCTGTTATGGTGTTGAATATTTTGCGCAAGCTTCTGATTCCTGATCTCCGTTCTGTTCACTTTTGTGGGGTGCACCGTCAATTTGAATGGCTGAAGAAGCCGTCGACGAAAACATTCTTTTTGTAGTTGGTGGCAGCTTTGTTTACTTGACGCCGGTGACTTTTGGGTCTACCGTTTATATGGGGCATAAAATGAGCAACAACAAAAAGGAACAAATACAATAATAGCAAGAGTAACAACTACTGCTACCACTTTTACAAGAAGAAGCAGTCAAAAAGCCAAAGTCAAAGTCAAGTCAGAAAATATACGAGTAGTTTCTATTCTAAGAGATGGGCATTTGGATTTCATTTCTCTTCTTCATCACCTTCTCCATCTTCTTCTCCATCTCCATCTCCCTTTCCATCTCCTTCTCCACGGCACAATGAGCATGTGTAATGACAGCATTGCCTGGAACATTTTGAAAAAGTTGGAGCTGGCAATTTGAGTCCCCACTATTCTAACTGTCTGCTGATTTTGCTGAGAAATTGATTTCATAGCTAGTTCTGGTCGTTCTGGGGCACGTGCGTGCTAAATTCATGTGTAATATTTCAAATGGGTTTTTATTTCTTTTCATTTCTTTCTGCAGCGACCACTAAAGGACAAAATGACTGGCTGAAAATTGTATAAATTTAAATTCGACGGAGTATTTATGACACCATCCACACATAAAATGTGCTCTACATATTCCCATATCCGACAAACTTTAGCCTATACATTTTATCGGTATGTTTGTTCTGTTTAAATAGATCCAAGTACCATATTATAATATATATTATATAAAACTACATATGACACCACCGAAATGGATCATGTACAACTAAACAACAATACAAAAATATATTATTGAATTTTAGAAAACGTTATTAGGTACATTCTATTCTCACTAAAATACATTGTTTAGTTCAAATGGAACTAAAAAAGTTATCATATAACATGGAAACTGAGAAAAACAAATAGAAAATAAACAGCAGAAGGGTAGAGAAAAGTTTATAGTTTGGCACAATAATTTTATTTAATTTGTATGTACATGAATGTCATTATTATTGAAATGATAAATATGGTAAATGTGAACCGGGTTGTTCCTGTGACAGATATATTATAAGTCCGTCGCCTGACCAAACACTACCATGTGTAAATTGAAAATTAATGCAAATTTTGACCTCGAATTTAACGCACTTGCAGGTCGAATTTTTCAAAACGCATTCTTAACACCCAAAGATATTGTTATCACTTTGTTGTGGCAAAATGTCAAATTTGTATCTTAAGCGATTTGGCCTGTACAATGATACATGTACAGGACAAAGAACTTTATATACGTGTATGTATGCAGATCATGGTGTTAATTAAAATTGAATAATGATCTCGATTCTAAAACTCTGAATTCCGTTTTTCTTTGCGTAAAAAAGTGATTTTTATTTGAAACAGAATGTACATTTTGTATTTGAACATCCGCAACAAGTATTTCAAAATACGGAAAAAGCAGAATAAAGTACATAAATTTTGAATTACAGAACTTTTATAAGCCAATTTAATGAATTTTATTATAAAGTGCTTTTGTCGTATTTATTTTTGAAGCAAGAAATTTTATTTTTTATTATTTCTCAATCTTATTATGTTTTATTCTACTTAAAATTTATTTAATTTAATAAACTGAATGCTTTCGTATTTAAACATTTTATGTATAAAGAAGAGTTTTCAAATTCGAAAAAATTAGAACTGGCTTTGCAGGAGCTGTCAGGCTTGTATGAAAGTCAATTCCAATATCTCACTTCTACATTTGCTTACAGTATGCACAACTAGGAATAGATAGATATATAAATATAATAAAATCACGAAGAAATTTCAACATTCTAAAGACATTTATAGATAGTTTTTTTATCCTATTCCAAATTCTACAGACATTGGGTACAATCGGGACCATTTGGTAGGCATGAGTCAGTTACGCTTGCGCAAGATGCAGATGCGAGCCGCGGAGCTGGTGCGTGACTTCTATGAGTCACTGTTGATGCTGACACTGGGTGTTATGATGCAGTGGAATCAATGGCATATAATGCGAATGCTGAACGCCGACAAGCTGCCCGAGGGAGTCTCCGAGCCTCAACCTCTCAACTGGTCATCTGTATTCTTTACCAGCGGTCTGCTTTTAACCCTATTACAGTATCGACCCGAGTATTTTAAACGGTGCACAGCATCGTTGCGAAAGCTTTTACTCATACTGGAGGTGTTCATTGTGCTCTTTCTGGTGGACTATGTGCTGCTCTCGATGTGGCAGCCACTTTTCAATATATTCGATCAGGTCTTGCATGCTCTTGGCCATTCCAAATGGACCTGGGCTCGAATCCTATTCCGCTATTGTCCCGGACTTTCATCCTGGCTAATTAATGATGCATTTTACTTTATGCGCTTTATGGCCTCATTGTCGTGGTTTCTGCTAGCCATCGAGATGTCAGGTATGCAATACACACACACACACACTGACACACAACAGTTTTCGACCCAATTAAATTGACTTACTATGCAGCTCCCAAATGGCGTCTGGCCATTGACTTTCTGGTGCTGGGACAACTTCCGGATCTGTTGCCACGTCATCGCCGCAAAAGACTTACGTCTCAGTCTCAGTATTAGACTCAATCTTTGACTCTGACTCTGACTTTGACTCTGTCTCTATCTCTGTCTCGGTCTCGGTTAATCCCAAAATTAACGTTCAATATCAAATCATTACACTCAAGGACTAAACTGACTAAACATTTACTTAACTAAACGCTAAACGTATTGCATACGTTCAATTAGCTTTCATATTTTTGAAAAGTATTACAAGGATACTACCGAAGTACAATTCCAGCCACTTAAATACATGTTCATAGAATACTACAATATAATGAATTATTTAGCTGAGAGCAGACAAAGATTTTAAGAAAATACTATATGTGCAAATTCACAATTAACAGTCAGTTATACAAAAGCAATATATTTTAATAATTAATATTTAACTTGTTGTTTTATTGCGATTTCCGTTAGCCAAAACATTTTTCAATTCTATGTAATTTCTCTGTTAATGGCAACAAAGAAAATAAACTCTTCCGTTGAAAACTGAAAATGTTGTAAATAAACGATATAAATTTGATTGCAGAAGATTTCGAACAATTAATCATCACTTCCCGAAATAAAACGAATACATTTTAAGTAGATTATTGACACAAAAAGAAATTTGAAGATAATCTAAAAAATTACGATATATTGTGAATATTTTTTCTATCCTCTTTTATTACATGGTAGAAATAATGTTTTATATGTAGCGCATTATTTGAATATGACTAAGCGAGTGTTAAATTTTTAAATCATTTAATTTTCAACCCAATAAAAGGAATTTCACAAAATTAACAAAACTTTTGTCAAAATAATAATGAGTATAAAACTGAACGGATGTATATCACAAAAGTTGTTCATTAGCGATTTATTTCTTCAGTGGTTGAAACATTCCAAAATCCGGCGTACACTTGCGTCATAAATGTAAACTAATCTCAGAATTAACCAGTTCTAACACTATAATTATTAATCGATTAGTCGATCTATCAGCACACTAAATATGTTTATAGATAATTATGATTCATATTATTTTTTGGGCTTGCTGTTACACAAACAGTTTCCGCTTTTCCCAATGTTGTATCGGAAAATTGTTTAAATTCGGTTGCATTTGCAATTATGATATCATATTATGGAAATCGATATATTAGACAATTAAAATGCCATCGTTAAAATATGAAAGGGTGTCATTTCTGACACGTACACAAGCTGATGTACTACATATATATATATATATATATATATGGTAGAGAAGGGGAAATATGCTTAATTATATAGGGGTCTTATACATACCTGTATACCAGTATGAGGTTTCGCCCACGGTCAAATACGGGTGTATTTGTGTGTGTTAACGCTATGCAAATGGCCAACCGCGATCAACTTTGTTAGTTGTTGCTAATACAATTGTTGTTGTTGTTGTTGCTTTGTTGGTTTGTTGTTTTGATTGTGTTTGTTGTTTGTTGTAATCGCTTGTGGTTTTGCAGCTGCACACAGTTGAATATGAAACAATAATAACTGATTAAACTTAAGTAATTATAATTATAGGTCAATCGCCAACACACACACAGACACACACACACACACACATTCAAACCGCACACCAAATTCAAAGTTCAGTCGTGGCTTAAACAAACTGACAAAACCATTCAACGCATTAGCGCGTACATTTAATTAGAGAGACACCGAATAACTAAACGAAATAATCTTCAATTTGCACGGCACCACACACAATAAAATAAATTCAATAAAAACATAATAGAAAAAGTAACGAGCAGAAACAAAAAAAAAAAAAAAAAAAATCAAAGTTTAAAATGAAAAGACAAAAAAAGAAAATTAAATAAAAGAACAATTTTACTTTAAAATATGCACAGCGTACGCGAGCCGAAAATAAAATAACAATGAGAAAAACAGCAAAAAAAATCAAATAAAATAAAATGTAAGAAAAACAGCGAAATTCAACTAGAGACGAGTCCAACATGCAACTTGTGCGAATGGCAAACGGCAACCGAGTGGCCCACAATTCGCCAAGTCCGCCCAGTGGCAGCCACCAGCAGCGGCAACAGCAGCAACATCAGCGTCGACAACAGCAGCAACAGCAACAACAGCAGCAGCAACAACAGCAGCAGCAGCGGAAAGACTGCGACGTCGACGTTGGCGGAACTACAATAAGAAATTGTAGATTGAGTAGTATTGAGAATGGGAAATGGGCAATGGGGAATTGGGAATGGGGTACGGAAATTTACTTTGCATTTTTGTGCAGGTGCCGACAGTAGTTGTTGTTGCTGTAGTTGTTGCTGTTGCTGTTGCTATGACTAATTGTGATAAACCAACAGCAGCCAAATTGGTATTTGTACTTGTATCGCAGCATCGTGAGTTTCAAACGGGGCGAGAGCTCGCTGCCTAAATATAGTAAATAATTAAAACAGTACGAATTGCGCCCATCGTCAAAACAAAGCAAAATACAAAAGGCGTTCACAACAACAACAACAACAACAACAACACAGCAAATAAACGATAAAGCGCAACAGATACGGCAAAGCGCAAATTTGTTTGCCATAATCCGCGGCCAACCCACCAACCCCCGCTGCCACCCACTGTGGCGAACGAGCGAAGGCGAACAGCAACGACTTATGCATACCCTACGCCACCGTTGGACGATTGACCACATTTTGTGGCATTAATAATAACTCAAGATATTTTAATATGCGGTTTTTTCTAGAGTGTTCATATTTACTACACTTTAATTTAAATTAATGAAGGGCATATTGAAACTTCTCTGTCAATATTTATTCGCATATTTAAAGTAGTTGGACTTTAGTATTTTAAAATTGGATAATTGCCTAAGGAATATTTATGTTTGGCAATAAATTTAAAATAAAACTATAAATTTAAATTTAAATTTAAATTTATAAATGTTATGGATTCAATGCCGAAGTAATAATATTTTAAGTAATATAATAGTTGTTATACTTCTTTAATCTTTATGTTTATGTTAATGTTATGGATATAAACTGTTTTAAGAAATTCAATTTTAATGGATTTTATTAGTAATATTTAATGCCAAAAACATAAATAATTTATTGATTTTTAAGCATTAATAATTAAAATTTTCACTAGAACCACTTTTTCAATGCTAGTTAAATGAAGTTTCATTATCACTACTTTTTTTTCAATAAAAAGTTTTTTGGTCCCGTCTCTGCATTCAACAAATGTACTTTATTTTAGAATATATGGGCATTTCCACAGAAATGTCAACCGCAACCAAAAATCAAACATTGATCAAAAACTCACATCTTGTGAAATTTTTTTGCAGAAACACTTTCAATTTACTAGTTTAATCATTTTACACATTTATTAGCTCATTAGTTTGAGCAGCTGGTAGAATGCATCTTTGAATAAATTACGTTTTTTTGTTATACTGATTTTATTTAAACTGATTTTTTGACAATATCTTTCTTTTAGAAACAAAAAAATTAAGAAAAATGCAAAGAAAACATTTCAATTCTAGTAACAAAGCTTTTTAGTGACTTAAAAAGTTAAAATGTAATTCATACGAAGTAAACAAAATACATACGTATAAGAATATGATGGAACAGAATGTCGCATGCAACAGTGATTTAAATTTCATTTAAAAAAATACTTAATATTTTTAAATCAAGCAAAAAACATTATTAAGAAATATCAATATATAACATTTTAAAGTTAATTGCATGAAAATATTCGTTAAGGTTTCACTGAAATCAGTCTTTGAAATGGTCGTCGACAAAACCTCTTCTGTTTGAGTCGCATGCGAATGTCTTGGTTTTTAAAATTTTTTTTTAAAGCAAACAACTGTTTAAAATCCACCTTAGCACCAATAATAGTGCTAATCAAGGCCTATAAGTTTCGCCATTTGTCACAATAAAATAATGTTTTGGCATATGTTTTTCTTCACTTTAGTATGGAAATGCTCATATGTGTAATTAAAAAATAAGGCAGCAGAAATCAATCAGTTTAATCAACTTTATTTACAGTTTAGTTTATTATTTTTAAAATTATGCATAATTTATTTAAATTGTTGATTTTGGAAATTTACTACCGAACCTATCGAAATATTCAAAGCGCCTGCGAAATTCGAACGCGCTAAGAATAATTTCGGAATTGCGAACGTAGACGTAAGAGGCGCATTTAATGGGCAGCAAAAGTAATCGACGCACCTAAGCGGACGTGGATGCGGAATTGGACGCTGGCTAACTTGGTCGCTGGTTGGTTGGTGGTCAGAAGTTAGCGCGTCATTGACGTCGACGTCAGCAGCGGCTGCGGCTGCGGCAGCGGCTGCGGCAGCGGCAGAGAACAGACGCGTCGCGGTGGCAATAAACGGAACGCATAAACGAAATGTTGAGGAATTGAGCGCAGCCAATTATTGTTTATTTGTTTTAGCTGAACTGATCGGAGGAGTACTGGGATTGTTCAATTGTGGAGATGATGCGGGGGTTGACTGGAATGAGGTGCTTTGCAGGCAATGCGGCAAAGACTAGGCTGTAAAATTGTTAATTCGAATTGTGTTCATCCAGAGAAATTTGAAATTCATGTACGAGGCATTGTTTTGCATTGTAGCAACATTTATCAGTTGCGTTGATTCGTTCGATTCGTTGTTTCGTTGTTTCGTTTATTTGTTTGCTTATTTTCTCGATACTGGCGGCAGCCTGGCAGCGCTGTCACCGTCTCTGCTGGCAGAGCCAATTTTATAGATACAAATACAACAATAAAAGATACAATGGCTATTTTCGTTTTTATTTGGCAGCCTGTTCATTATAAATAGTTGGGCTGCCTAGATAAACAGACGCCGAATGCTGCGGTGCTGCCCGTAGAAATACACACACACACACACACACACACATACTTATATACATACTCATTTAATCAGATACTTAGTAAGTATCTATCAGATACTTTTGTTGCCGTGCTCGCCGCATTTGTTAATTATGCACGTGGTATTGGCCACGGTAGTGCATGCAAAATGTCACCACTTTATTCCATTCCATTCCATTCCGCTCCATTCCGATCCGTTCCCTTTTGTTTCGTTTCGTATCCATTATTTTTTCATGTTCAATTTGGTTGCCTAAAATACGAAACCACTAAAGCAAAATGTAATTAAATATCCACTCCACTGACAAGTCGACCTCAGCAAAATGTCAACAGTTAGTCAAATCGCACTCACACAGACCAGTGCTGCCAGATTTTCCGAAGCAAAAATTGCTAGATTTAGAAAAAAAATTTCAAAAAATTTTTAAAAATTATGTGAAAATTGGACAAAAAAAAAACTGCTAATCATTAAAATGTCCGTCTTCAAAGAAATAAATATATGAATTTAAGAATAAAAAAATTTAAATTTAAATACTTAAATTAAAAAGGAACACGATTTCATATCTTAAGCAATTATATCAACATTTACCTAAAGAATAATTATAATGCTATCTAACTTTTCAGCTTCACTTAAATCAGCGTACTTCTCATTGCCAGTAATTTGTGTCAAGTAAAAAAGTGCTTCTAAATTTTTGGCATTTTAACCCAATCACAAAACACAGCAAAAGTTGTTCATATAATGGAACCATTAAGTAAATACAAGTTTCAATATTTTTGCGAACCATTATTGATCGTAATTTGCACTATCAATTTCAAAAAGATATAAAAAAGCCAAAAACTGAAAAAATACTAGTTTTGTAATAACGTTGCTAAGAAAAATTTAAAATTGCTAGATTTGTGGCTAATACAATTTTTGAAGAAAAAAAGTTGCCAATTTTTTTAAGTGGCTAGATCTAGCAACTAAATTGCTAAAGTGGCAGCTCTGACACAGGCAGACACAGAGAGCAGCTCAAGCTCACATGCAACATTGTGGGCGTGTCAGCTGTCCGCTGTCCGCCCCTCAACCCTAACCTCAACCACAAAATGTGTTGTAGAAATTACTAAAAAAATAATTCTAAAACATTATCAAATCAACTGCAAAACCAGAAATGAACTGAACTTAGGCTGGCTAACTCAACTCAATTCAACTCAACGCAAGTGAATACATTGAATGGAATGAATAAAATCAACTGCTTAACTGACACTGACCACAAACGACAAAAGACCAAAGTGCGGCTGTCCTTTAATTTCCTTTGCTGGCACAAAACTACCACAAAATGTCAGAAATTAATGAGCTTACAGCCATAAAATGGCGAAAGCCTTGGGTTTTGAAGACGATGCCACAGATTGTGCCGTTCAATTTATGACATCCAAATATTGTTGAAATCTATAGATAGATGCATATAAAAGTGAATGCGTCTCTGGTTATAGTTTGAGTAAGTATGAATGTTCTTTGCAGACTGAGCTAAGCTGCTCAAAACGAGCATAATGATTGTCTTTAGAACTGAAATTTAGGGAGATAATCGTCTTTGTGAACTTTGAAGTCGCAGGCAACATACGTGTCTTTAAGAATACGGCAATGCAGTTGCCATGACAAGATTATTGCTGTAAGACAGACTTACTGTAAGCGGAAATGATGCTAAATTTAAGAGGATACTCAATAACTCGTTGTAATATGTCTGCATTCATTTCATTTCATTTCTCAAGTTTAAACTTGAAATTTGTCAAGGTTAAGTTCAACTATTATCTCTACGTAAGTAACTTAAACCCATCTCTTGTTATAATTTATTTGGAATCTCCAATTTTAGTATTATACTTATAGTTAATCATAAATAACAATGAGAGCCAATTCCCATATATAAATCTTAAAAAATAACATCTCTTTAAGAGGTAAAAGTCTATGGACGAAAGGCTTTGATTCCCTAAAATTTCTGATTTCAAATTTTGTGACGAAAATTTAAAAATTCTAACTCTAATTATAAAAGAAAAATAGTTCGGCAATCGGCACTACGCAATAAAAAGCAAATTGAGTATATATAATGCCGACGTTTTGGGTTTGCAAAGTCTATACATTTCGATCGGTATATAACTCGAACAGATCGGAAGGTATATAGCTGTATATATTGCTAGTCGCCTTTCGCACACTTCGTGCTGCTTTCGTCACTAGCGTTTCTCTGCTTTCGACAAACAAATAATAAATCGCCGAATCAATAATATTAGAATTCTATGAAGACTTTCCAACTGGTATTTATGGTACTTACCAGTAATGCTCTATTATTTATATAAGCATATTGTTGTTGGTTTTATTATCGGCAATCTATGCAATTCTAACTGTAATTAACTAAAATTGCTCATACGCAATGTGACCGTTTGTATTTTATTACACGTAATGGTCGTTAAACAAAACGCTGAGCCTCACGAACCTCACGACAGACGGACTATTAAGCTTTGAGTTTGTTTGCACTTGTGAGTAGGAGTATGTGAGGTCGTCATAATTACCTAAATACACTGAACTACACACACAGACACACACAGACACACACAACGAGGTCGAGTCAAGTGGCCCCAAAACAGCTGTTTAGTTCGCATAGGTCCGTTGTGGTACGGGTATTTATACTCGTACTCGTTAATACAATACAGGCGTAGAGTGGCAGAGAAGTTTACTTACTTACCTGTTGTGGTTGGGAATTAGTTATTTGGACAGGTGATAATTCAGTTAATAGTACAAAGCAATTGGCCAAATCGTTTTAAAATTTTTATTTGAAGTAAGTAATATTTCTGACAGTAACAAGATAAGTTTCCCTTTTCCATTTCGTTTAGCGTTTTTTTTTCTTTCTTTTTTTTATTACTTTAAAAAAAATATGGTAAAAGAATTTGCATTTTATATCTTTGTTGTTGTTGTTGTGATTTATAAGTAAGTATAAGTATATAAGTATGTGTATACATAATAATCATCATCATAATAATAAATAACAGTAAATAGTTATAAAAATCAAATCAAGAACAAAAGGGAAATGGTTTTTACTAATTGTTTTCGATTTAGAATTAAGTTTCTAGTTTTCGTTTCATTTGGTTTCTTAGCAAAGAAATCAGATTCGAGTTTTTCTAAAGAGTATCACTAAAAATGTATGGTATTTGTTTTTCTTATATGGTTTTTCGTTATATCTTTATATATATATATATATATATATATGTATACACACATATATATATATATGTATATATATATATATAAATATATATTTAATTAATTTTATTGCTTATATATATGTATGTGTGTATATTATATTATTATTACGGTTTAATGTAAATGTTGCGTTGCTCAGACATTGCACATAAAATAATTATTACAATATTTGATTTGTTATACCAATTGTCAAGTTGTTATATTATTCAGAATGTATGCCATGTATATATTTATATATATATATATATATATATAGCTATCTGCATTTTTTACATGTAGTTATATATTTATATATATATTTATGTATATTCTTGTATAATTTATGTAAAATATTGCTTGTGAAACGTTTAACTTGACATTCGTGTGTTTTTTTAACGTCGGCTGAAACTTTCATGCCAATCATTGCAAATCGTATTATCTTTAGTTTTTATTTTACTATTTGTTTTCTCTTGTATTTGCTTTTTATTTTGCTATGGTAACTATATATTCTCGATCTTCGTATTACAATTGACTTTATAATGCCTTGCTTAATGCCAATTCTGTTAGCTGCATGGCGAGACAAAAAAACATGTTACTTATGTACTTACTGTTTACTTAAGACCCGTCATATTTGGTGTTAACAAACTTATTCTTTAGTTCTGGGCGGGGCCTCGGCTTAGCCTCAGTTTAAACATGTATTCATTTAGCTGTATGTGGTAGTGAGAGTGTGACTGTATAAGTGATGCTCTTAAGTGTTATTTACAGCTTCCATTTTATACTTTTATGCGTCTTTGGTTTTCCAAAAAAAAAAAATTAATATAATCGAAAATATTTGTATTTTCTCATATATATATATATATATATATTTTTATTTTTTTAATACATTATTGTTTTTGTTTTTTGTTTCTTTGTTTGTTACGTTTAGCTACTAAACTACAGACACATTTCTTTTTGTCAGCTATATCACTTTCGAATTATTTATTTATTGATTAGTTTTTCATTTATTTTTGTTTTTAATTAATATACTCGTGTATTCGTATTGTGTATGGTATTTATTTATATGTTAGTTTATTAGTATATAATATTTTTCGTTCTTGCTTTTCGAAGAATTTCAGTGAGGTTCTTAGAAGCGTTAGTATTTTTTTTTTTGTTTTTTTTTTTTGTTAGTTGTAGTTGTTGTTGTTAGACTTTCTTCAGATTGTAGTGCTTACTTTAAGTAAATTTAAGTAAGTAAGTATAGGTATATAGCTATATGCATATATATATGTGTATATGTAAATCTATGCCGATTTCTTTATTTGTTTTTTGTAATTTTTGTATTTTTTTTTATTTTTTTTTTTTTTTTTGATTTGATTCTTTAGCTTTTTTTGAGTTTAGGCGACAATTTTTTATCTTTAATTGCTGTTAAATTTTTTCTTGGTGTGCGCTTAGTAAGTCGAAAGGAAGTAAATTTAAATAAATTAATAAAGTAAGAAACTATTGCAGTAATTGCATAGAAAAGATTGTTAAGGCGTATTCCAAACTGCACTTCCCCTTTAATTTTACCAAAATGGCAGAAGAAACATAAAATAATTAAGCTTGCGTTCTTGAATTTATTGCAGCGATTCTTAAAGTATGCTCTAAGTTGTTTGTGTAAAAGCAAAGCGAAAGTGTAACTCGGAATAGACCTGTTGTCGTATATGTTTCAAAATTTTGTTTATAGGCATTGTAAGAATGTAGTTATATAGGTACTCGTATATATACTCGTATGTAAGTCTAGCCAATATTCAATGCTGGGTGCCGATAAAACTCGATAATCGAAGCGATTGGACAATTTGACTTAAGGCCACGCATTAAAGTAGACAAAGTAGCAAAATTAAGATCAGAAATCAAAATCAAGAAATCAATGTGAGTGAGTGTCCATAAGATTGGTATGATATGAATATGAGTGTGAGTGTGAATAAGGGTCAAGAGGATAGTATAGAAGATAAGCAAGTATATTTTACTACGAAATATATATGCATAGTATATATTTAATTATATATAGTATTGGATAAGTCATATAAAGTATGGTATGGTATGGTATGGTATGGTATGGTATGGTATGTTTTACTGTCCAAGTGCATGATTAGCCATATTCATAAGAAGTAGCAAATATGTAATAAAGTTTATATAATATATATATATATATATATATATATGTATATAGATAGATTGTAATAAATTATTAACTGGGTTAGTAAATCAATGCAATAATAAAGCTGAACCGCATATAGAATAGAAATTAAATCGTATGATGGGTTTGTTTTGGGCTCTCGCTCGGGGCTTTTAGTCTCATAGGTATAGAGAGGTAAAGAGAGCTGGGCAATTGTTGCTGTTGTTGTTCTTGCTGCTATTGTTGTTGTTGTTGTTGTTGTTCTTGTTGCTGAAACTGGTAATGTGGCTGTTGTTGTTGTTGCTGTTGTTGCTGTTGTTGTTGTTTCTCTTTTGTAGCTTAGTAAACATTTTTCGAGAGCATTAAACATTTCTTGTTGTTTGCTTGTTTGTTTGCTTGCTTGTATGTTTGTTTATTTGATGTTGTTGCAGTGCGTTGTTTTTTGCGTTTTGTTCATAGAAACAACAATTGTATATTTTTTTTTGTAAAGGCTATTGTCAATTTGTTGTCCACTTAACGGTAATAATTGCGCAAAATAAAACCAATTTGAAAAATCAAAAACAAATTAGAATTTACGCTCTCATTTTGTGAAATGCTGCGCTTTTTTTAGCGCTTTTATCAAAGCACATGTGTGTGAGTGTAAGTCTGTGTGTATGTGAGTGTGTAAATGTGGGTGGTGTGTGCATGTGTGTTTGGGTGTGTGTGTGTGTGTGTGTGTGTGTGTAAGTGCCTAATTGCAAATATTGCGTTAAGTTTGCGCGGCTTTTGCACTTGTCATTGATTAATGTCTGTTCGTTAATTAATTATGTTGGCTGTTTATTGCTGTTGCTGCTGTTGTTGTTGTTCTTCTTGTAGTTTTTAGTTCTTGTTGTCGCCGCATATATTCCATACAAGGTGTAAATATTGTATATATGTATATATATATATATATGTGTATATAAGTATATATGGGATATATTATTTTGCTTTCGTATGTCAACAATGGTTAGGTGTTACCTTTTAATTGTATCATTTTTATTATTATTTTTATTATTATTATTATTATTATTAATTTAAATTTTTAGAAATATCTCGAAGGCTGCACTCGATAAAATTGTTAATCCTCTTGTCTTGTAGATTTTTGGTTTTTTTTTTCCTTTTATATATTTATTCAAATATGCAATGGTTTTATTTATTTGTATTTTGTTTTATGTATTTCTTTACTAATAATTGGTGTATGCTCAAAAATTGATTTACGTTTCTCGCATTTTCATGTTAATCAATCAATCAATTAATTAATTAATCTCAGTTTGTAATATAATTATTTATCGCTATGAACTGCGTTCTGACTACGCCACGATTTCGATTATAGCCATATCTTGTATGTATAAGTATGCCTACACATACATATGTCTATATATATATATATATATAAATTGTTTATATTTATATATGTATATATTTATATTAAATTTGAATTTTGTCTTCTTCATAATCGTATATATCAAAAAATTATTATCATTTTGAATGTTAATCGACGCGCGAAATCGGGGAAAAAAATGTTTGGCTTTTTTATTATATTATTACTATTATTTGTTGTTTAATATTGAAACTTTTGTTATTGGCGATTCTGATTTCTGATTGCTTTAACGGTTATTTTGTTTTCTCTTTTTATCTTCTGTGTAGGAGAGTGTAAAATGTTAGCCAAAAATCAAAAGCATTTATTCTGTGGTTTTATTTTATTTTTGTTTTTTACTCTTGTAGCGTTTTATATTTTTGCTGTGTTTTATTAACGTTTTGTTTTTGGTTTGTATTGTTGTTGTTGTTGTCGCTGTTGTTGTTGTTGTTGTTGTTGTTGTTGTTGTTGATACAATAAATAGTTGTTGCGCGTTTCTATAGAATTGTTTAACCACCACCTAAACTTAACGCCTGAACTATACGTGGATCAGCTTTACTACCCTCACGAAATTCTTCTAATGTTAATTTGCCATCATGATTCTTATCCATTTGATCGAATATCTTATCCACACGCTTCTGCGGCGTATTCTCATCCTCCGACTGCGGTTGCTGTCCCTAAATAGACAAAAATACCAAATTAAATTGCTCGATAATACCAGAAAACAATATCAGATAAACAAGGCGGATATTTGTTTATTATAGGAGAAATCATGAGATGAATGTTTACTTACCACCATCTGATAGATTGCATCCACAATATTGTACATCTCTTCGCGCGTTATGTAACCATCATTGTCGACATCGTAAAGACGGAAGGCCCCTGTAATATTATGGTATTGTATGCCAATTGACATTAATTGGAGAAGGATCCAACGCTTGAAATGATTGCCCTCATGAAATATTATCGAAGGGATAAACATACTTACATTGCAGTTTCTCGTCCAGGTTGCCCTTCGATGTGACGGATAAGGCGCGTATGAACTCTTCGAACTCGATTGACCCATCCTGGTGGAGCACAAATAAACAACAACAAAGGAAAAACAAAAACAAAAACAAACAAAAAACAAACAAAAATAGCAAAATGGAAGGAAGAGAAACAATGGCGAGACAAATCAGTGCAGAAACCCAGACATCGAATAGGTTTTTGGGGACGGAATCACAATCGCTGATGCCACAACCACCAACACCACCAACACCACCAACTCCATCATTTCCACTAGCATTCCAATCAGCATAAGCCATAAATAATAAAATCAGCACAGCTTTATGGGTCTCCAGAGAGGTTATCCTCAAGAAAGGTCATTATAACTTGCTAATGAATTCAGTATGACCGTTTATTCAACACTCGTTTTAAGCCTTGACTGACAGCTCCAGTTAATCAATGCGAACTCGATCTTCCATCGCAATCAAGCTGACTTAATTCAATAACAAAGTACATTCCAACTTCCCCAACACGACTGACTACTCTATTTAACTAACAGCTAATTGAATGTCAATGACAATTCGATTTTCTCAATTAAATTAACTCGAACGTAAAGATGTTACTCATATTTCAAGTTGGGTATTTTAGTTGAGCCTCATTGGTTGCTTAATTATAAAAGAAATAATGAAAAAAGTAATGGCGAAAAACAAAGAATTTCACAAACCAAAATATATTCCATACGAGTATGTTAAAAAAAATGGTCTGAACTCCAAAAATTAAGATAATTAAGTTAATTTCAACATTATTCCTATATATGCAATACTACCCTTTTTTGATTCTGAAAATTTTTACAAAAGAATCAATTGACATTTAAGCTGAGATATTGTGAGTTCAATTGAATTATTTATTTTAAAATAACCATAAGTTAATAGAACTGATGTAAAAATACGTCGAAAAAAATTGGAAAATTGGATTTTCGCGGAGGCGATTATTAACTACTTTAACTTGAAAATATTTTTGACAATTGATTTAACGTGGTTTCACGAAAAATCGATAACTCAAGTCTAATTTGAAAGCTCGATATTTGTTACTCCAAATACTATTTGCCGTTTGATCGATAACTCAATTTTTTTTCTTTCGATTTTTACTTTTCGATTTTAAACTCGATTCACAGCTTGGATTTACATCACTAGTTAATAGCAAAGCATTTATCGTCAATTTGATTGATTAAATTAAACTGAATGGGATTATTCAACTGACATGCTCATAAACTGTTCGACAGAGTATTCGCACTTTGGCCTAATGTTTGGGCAGCACGGTTTAATACACAATTTTGGCTAATTGGCCGAAATCGTCAACTTTTGCGCTCGAGTTGCGTACAAATTCATCAATGTCAATGAGGCAGATTGGCAAGTAACTGCCTGACTGGAGCGATTGGTGGCAAGTGGTGGCAACTGGTGGCGAGGAGGTTGGCATAAAGTGGTTGGAAGAGGTTGTGATACGGGATAAGGGGTAAGGGGTAAGAGGAAGGGGAAGGGAACAGCGACAAGGACATGAGCTGGTGTCCTTAATACTCACATTGTTCTCATCGAAGACACGAAACACAAGCGATGCAAATTTACTAGGATCGCCTTGTGGAAAGAATTGCTTGTAGATTTTGATAAAACCCTGGCAAGAGATGAAAAACAATTAGGGCGTTGCGGGCGTGGCATTCGCTATCTCTGTCTGTCTGTGTTTTTTTTAGAGTGTGCGAGTGTGTGTGTAAGTGAGTGAGTAAGTAAATGTTTCAAGTTGTGTTCCAATAAGGCACACATTAATAAATTTCATTATCAACAGCAGTCGACAGCAGCCACAACAGCAGTCATTGCCGTCAACGCATTCGAAATGGGCTGCTATTCATCCTGAGAAGGATGTACTGTATCCGTCCTGAGGAGCAGGAGCAGGAGCAGGAGCAGGAGGAGGGAACGACTCCTTGGATGGGCGTATACATTTTGAAGCAACTGTTGTTGTCGTTGCTCAACTGCTGTTGCTTGAAATTAGTGCTCACATATTGAGAAGATTAACTTAATTAACTGTATGACTTGAATGAATTGGAGCCGCTTAAATTTGTGCCTCACACTCACAACTGTGTCTATGACTGTGTAAATATATATATATATTTATATATATATATATATATATATATATATGTGTGTGTACGTGTGCTTGTGTTTGTGTGTGCTACTTACTTGCTCTGTGAGTAAACCATTCGGACAGTCTTTTAGAAATCCTTTGTGCCTGTTTGTATATATTTTTCAAAAATACATATATTTATATTCAATAAGAGCGATTTATTTATAAATTTCCTTTGCATTTTCCACACTCACCATTGACGTATTTCTTTTTCTGTAACTGCAAATGAACAAAAGAAGATAAATGTCTATTAAAATTGCATGAATTTTTATTTTACTGATAGATGTACTAAAATAAATTGTGCTTTTCTGCAATGCACAACTACATATGGTGAATAAAAGAAAATAATTAAATATATGTGGTCAACATACGAGTTATGTTAGTCATATACTCAACTTAAAGTTTATTTAAAAATGTAATGGGATGATAAAAAACGCTTCAATTAGATAATAATATGCCAACATTATTTAAATACACAACACTTGTGCATTGTGTATAAATAATTCAAGAAATTTACTTTTTTCCAACACATCTTTCATAAACAACTGAAAATAGACTGGACAAGGTGGGGAAGGTTGTATAATGTGGACGAGGTACTCGCTATACACCCACAATTTGCCCCCTAAGACCTGTGACCAAATCAGTTGCAGCTTCTGTAAATTTGTGTTTTTTACTTACAATTTTCCCATTGTCTGAACAGACCACGCCCAGGGCAAACAAATTTCCCCAAATGTATTACAATTTCAGTATTTTGTTCTTTCGTTGTTTTGTATTTTTTTCTTTTTTTTTATTATATAAGTATATATATTATTATTATTATTTTTGGTCATGGTTTGCCATTGCCTTGGCCTAATGGCCGTTTACAAAACGTTTAAGAAACGGGTCTCCCGATCCCAGACCGATGCCGGCTACTCCCATTGTGACCGTTATGGGCGTGTGAATGGCGCACATGTTACGGGTTCCGCCCACAAGTTCTGCGGCCGGGCAATGGGCAGTGGTCAGACGGACGGTGAGATGGTCAGATATCTGTAGGTGGTTGGCTGGACATCTGCTTGGCTGGATATTTTTTTCTTTTGGGGCAACTAAGTTAAAGACCAAAACATAAATTCACGCAAAATTACACACATTGGAATTGTTATTAAGCGCCGGGAAAAGGCCACTGTTGGTTTCCCATGGGACACCAGCAGCAGCAGCAGAAATATCGCCGTCATCAGCAGAGTCTTATAGTATTGACTGCCCAAAAGCTGACCACATTCATTAGACTCTGTATTTAAAAGGATAAAGGGTACATTAAGTATGTAACAGGCAGAAGGATGAATCTTCGACCACATGAAGTGTGTATATAACCACTTAAATCTCTGAGATGACAAGAGCTAGAGGCACCAAACTTCGAACATTACTTCTTGTATAGCCAAAGCAGATCAAGTTTCTATTTAATTTAAAAAACATACCACAGACAATAATAATTTAAGGGATAATAACTTTTTTTCGGCAACTCCATCGGATAATAAACACCGAATATAAAATATATAACATAATATTTAGCTCAATGTGAAGTACTGTAAACGATTTAAAAATATGTTGAGCGTGAACAAATATAATTGGATAGCGTATCCCGTTTCAGACATTATTATTATTTTTTTATTCAAATGAAAAAATTATTAAAATTTATGATTTTTATTTTTTTACTCATTAAATAATCATTCATTTTTAGCAACAGAAAAAATAATACTCATAAAATAAGACATTGAGTTTTATTCAAAAATAAAACTCAATTTGGTTTTATTATAAGTTCAAAACAATAAAAGTCAAGATATAATCATTATGCTATGACATTTATGTTTTTTCTCAAAAATATTGATTATTCCTGAGTTTTCGTTTTTTTTCTCAAAATTAATCATAAGTATAATTATAAAACTTATTATGATTACAGTCCCTGTTGTTTTGCGATATATCATTTTACAGGGTTTCTAGCAATTTCTACATGTTTTCTCTAGGTGATCTGACAATCTGCTTTCTCTGAGTTCTTCGCTGTCGACGTATCATTTTCCATTTTGATTAGCTTCACAACGCATCAATAGCTGCATCAAATTGCATCACAATTCTATATTTGTATTTTAATTAGTATTCTATAGTCCTTTGCGAGACCATTTAGTCTCCGTCTATCGCCCATGGGCAACGTAAACTCAATGAAGTCAACAATTGCCAAAGTCGGTATTGAATTGATTGGTAATCGATAGCGAGTCGTGTAGTCAGACAGTCAAACAGACAGACAGACAGACAGACAGACAGACAGCCAGGACAGACGGACAATGAGAGAGAGAGAGAGAGGCAGATAGAGGAATTGAATGGGAGGTGGAAAGTAGAATAAGTCACCCGCAACTCGTTCACGTTTATCCCCAACAGCATTTATGTCCGCTTGTGTTGCATTGTACTTATTATTGACGTGTGGCATGTAAAAATATAACGGAATTTACTGGCCCAACGTGAGTGTTGTATGTTGTATGTTGTATGGATTGTATGGATTGTATGGATTGTATGGATTGTATGGATTGTAAATAAAGCGCATATTGCTCATACGACTTGTTGCCACTGCTGCCTGAATGGCTGTCAGTCACAGCTGTCGCTGCTGTGAACGTTGCCTGTGACGTTACCACCATCATTCCCGACTGTTTCCATCATTATTTATACACTTCCCCCCAAGCATTCTTCTACCCTTTACATCATGCTGAGCTGTGTGACGATAATTTCATACTCATATCTGTTATTTCAACTCTATGTTAAACACTACAATTATTTTTAATTGATTCTTTTTAATGATTACTATGACAATTCTCTTTTTTAATTTATACTTTAATGTATGTTGTATTACTGTCATTCACTTAATACCCTAAATATCAACTAGACTTTTAATATTCAAGTATTCACACAAAGTCTCTTATTTAGAACTCGTCAAACAGTTCGTTATTGTCTACAATATTGACGGTTGAACTTTGCCTAATTATTCCCAAGTATTGTTCGATTGTATTGATTTTAGAATTTATGAAATTTTTAATGGTCTTTTTTCGTAGGAAGTGAAAATATGCTCTGCAAAATTACTGAAGTAAATATTTAGATTCTACATTTTTTATCTATAAATAAAATGAGAACCGTTTTAAAAGTTAGAAAATTGTATTGTTTGGTGAATTACGCAAGTTTACAGACCACTAAAAGTATTTGGTTTTAAGAAAAATTAAAGCGATTCATTAACGAATATATATAGATTATATTGTGTTTATTTTTACTGCACTTTATGTTTAAGAAGTAGGTGTAATAAATTGAAAACAGTCGATAGTAAATATCTAATGCAAATAGTCAGTTGTCAGTTGTCAGTAAGTTGGGTAAGGTCCTATTATTTTCAATTAAGAAAAACAGACTTTAAGAAATGAAAGATTTTTATTGTAAAGTGAAACAATTTAAATTTGATCTACTCATGCATACAGAACTATAATTCTCGAATGAATATAAGAACCTCCTTTGCCCATGTGACACGTGGTTCAATAACTTCTTCAATTGATAGTCATGCATAATGTGTGATTCGTAGAGCTCTCACAATTTAGCACACTCTACCATCTTCTCCCTCCTTGTCCTGCACAGCCACCAAACTGACCCGTCCTGACCCATCCATCCTGACTGATACATTCTGTATACTCGATGGAGCATTGAAAATTCGTGGCAATTGTTGCTGGCATTCGAATGGAAACCCGCTTCATGCGAAACTGTGAACCACGCTGCATTTCTGATTTGCATGCTCTCTATTATACACAGATACATACATATGTATGTATGCACAGACACCCATACACACACAATCAGTTGTGGCATGTATCATGTACGGAGTCTCTCCGGTTCTGGCAACGGGCAACATGAAATATTTGTGTAATCGCTGCCATCAATATGTGTGTTTACAACGCGCTTTTAATTGCATTTTGTGTGCTCTGAAACTGTGCGAAGAATATTCGTAACGTTTCCTATTCGGTTTTGGTTTTGTTTCTGCCTCTGCCGCTGCCTCTGCTTTTCATTTTCTCCCATTTCCATTTTTCGATGAGCAACATTTGTTTTTTGGGGCATATCGAAAAATATAAAAATATGGCAGGTAAACATTTTATCCGGTCCGTGAAGTGGAACTTGTAATATTCTCGTACTCGTCTGTGTGCACAACGTGTTTCAAAGCCAAACAAAAACTTAAACTCAAAGTACATACACTACATTCACCATATAAACAGAAAAATACTTGATTTTTAAAATTCATTTTTGTACCCGTTACTTAAAAAATATGTAAAAGGGTAATTTGTGTTCGTTGGAATGTATGTAACAAGGATAAGGAGGCATCACCGACCCCATAAAGTATATATATTCCTGATCAGCATGAATTACCGTCTGTCTGTCTGTCCGTCTGTATGAACAAAAGGATCTCAGAGACTATAAGAGACAGAGATACCAAACTTTCACTCACAGACTTCTATATACCCCACGCAACTCGCAAATAGCGAAAAACCACCACACCCACAGTTTTTAAGATATTACAGTTTAATCATCTAAAAGTATGCAGTAAATCTAACTGAACTGTATGTACCGAAATTTAATTGAGCCATAGAGTCTAAAACAAGTCCCAATTGGTTGAAATATGCATACACAATAAGGTTTTTCAGCCGAGCATAGCGTTAAAATATTCAAAAGCATTTGCAAGCTGCATTTTAGAACTAACTGAACTGAACTTAAACGAGTTAATTGAGTTACGGGTATTTCAATGGACGTTTAGCATCTAAAACAAACTGCCAACGGATTCTTCTCAATAATAAACTATACATTCTGGACTGCAAAATTTCAAGGGATTTTATTCTTTTAGTAGGCTGAAATATATTCTAAAATGTACTCAACCATTTATTTAGACAAATCTCTATCAATTCCTAAGCTTTATTTAATTAGTATTTAGTGTATAGAAAAAGTATTCATGACAAATGAAATTAATTTTAAATACAAAGTATAATAAATGTGTAAATTTCATCTTCAGTTCGAAAATAAGAGATATAATGAGAAAAGCTCGAAATTAGTTGTAGACAGAAGTTAAATTAATTCAAAAATCTCTTTCTGAAAAAATTAAATTTACTTTAAATATCGTGATATATTATTTGGAACAGATTTTTAACCATTATTCAATTTTCGGCAATTATTCGATCAACCAAAAATGTTGTCATACCACCCATTTTTCCTTCTCACGTTTAATTGTTAAATTAAAATGTTATAATATATGTATAAATATGTAAATTTAAGTCTTAATTTAAAATAAAGTCGAGATTGTCAGAAAATTCCCAAAGTGAACTCGAGAGTATTGTGACCAACTTTGATTGTTTTAACTCTTACAGTCTCTGAGATCATATGGATGGGCAGACATTGTCACAAAACGAAAAGCCTGTGTACCTTATGGTACATTTGTTTTGCATTGTAATCCCTTGGGATAACATGACTATCTGGCCCTTTATCTGAATTCAACTTCAATCACAAGTAAGCAATGGCAATCATTTTGCGTAATGGCCAACAAAGATAATCGCTCACTTAATTCTGCTAATGACCATGTTGTTTTATGGCTTGACAAATTGGACACATCTGTATGCTGGCCACGTGCGAGTGTGTGGGTGTGTGTGTGTGTGTGTGTATTACACAATGTGTTAAACAATTTTAAATTCAATTAAACTTGCCAATTTAAATGGTTGCACAACTTGGGCGTAGGCAAACACCTGTGGACCGAGACACGCACAACACACACACACACACACACACACACACAAACCCCACACACACACACACACACTAGCACACATTTAAAGCCTCGTTTATTTATTGAAGATTGTGGCCACCGATGACCTATGGATGACCCACCGATAGCTGTCCAATCCTGCCTCACTCTGCCCCACACTTTGGCCTGGCATAGACCGTAATTTGTATCTATTTTATACACAGTTTGGGATTTGCATTTTATGGCTGGGGTCATTCGATTTTCGAACCCATCCGAAACTAATCAAATTTCCAGCTATTTATTTATTCATTCATTTGAATGACAGAGATGGCAACGACGTTGTCGGTTGCTTTAACCAATTGCACAGTGGGAGTGCAACAAAGATATGCAGATATAAATAGTGATTGGTTGAGGGAGGGGAAAGGGGATGGGTATTTATGGAAGTAATTTCCAATTGATTGCCCAGTAACAGCATAAATATCGAGTTGGAAATGAGGCAGAGAAAAAGAGAGAAGTTGCTCAGAATTACAACTTTCCATATTGCGCATACGACCCGTTGTCCCGTTGTCCCCTTTCTTATATGTTTTGTTCTAGAACCGTTGCTCGTAAATTGAATTCCAGTTCATTTGCTCGCCGAAATAAATAAAGTTGAATTCATTGTTGTTGTCGTTGTTGTTCTGGCTGTGGCTGTGATTGTTGTTGTTGTTGCCGCCTTTGCTGCTATCAGGTGCAGGCAGTAATTTCAAATTTCAAATTTGGAATGACGGCTTTCTCGGCCAAAAGTTTAGCATTATAAACTTTAAGCCAAGAACGCGGCCAGCTTATGACAAAGTTATGATTCACGTAATTTTGGACCAAAATTCGCAGACTGCAGAAAATTGCATTTGCGTTCGTCGACTCAAAGACGACAAAAGCAGTAAAAAGATGCGAAAGCATCAACGCAAACAAGCAACAAAGTAGCACGTAATTAGGATATACTCGTATAATCCTTCTTCAACAAGCTCTACATAGATATACATATATATATACACTGAAAAAAAAGACCAGCTTCTAAAATCAAGAACATACATCTCAAATATTTGGTTCTTAAAATAAGAATATTTTAAGACCAAATTAATGAAACTAAGATTTTTGATCTAAAAAATTTAAAAATCTTAATATGAGAATAAAAATCTTTAATTGTTAGGAAATAAATGGTGCTCTGCTTTTTTAGACCAAAAATTGCAGTTTTAAGACCAAAATCTTGATTTTAGAACACTTTTTTAATCGGTGTACCATATACCCATTTGTATTCGTTTAGATGGAGAGCAGTCACATCAGGTGGATTATTGAAGTGCATAGCAAAGCGTAAAATGAATTTCAACAAAATTCTCTTTTTATTGTTTGTTTTTTCTTTAAATTTATTGTAGCTCGAGCAGAAGATGGAGATAAGGACCCAAGGAACGGAAGACAAATTGCTCGGACCAAGACATTAAGAACTGGCAACTTGGCAGCAATCTGTCAACACTTTGGAGTAGCGTCCCCATCGACTTCCATCCCCCTTTAAGAACCAGGTGCTTAGAATTCCCCCCAGCGGCGTAATTATTTATATTCCCGTCTGTCGCCTTTTCCTCGTTTCGTCTCGTTTCGTCTCGTTTCGTTTCGTTCCGTTTCGTTTCGGTACGACCGCAAAAGGCACAAACTGAGTAAAAAGGGCAGAAATACTTTAAAAAGCAATTAGTCAACAAAGTTTTTAGGCGCAAAGTTGGCGACTTGCATTTTTAAGCAGGCCACAAAAATAAAATTGAAAAAGAAAAATAAAAATAAAAAAATTATATATAAAAACAAGGTCTATGGGCTAAGTAAATGTAAAACTTGGCCAACACTTTTACATTAGAATCAACAAGAGTTGGATTAGGATAACGAGGAAAACGGAAAGACGGACAGAAGGAGCAACTGTATCATTTGGCAACTGCTTAAACCAATTGGGAATTGTAAGCACATGCACTGAAACAAATTGACTGGCGAGTTGACTTTAATTGACACATGTTATGTGACAGGCAATAACTTTAATATTATTGTTGTTTGGTTAGCAGAACCAAAGTCTAACATTTATTCAAGTCAAATCAATTTCATTTCATTTCCCTCAATTCGAAAAGTTTTTGGAGAATTGTCATTGTATTATTCAAATTGTTCAGTTTGATTGATGCGAGCTATAAATTGCGAGCAAATAAAGCTGCCAAACAAATAATTATAATCTAGACCGAAAATGCCAAAAATATATTTTAATATTAGATTATTATTGATGATGGATGATGGATGGATTGATACTCACAATATGTGTCAGTTGTTAAACGATCGATGGTATCCTGTTTCAACTTCGAGCTCTTTTTTCCCATGTTGTCCTTTCTCTTTCTGTAGCTCTTGTTGTTGTTGTTGTTGTTACTCCTGTTGTTGTTGTCACTCTTTTTGTTGCTGTTGTTGTTACTGGAGCTTCACCTTTGGCTACACTTGACTGCTATTGCTTTTTAGTGCCAAACTTTTTCGTTGAGCAAGTTTCTTTTTTTTTCAAAACTTTTTCATAAGTATTTTAATATGCTTTATAATACTTTCCGGAAAAAAATATTTAACAACAAAAACAATTACAAGAGGGAAAAAAAATTGATGCACCGCTCACAACACAATTGTTTTTATAAAATACATATATTTTTAATGTTTATTTTGCACAGTTTGATCAAGTTTCAGGTATTCAGTAAGTTCCTTGTCGACTTTTGAATTTTAGTTACGCCTACTCTAACTTTAAGTACTCCAAGCATTTCCAAAGTTATCGAACTTCTCGTCTTGTGTTGATTGAGTAATTTACTGACTGATTGATTGAAAATCAACGCTTTAAGCGTAGACTTAAGGACTTCAAATCTCTTACAGTATTTCCAATTTCTAGCATAATTTTAGTTTGAGATTTTCAAATATTTTATCTGCAAACTAGGAAAGCAGACAACTTATTATATACGGTAGTCATTTTTTATCGATATTGCTTTCTCCCTTTATATGATCAATCAGCTCTTAAATAATTATTATAAAAGATAAATCTACGGTAATCTATCAATGTTTCGCACATATCGGAATAGGCATTACTTTCAGAGGTTCACGTCCGTATGTCCAACAATTGTAATCAAATATTATTGATTGATGTAAGAACAGCCCAAAGATTTTCAGGCCTGATTGTTTTCAATGTTGTAAAAATAAATTTTAGAGATAATATATGTGATTGAATACATATGTTATATCTTTCTTTCTATTTGTGAGAGATTTGTAAAAATGCTGAAAAGTTGTGCAATTTGCATGATATCCAAAATGTATGCCAAGAAGCGACATTTTGATTACTCTGGCAACTCTAGATAAGAACATATCTGGTGGGCGGGGCATGGATCATGTTCAATTTAAGAATCAGCTTTGTCGTAGCCGACAACGAAAACAGGGAATAATAATGAATACAGCAAAGAACAACCACCCACACACACACACACCCACACACACACACACACACACGCACACACACACACACACACACATGTGGCGAGGACCATTTAGTTTAGCTCACACTTTTCACTTTTCAGGTCAACTCTAGACTCGAACTTTTCATGACAGTTGCCAACGACAACGACAACGACAGCAACTAAAAATGGCCAGAGCGGGAAGCTGCTAACAAAAGCGCATAAAAAACTTAACTCTGCTCATGTGGGGAGGATACAATGATAAAGAGAAAGAGAGGGAGAGCGGGAGAGAGAGAGAGGGGGCGAAAAGTGGAGGCTGTTGCTGCTGCCTCTGTTATATCTGCAACTGACGCGCATAGCATAAAAATAAGTTGCCTTTGTTTACCAAGGCACAGACACGAGTGGCGATGACGACGACGACGACGACGTCGTTCACAATGTCGCCTCCAATGAGGCGCATAAAAATGCAATGAAATAAATGCTGTTAATTTCAGACGCATACAACAACTACGATATAACAAGTACACCGACAACAACAGCAACTATTTCAGAATTTTTGCTGCCACTGAGTTGTGTGTTGAATGCATGCAAAATGGCCGTAAAAGTGAAACAAAAGTGTCAAGTACGGGATAGCAGCCAAAATCAGAACCGCATATTCTCAGACCTCGTCAAAGCCACAAAATGATGCAACATTTCCTCTTAACGATTCAAAGTGCCATTGTTCGTTTAAGCCATATAGTATTTTTCTGATCCTCATAGGTCTTTATAGTTTATAAAATAGATTTATAGACTTTAAACTTAAATGCATAAATTTTGAAATGCAAATATTCTGTAAAATATCACAACTGTTAAGAACTATACGTACATATATTGGCCTTGAATTAGTTCTTTACTTCACAATAATACTATATATCAGATTATTTCAGATTACAGACATTTATATAATATATTTTTCCTGTCATACACTAATAAAGAAAATTTGCATAATTATAATTTTAAATTATAATTGCTTTACGATTTCTATCTCAATTCATTTTATTGAAATATAATAAACATTAAAATGAAAATTTGTATATGCATCTGATTCGATGTAGAAAGTTAATATATAAATTAAAAAGGTATTTATCAACAGATTCGAAAATGACTTTAATTAATATTTTTAAATCTATTTTCAATGGAATTTTGAAATAAAAATTAATAACTTTTAGTAATTTCATTCATTTTAATAAAAGTTTCATTACATTTATTTTTATTTAAATTGAAAAATATGCAAAGATTAAATTTCAGAAATTAATCTTCTACATATTGATTAAGTCTTTGCTCAAAATAATATTTATAGCATATTTTTGGGAGCAGAATACAATTTGGAATAAATTCAAGACTATCCGAAAATTATGCTCTAAAAACAATTGTTTAATTTGTTTTAAAAGCAAAATTTCAAAGTGTACAACTAAAATGCAGTTAAAATAATGAAAATTGACTTCAGTAAGGAATTTCAAGCTTTGCTTCCATCTCGAACTCAAGAAATATTAATGGTATAATGGAAACAGAGGCATTACAAATTCGATATGTTGAAATTGCATTCCGTGGCTATTATTTTTATAGTCTCTTCGCCTTTGTTTGTTTACAAAACTGACAGAAACGTATACTAACTACCCACACACTAACACAACCAACACACACACACACACGCACACTAATACATACGCACACTCACACTGGCTAACATTTGATATTTTTTTTTTTTTGGCACATAAACTATTGGCATTTTTCTAACTAAACACGATTCATCTGTGTGAATGTGTAAGTGAACGAATATGTGCATATATATAAGAGTGTGTGTGTGTGTGTGTGTGTGTGTGTGTGCGTGACTGTCCGTTATCTTGTCAGGTGCTCCTGGGTGAGTGTGAGTGTGTGTGTGTGTGTGTGTGTGTGTGTGTGTGTATGTCTGTGTGCGTTCGTGTGTAATGCCAAGCGAAAAGTTTTCTCAGTGTTTCAGTTTCAGTTTCGCTTCTCGCTTTTGCGAAATTGTTCACACTAAAAATATTTTTACGTTTATTTCGTTCACAGTTGGCTGCTAATGCAGTGCCAGACAGAGATGGCAATACATTCAAAGTCTCTGCCCCCCTCCCTCTGCCCTTTTCCCTTCTCTTGCAACACAGTTCTCTACTCGCCGCTCTCCGCTCTTCTCATCATGCTGACTTGTAGGTGTTACTCGACTCTTTTTATCTGAATGAATGTCTCTCTAACTTGTCGTGTATGTATGTGTATGTATGTGTGTGTGTGTGTGTGTGTTACATTTGTTGTTGCTTTGAAGCATTTATTTCTCATGCTGTTGCAGGTTTATTGCTGCATTTTTGTGTTCATCTTGTAGTTTGCTTTCGGGTCACGGCGGCAACTGACTCTTAAAAGGCGCAGCCTGCGCGTATGCAACACATTTTTTTTCATCTGCCTTCTTCATATTTTCATTTCTTTTCTGTACACACATTCAAGCACACACATATGCACTGAGAGATATCTAGTACACTTGCCAACAAATCTGTAGCAGTGGCAACTTTGTCGCAATGACGTTGTCATCTCCAGGCCCATAATCCAGCAAGTTATTCGAATTAAATGGATTGTAAATTATATTTCTGCAGCACTCGAAATGCGAATAGCAGGCCAGTCATAATGCGAATATGAATGTGTATTCAAGTACTTGCCATTGCCACATTAAATATTTTATTTCTATTTAACTGCCGACAACGTTGATGTATGACACATAACGAGTGTAACGATCTTTAAGCAGATTGTAAACGCAACAAATTTACAGAGTTTCGTTTGCAAAATTGATTTTGTTGCAGCTTGACAACATTGAAATGATTCCATATGATTTAGCTACAGCTGACAACTCATTTATATTGAAATTACTATTGTGTCATATACATAAAAAAATGAATTTATCAAATACATATCAATATATTCAGTTAATAAAAGAAAATTTGTATATTTATTAGAAAATCATTTGTATGCTGAGAATGTGAAATTATTTGTGAGAAATAACTCAGAGCAGTGGAATTTATAATTTCTTAATTCTTAAGCTTTAAAAATAGATTTTAAGCGAATTTGGAAATTAATATGTATATAAATTCACTGAAAAATAAATACAAATCGCAGAAAGAAATTCCTTGATCCCTTGTAGCGTTACAAATACCTCAAATGGGTATATTAAACGTCAAGTAAAAAAAAATCGTTTGTTTTCTTCAAGACTTTCAAACGAATAATTCTGTTGCTCCTATCATAAAAAAGCTACGATTTTAATAAATACTTCTGCATCAGTATTCAGCTTAAAAAAATTTTAAATAATATATATTTTTATTAAAATACATATTTATTAAAGATAATTACTCTGAACAAACATCATAATATAATTTTCTGAATATATTTAATATAAATTGCAAGAAAATTATTATTTTTTTTTTTTTTGAATGGTATCTAAATGTCGAGCGCGCTTAACTAGAGCATTTTAAATAATATATATTTTTATTAAAATGTATATTTATTAAAGGTAATTACTCTGAGCAAATATTATAATATAATTTTGTGAAAATAAATTGCAAGTTTATTAATTGTTTTTGATTTATTTGAAGGGTATCTAACTGTCGAGCGCGCTTAACTAGAGCACGTTTAACTGTTTTATTAATGCCTGGATGACTTTAATCTCTGTGATTTCTACCTGTGCCGCCGAGCTGACAACTGAGAAAGGCAACACAATGATAATTCAAGGAAATACTTTTTGCCTTTTCGGTAGATTAAGCGTGTTCGTCTGAATGAGGAAACTTCTGTGCCAAAAGTTGAATCACAAAGTTCCAGCGATTTACGAAATTTACATTTAATCGCATAAGCTTTCTAATTAAATTTAGTTGGTGTTGTCGAGAGGAAGAGGAAGGACTATTTAAGAACTTGCTAGGAATTCCAATTAGTAGCTGGCCAAAAGAAAAAACTTGGACGACAGCAAATAAAAAAAAAACCACTAATATGTTGCATTTTGTAAGCTAATGCAAAGAGATTTTTTACATGCGCCAATTATTAAATAATTGGTGTAAATTAAAAAGCACTTTATCGCATTATTACGCTTGTTGTCGTGGTTGTTATTGTTGTTGTTTTTTTTTTCTCTGATTGTTGTTATTGTCACTTTGAGCGAGAATGGGAATGGGAATGGGAATGGGAATGAGAATGAGAATCAACAGCACTCGATTGTGCGAAGATTGGCACTCAACACGCAAGCTAAAATGGAATTCAACTACAGATTGAGCTGCATTAGGACTACCCTCATTTCCCCACCCAACCTACCAACCAGTCAAAGGTGCTCCTTCTTCTTTCCTCTATTTGTATACCCTGAGCCCTAAAATGGGCAAAAAATGGGTATAATGTGTTTGGTATGTAACAGGCAGAAGGGGCGTGGCAGCCGCCCCAAAGAATATATATTCTTGATCAACAGCCGACTCGATTGTCCGTCTGTCCGTCTGTCTGTTCGTCTGTCTGTCCGTCTGTTCGTCCGTCTGTCTGTTCGTCTCTCTGTCCGCTTGTCTGTCTGTCCGTCTGTCTGTTTGAACGCGTCGATCTCAGAGACCATAAGAGCTAGAGACTTCAAATATGGTAAGTAGGTTTCTGGATACCGTACGCAGATCAAGTTTTTTTTTTTTTGATCGGATCTCTATATTATAAAACTGCCATAGTAACGCTTGATCGAAAATGAAGTTTTAGTGTGAAAAAAATTCTTGGGCACAGGGTATACTACTGTCGAGCGTGCTCGACTTGTTTTTTTCGTATATTTTGTGGTGTATTTATTATGATTGCATGGCATTTGTGTGGGTGATTGCATCCATTGAGGTAGCAAGCAGGAGAAAGCGAGAGAAGTGTAGCAAGAGGTCCAAGAAAAGGCATCTCATCAGTGTGACAGACTGACAGACTGACAGAATGACAGAATGACAGAATGACAGAATGACAGACTGACAGGCAACAGCAGCTGCGACAGCGACAGCGATTGCGATAGCTGCGTGGAAGCGAATCAACTTATTTTTGTTTACATAATCCTTGCACGTTGTCTTCTTGTCCTATGTCTATGTCTGTCTCTTCTCTCTACATCTCTGTGTGTGTGTGTGTGAGTGTATAAGTGTGCTCGTATCTGTGTTGGCTTTGCAAGTCAAATCGCAGCTTCCACCTGCAGCCAGCACGAAGCTGCTTTTTCAAAAGCGGCAACTGCTGGACCGCAAAACGTAAATTTGGGTCAAGTTTTGTAAGCGCTACGACAGTTCCCCAACCCCCCTCCCCCCTCGCCACACTCCCCCACATACCCTACAGCTATGTGCATATGCATGTAGACTAGTTCAACTGTTTGGGGTCGCCTTCTTCTATTATTTTACTTTATATATATGTATATAAATATATATATATATATATATATAAATATATATGTGTTTTTTGTATAAATTAATCTCTTTTGGTTTGTGACAGCACAAAAGTATGCAACACACACACACACACATTCACACACACATTCACACACACACACACACGCACACAGCACAACAACAACAGCAACAGCCACGCATATATAAACACTTGATGTTCAGTTGTTCTATGTCCTTTGTTTTAACTCTCAGCTTTATCATTGCCTGCTTAGCTTCAGTGTTCAACTGTTGTTCAACTGTCTTGTTGTTGTCGTTGTTGTTGTTGTTGTCGTTTTTATTGTTGCTGCTGGAATTGTTACTGTTATTGTTATTATGCTAATGGCAGAATGGCTGCCTTTATGCTTTTTATGTTTTCATTTACAATTTATATTGTTATTTGCATTTATTTCAAATATAGATTAAAAATTGTAGTTTCTTTTAAACATGTATTATTTTGAATACTTTACACTTGCTGCAGCAGTTCTGCTTTTATTTCTATTTAAGGCATTTGTTGTTCAAAAAATTTGGTAATTCCAAATAAAAAAAAAATTTCCAAAAAAAATTATTTATTTATATTAAATATTATTTGATGTTATTTTATTTTGTTTTGTTTTGTTTTTTGTTGGTGTTTGATTTTGTTGTTGTTGATGCTATTGGTGTTGTATTGCAGTGTGCGATTTGCTGCGCTTGCTGCTCCTGAATTGTTTTTGTACGTTGCCGAAGCACGCGCGTTTTGCGTTGCGTTTGTTTGGCGGTCAAATCAACGACTGAAAGCGTTGCCACGTTCCACGAGCGAACCAGCCGACAAACATTTAATGGTGTGCCACCAGAGATGAGAGTCGTGTCTCTGTCTGTGTGTGTCGCTCTGTGTGTGTGAGTGTCGCTCTGTGTGTGTGTGATAATGACTAGAAGCTGGCAAGCGTGTGTATGAATGAGTGCACGGAGCTGCCAACTCGTCCTATGGTGAGTAATTGTGACTGTGCCTCAGTGTGTTGCGTGTGTCACATGTGAAGCAGCGGGTTGCGGTTCATAACGGACTTATATAACGCACACTAGCGCAGACAAACTCACCACACACCACACACCACTCACTACACACCACTCACTACACCAGCCGAAGGAGCTTTTCACCACACTCACACACACACAGACACGAATAGAGGCGCTGAGAGCAATGGCATTGGTGTGCGTGTTAGACGCATTTGTATGCGTGTTAAAAGCTGCAAAAACGACAAGAACTTACAACAGAAAACCATCAGCAGCAACAACAACAACAGCAACAACAACAGCAACCAACTAAATCAAGAAAGTCTGCCTGAAGTAAAATTAAAAAAAATATTGCCTACTGCAAGGCGTTGAAAACTCTTAAATAAATACAATTATATGTATTTAATTTTTTAAAAAGATACATAAATTATGAATACCTTTTCTACTATTCAAGTAGCCCAGTAAATAAATTAAATGTATTCAATTCAATTTAATACAACAGCTTATTTTACTAAACACAAGAACTAAGAAATAACTACTATGAATAAATCTAAGCAATAATAACATGAATAATAGTTGTTGTTCATGTATTCCAAATTCATTCAATGAATTTCATGTGCGTCAAGAATGAAATACGGAGTATGGAACACTTGGCTGACGTCTACGCACTGCTGTCAGTCAAACAATCAAACAAACACACAAACAACACACAATACAACTTAACAAACAACACACACATCATAATAATGAAAACAATCGCCTTTTGCCGAGTTGCGTGTCTTTAAATGACGTAACCACTAGTACCACCAATACCAACACACACACACACACACACACACACACACACACACACATAGAGAAAGAGAGAGTGAGTGAGAGAGAGCACTAAACGAACCGTTGCACTATGGGGCATTTGAACTGTTTTTTTGGATTTAACTCAATTTTCACAAGTATTCAAATCTATGCATTTTTGATGCACATCATCATAAATACATCAAACTGTTATGTTACATACCAAAAATGTTAACATAACGGCTAACATAACTGTTAAAGTCGGCTGTTGCAGCCAAAGGCCTCGTGCCTTGTAAAAGTATAAGCTTGCAGTGCATATTAAAATATTTTTATTGTAAAGAAAATCACTTTTAATATCAAAATTGGCTAAGTATATTAACAGTTTGGATTTTTACTTTATGTTGCCACTTATATTTTATTGTTTTTGTGCGTGTCTTATTATTAATTTGTGTATTTAGCAAGATGCTTTTTGAAACGAATGTTTAACTTTGCAACGAGCTGCAAAATATTGTGAGCACTTGTTAAGCAAGTGAGTACATCTATGTTGTAGAGTCATTAATTCGCTATTTAATACAGTTGGTCTCAATGTGCGATTCTTTGCAATTTTTGAGAAAGCTAGTTTTTTAGGACACAACCTCACATTTTCAAATGACGATTTGCTCGCAGAGCCCTATGATGAATCTGAGAAGTTTTAATGAAATTATTTAACAAGCTACTTCTATTTTATATAGAGTTTTCCATAACACTAGAAAAACAACTGCATCAAAATATATATTGTGTAGTTACGAGTTATTTATTAATGCCACAAAATCTGGTCAATCGCCCCATAGTGCGTTGAACTGAATGCCCACGTGGGTGGCAACCGTATAACTTGAGGCTCCCATCATCATTCGAGAGTTCGCCCAGTTAAGAATTTACATTTACATTTACATTAACATTTACATTTACATTTGTGACGTGGCTGTTGTTTTTGCTATGCTTGTTAATTGCCCAGTGACCGCGGCGTCAGTTTTTATAGCTCCGGAGACCAAGCAGCCATGAGGTGTTAATTTGAAGGAGCCTGACTGACAAGTCAACGAAAGAGACAGACGGACAGATAGACAGCCAGTTGGAGAGCAAAGAAAACAGCTAGTTTTACTCAGATAAGTTAACAATAATGATCAACAATCATTTTGGGAAAAATCAAAAGAGCTTAAAACAAACCTTGACAGAGATAAAAAAAAAGTGAATAAGACAAATTAACTTGACGTAAAACCACAAAACTTTTTAGAATAAGCAAAACAAATAAATTAAATCTTTTCTCAGTGATGCCAACTTACTACAGTGACTCCTGTAAATATTTACGTAAATGCGAATCTTTAAATTTTAAATACATACATATTTATTAAGGCAGTTCAATATTTAAAAGGTTTTACTATTTACTTACTATATACGAGTAGATTTTAATTAAAAGTTCCTCAACTTTTTGGTTTTAAATGACTCCATTCAAAGATAAGCTTTAATGTACCAGTAAAAGCTTTGCTCTTTTTACAATATGAAACAAGTGGGCGGTTACTGTCGAGCACGCTCGAAAGTAGGATGCCCTGTACCCAGGTACTCTGTACTTAGGTTGATTTGCGACTAATTGTTCCTATGGCAGCTATATGATATATGGAACCGGATCAAACCAAATTTAGTCAGAATGTAAAATACCAACTTAAATGAATATTCAGTTTGGTTAAGAAATCTCAAAAAACAAAAAACTTTTTCAAAGGAACGCTATGACGAACAGACAGACAGATGATCAGACGGACAGACAGACAGACAGACAGACGGATAGATCGACTGCGCTGTTGATCCTGATCCTGACAATATCGTGATTGTTGAATACACCCTTGAATATTTACTTAAACATAAATAAAATGCTAAAAAATTAGAGATACTAAAAATTTAATAAGTCTGAAAAATGTCATAATTTTTTTAACTACTTCATAATTGGATATGAATTTATTTTAATTAATTGCTATTGTGTTTAACAGCGATCCATTTAAGTGTCTGGGCACAGGGTATCCTACTGTCGAGTACGCTCGGTTGTAGCTGCACCTCAGCACGAGCATAGCGAGTCGGGGGTAGTCGAGCGAAGCGAGCAGGCACAATGACCCCTTTATATACATATTTTTAATGGAACAATTTGTAAATTCCAAATATTTGTGTGTTTGCATAGCATATTGATCAAGAATATATATACTTTGGGGGCTCTGCCAAGCATATTATACCCTTTTTGGCGCATTTCCAATGGGCTCAGGGTATAAAAAATGTCTGAAATTTCAATAAGTACACTTCTATTTTGCAAGAAATAAAATCCAAAACATTTTTCATAACCAATTTTGCTATTGAGCTTCCTATTTGATTTGCACGCTGTTTATTTTGCATTTATGTTTACTCAGGAAATTGATTACAATTTATCAAATTTTAATTTAAGACAGTTTACTAGCAATTTGGAAATTGAAATTGGCTCACAAAATGCCTGCATATGTATTTGCTATTTTCTCTCTTAAGACTTTAAGACTATCTGAAGAACAACTAATGAAAAGAACAAATCCTAAAATGATGGAGATGTTTATGTTTGGGCATAAAAATAGTCGAAAGATCAGATAATTTATTGAGCTAGCCAAGTTCTTTTTTTACTACTAATCGTATATCATGTTATCAAAATAAACATTTTTTTAGTTAAGCATTCCATTGCTGTCAATCGAAATGGCTGGAAAATTCAGCAACGAACTGTGATGATTAGGTGGGAACATCAACATTAAAAAGCTATTCATTATGAAGAATGATCGACCAGAACTTATCCTGCAAATAGAACGTTTATATGGTATATTCATCAGGAGCATAAAAGAGGGCATTTTCATATGAATAGAAGACAAGTCTTATCTCTTTAGAGTCTAGACATATTTTCAACTTTAGCATACTCATTTATATAATTTTATAACTATAAGATGTATAGCAAATAATACAGTACAAAAATAATGTACACGAATTCACAGAGCAATTTTAAAAAGAAAAAACTGAAATTTAATTTTGAACTGAAACTAGAAAAAAAAAAGTTTATTCGATTTCAATTTCGAACAATCTTCACAACAACAATAAAAAGTATATAAACACTTCATTAATTCAAACAAAATAATATCAATATAAAGCTAAAAAAAAAATATTTATAAAATGTATATACTTATTTAAAAGTGTTTATATTCAAAATCCAAATAGTTGAATCAGCCAATAGCTATAACTAATAGTCAAAAGTTTTCACAAAGCTCAAGCTCTGCTAATTTTTTCCGCTTTTCAAATTATCTGTACATTTTATGGTGAAAAACAAAAAAAAATATATATATATTTAAAGGGATAATGAAGTACGATATTTCTGTTATAAAATGGAATTTAAATAAAAATATAAAAATCATTTACATGTATTCAATTAGATTAATCTAAGGCTATTTTCTAATTAATTAAAGAAATGTTTTACAGTAACTCTTAAAATGAGAGAATATCAATTTGCAGGCATTATTTCTTTTAGGTAATAAACAAATCAAGCAAAATACTAAAGTTAAATACCATTTAATGATGGAGTATTTTGTTGGTTAGCGACCTTTCGATTTGCTGATTTTACCAGATATCCAAGCTTAACGTCATATTGGCGTCGCTAGAACCAGTTAAGAATTTTAAGGTGCGACAATGAACAATAAATATCCCAAAATGTACTTGATTTTAGTACGAAATGTTATCATTTTAACTTTATTTTAATCTTAAAAAAAAACTATTTTAAGTACAAAAAAATATTTAACTAGTTTAGTACAAATAACTCAGGTTTTGCTGGAAGTATTATAGCGCGACTCACGGATTATATATTTGCCGTGGTCTTATATATTCTGACTAAGTTTGGTTAAAATCGGAATACTATTTCGGACAGCTGCCATAGAAAAGAAAGTCAAAATTCTAAATTTAAGATTGATTCATACTTAATTCAAGATTTTTAGTACACAGAAATCTAAAAATTTTAAGATCAATACGGTATAAATTCAAGTACGGACGTACCTAATTTTATGATGGCATTTTCTGAGTGTATGAATGACAATAACTACTCAAGTGTCACTTAATCCTCTCTATTCCAACATTAAGATAAATCTAGAAAATATAATTTAAAAACAAAATAGATGTAAATATTTTATTTTTTGTAATGCTAAAAATGAAGTTTAAAAATTCACAGCCTACTCTGCTAACTTGTCGGAACAATGCTAGTAACTTTGGCATAAGAAAACATTAACATTCCTAGAGTAGGATAAGAAAATCTAAAGCAGGCAATTTAACTTATTGTCAACTGACATCAACGCTGACAGAAACATGGGAAAAACGTGCCCAAGTGTATAACCCATTTTGGCCAAAAACAAAAAACTTATATATGTCAGTGCGAGCGTGATTCTAAGTAGAAGTCTAAGTAAAAGTACAAGTGTGAGTATAGGAAATAGTCGACAAGACAGTAGAGAAATAGTTAAGAACTCTTACATTCAATACTTGTACTCGTATATTAATCCAGAGAACACGATTGCGTCATTCGGATTGAGAAGGTTTTAAAGTTTCCATTTTCGATAGCTGCGTCCCATTTGCCGAGCCATCATAGATAAGAAACAGTCCTCGTTGCCTCCTTTGCCTCCTTTGCCTCCTTTGCACAACCGAAGGAAAGCGTTAACATTTTTCAGTTGAGGGTCGCAAAAAGGAACCAAAAGCGAAATGAAATGAAATGAAAATAAGAAGACGTCGCGACGTTGTAGAGTCGTCGTAAGCGCTGACTAATCAGCGTCATTATCAAAAAAGCCACAAGAGCACCAACAACAACTAAACAAGCGCAAAGACAATAACAACAGCTGTGTGAGAAGAGAGGGTGGGCAAAAGGGAGGAGTGATGGAAAATGAGAGGAGTGTTTTGTGGTATGCGGTGTTTGGAACGCAGGCGGCGATTATCATTCCAGTTTCAGGCAAAAGTGCTTTTTAATGTCTGTGAGCATTTTAAATAATTAGCTTATGTGGGCGGCCATGGAGGCGTGTCTGTCGTAATTAGCTCAATGGCGTCCAAAGGGAGACATTTGTAAATTTTGCAACCGTTGTTGTTCTTGCTGTTGTTCTTGTTGTTGTTGTTGTTGCTCTTATTGCTTGCTTTTGGGGCAAAGAAGAGTTACAGCCAGTTACACGCAAATTTTAAAGCAATTGAATTGTTAAGAACTTGGTCTGAAGCTGTAGGAATCAAATTT
This sequence comes from Drosophila phalerata, assembly GCA_951394115.2. NCBI lineage: Eukaryota > Metazoa > Arthropoda > Insecta > Diptera > Drosophilidae > Drosophila > Drosophila phalerata. The sequence goes on from OX596006.1 coordinate 36,424,166, forward strand.
TCAATTCAAGTTTATTGAAACATCGTTAAATTGCAGATGAAAGTAATGCAACACTTGTGACTTAAGTACAGTCACACTTACACTCACATTCACACACATATATACATATTTGTATAAATACATGTACATGTGTATGTATGTATTTCATGGCCGATAAGGCGGCTCACATGGCGTATGCGCATTGTTTGCCGCATTTTGGCTTTTACGGCTTACATTGTTTTTTGTTTTTTTTTGTTTTTTCGGGTGCTACACACAAAATTAATTTTCAGCTTGCTGGAGATGAGGAGGGGCAAAGAGGGAGCGAGAGAGGGGAAGGGGACTGATGAGTTGGGGGAAGCGGAACGCTAAAAGTGGTTATGGAAGTGGCTGGAGCACCATAAAAACGTAACAGGACGACGAGGACGAAAAAAATGAAACAATAATAAATAAATTCATTAACATAAAACACAACGGGTAGCCAGGGAAGAGAAGCAGGGAAATGGAAAGATGGAAGCAGAAAGCAAGGAGCAAGGAGAAATGTGAAGGAGAAGGAGAAGGAGAAGAGGAAGTGAATGAGAAGGGGCAACTGGAGTTGGAAGTTGGTTGTAGCTTCGGGTGCGTGACGGAGACTTGGGCTGGCTCGTTACCTGCCTTAGATTATCATCAGTGAATTGTTGTTTTTTCGGGGATTTGCATTGTTGCTTTTGTTTTGTGGCAGCCACAACGGCGACAACGACAACGACGGCGACGGCGACGTCGGCTCGTTAGCAGATCCTCAACTGCGGATTTCTAAAGGAATTTCAGCCCGAACTGTTGATATTTACATAATTTTTACACAATTTCGAAGCGTTTTACTTTCTCTTTCACTCTCTCACTCTCTCACCCACTCTTCACGTTTCAGTTTGAGTTGAGTGCCTCATCAATGGGGCAATGTAATCAAATATCAAGCCATTTTTTGTAAGAATGACCATTTGTGGCGCCCCCTGGCGCCGATTACACGCTCCACAAACGCCATTTACATTAAGGTGTACCACACCGGGGTTATTGTGTTAAGGGTTAAGCTCTTTTACGCCTCATCAACGCACTTTCCGCTTGCTGCGGTCGTAAACTTTATTAATTGAGTTTGTATTATGTGAAAAGCATTTCACAAACAGTACATACATATGCATATACATATACATATAGTATATATACATACATACACTGTCTGTGTATATCCGAGTCGAATGTGCCGCATCATTGCCCGCAGGCTCTGCTCAATGATTACTTTACAAAATCACCCTAAAAAGCCCCCTCGAAGCAGTTCGAAAATCAAAGTTTGACTTATGATAATGCAAATTCCTGATAGCCAAATAAGCACACATATAGTACATATACACTAATTTGTGTCATGACATTATATATTTTATTATGATTTCAAAGTCACTTTTAGCTTTTTGAAGCCATTCATAAATTGCAAAAAAACTTTTCTAAATTAACAAAAAATAAAAAAAAATTTGTATTTCTGCATTGAATAATGAGATTTGTTGGCAGTTTGCGAACGGTTTGAGTTTAAATATAAAATGAAAATTAAAAATATTTAAAAACGAGATATCAAAAAAATCAAACTCGAAAAAATAAAACAGTCAAAATATAATATTTAGCTCATTATCTTGTTTTAAACATATTAAACTCATTTTCTGGCATATTTTGTTAGACCTTAGTGTTCAAAATACCATGTAAAATATGTTAAAAAAAAAAATTATTATACTATTTAAAATAAAGTGCCAAATTGTTTTATTATACTATTTTAGATAAAGTACAAAACTATATGGCAGTGAGCTTTTTCGTTCCAGTTCATAATTTATATTCATCTAATATTCATTTTAATTGTTAACTCTCAATATAATTTTTAGTCTTATTTGCAATATTATAATTTTTTGCCGACTGCATTTAGTCATGTATTAATAAATAAATAAATAAAAAACCAAATAAATAAATTAACATTCAAAGCCTATTCTCCTCTGCACACATAGGGTATTCAAAACATATTGGACTTTTTCACAAATTTTCAGTGCTTACAGGGTATAACCGGATGATCTAAGAGGGTAAACAGGTAATGTATATATTTAGCATTTTTTGTAGACGTACATGTTGGAAAGTAAGTCTATGTTAAAATAAATATAAACCAAAATATTGCGTGGGCGAGTACTATAAAATATTTTTGTGGCCTTCTATGGTGGTCATATATGACCTATATATATATATATACATATATAAGTATATATGGCGCACTCAGGCTAGGAGTTTTGCGTGCAAAATGATTTCATATGACCCAACCATAAAATCGCAACACTTTTCTTGATTGCCGTTACATTAACAACAACAACAACAACAAAGACAACAACAACACCAGCAGCCTCTGGGCAATGTTGTGCGAGCTTAACGGGCATTTCTAATGTGCAATAATAATGTGAATAATGTGAGTTAAGGGGCTGGTCTCAAAAGACGGAAGTGGACAGCAATAAAATATTCGACAGTAACAACAACAACAACCACTAAAACTTTAACCATAACAAACTTGAAGCAACTCCAACTCCAACTCTAACTCCAACGCCAACTTCAATTCGAAACGAACTCCAGACGCCCAAAGACGACGCGACGGCGATTTTGCTTATCAGCAGTTTCAGCGACTGCGACGCACGAAAGTATGCTACAAAATTCGACACACGCCTTGCGAGTGTGTGCGTGCGTGTACGCGTGTGTGTGTACTTGTATGTATTTGTATCTGTGCTTGCTAAGATATCCGATAACATACTGAATACATAAACAATATTCTGCATGAATTGATGCGGTAGTCGCGTTGCGTTCAATTGTCCTCTGTTTATTTTCCTACTCTTTTTTCATTTGCCTATTGTTTTTGTTGAAACAGATGAAGAGTGAGACAAGAGGCAGTGGCAGAGGAAGAGGAAGAGGGTGCAGGGATAGGGATAGGGAGGAATAGAGTGAGGTAGGCAGAGTTTGTAACATAAGCCTATTATTATATTTGTTATACACTTAAAAACATGATTTAATCCCTAGAATGTTTACCTTTAAGTAATCTGTAGATTCAAGAGTATTTTTTATCCCACTTACTCTGGATAAATATTTAATGTACATAAAGCATCAAAGAAAATGTGTTTTTAAAACTGTTCAAATTATAATCCTATTACTAAAATATTATAAAATACTCACTACCATTTTCTATAAACTTAAGTATAATAAGTATAATTAATTAAAATAAGGTATAATTTACTATATTTTGATTTATTAATTTACATATTATTATCACAGACTCAATTTAATTAGGTAAGTAAATAAAGAGCAAATAAAATTTAAATAAATTCAAATTTAAAATAAATTAAAAAAAAAATAAAAAATACAATTTAATAATTAAAGTTAGGGACTGTAATCATTATAAGCGTAGTTATAAAACTTAAGAAATAATCAGTATTCTATTAAAAAAAAAATAAAAAATAAAATTTAATAATTAAAGTTAGGGACTGTAATCATTATAAGCGTAGTTATAAAACTTAAGAAATAATCAGTATTCTATGAGAAATATTATTATACTTATTATTACTTTTGAGCAAGAAAATAAAACTTAGGATTAATTATTATTTTAGAGCATAAAAATAATAGTGATAAAATAAAGTTTATTTCTTTATTTTATTTATTTTATTTTATTTTTTTTTAAATCTCTCTCCTGATATTTTGTAATCAAAAATAAAACTTAACGTGTTATTTCCTTCCTAGTCAGTTAAAAAAACCAACTTGAATTTTTTTTTGGATTCAAACAAATAAAACTCAAAAATAATCATTATTCTACCATATGAATTTTATTTTTTTGCTGAAGAATAATGATTATTCCAGATTTTTATATATTTGTTAAAAAATAATGAATATTTCATGAGTAAAATAATAAAAATCATAAATTTGAAGATCATGGTGAAATTGCATAGATTACCATTAAAGAAAATTGTTGGTATATTTCACGTTTTTTTACATAGATATAGATTACAAAGACTTTGTTGACTTTATCAAAAAAAAATTAAAAATACGAATTGCCAGACGTTTATATTTTTTTATAGGTCAAACTTAGTATTTAATTATAATTTCATGTTATTTTGCATTGCACTTTTGCACTACTTGAAAATCATAATTTTGAGAGCATTCACTTTGCGGCTTTCATCAAATTCATTAGCAGCTTGTTTATGGTAGTTGTTTTGTTTTATTTTATTTATTTACTTATCGGGGAGGTAAAGCAGCGTGCAATGTTGGAACACCTCTGGCGGAGCTTATCTAGCGCTGCCTTGGCCGCCACCAAAAGCAGGTCTGCTGGTACAGCCCCCAACTCCAACCTATAAAGCCCTTTAGCGCAAAAAAAAAAAATACAAAAAAAATAAAATAAAGCAAAAAAAAAAAACACAGGCCAACAAACTACCCAGGAAGCATGTTCTTAGCTTCAGCCCCGCCCATAGCTGTTAGAAAGATACCCATTTTCATTCCGGGCTCCATTTTATGTAGCAGCACTAATGGCGCTTTATTATTGGCAAAGTTGCTCGACGCGCTACGCCCGAAAGCGTTGGAGATGCTCCACGACAGCCAATTTATATGGAAATAGATGCGCGGCACATTTTCAATGCGGATTTTTTCATCCTATCCGACAATCCACTTTCAAGGCGAAAATCGATGTGGATGCCGATGTCGATGTCGATGCCGATGCCCAAGTCAATGGTGCCATGATGGGGGCCAAAAGATTGCTTAGCTTTACTTTGCACTTGGTCGCTACTTTTTGTATGTTGCTGCTGTTGTAGTTGTTGCAAATGGCCAAATCGTATTAGAACAAATTACGCGGCAAGTGGAAACAGTGGCAAAATGGAAAAAAAAAATAAGAAAAGGAGTTGGCGAAAATGAAATGAAAAGCTAAGGCAAAACCAAAGAAATGGAAAAGTATTGAAAAAAAAGGGCTACCAACAAAAGTCGCTGCCCTGGCAATGGTCAACATGCTTCATGGTTTTTAATGGCGCCCTCGCCAAGCTCTAAAAATAGACGAGAAATCTATAAAAAAAAAATATACTACAAAAAATACAAAAAAAAAATAAAAATTACAATGCGTACGTGCGTGTCTCTATATTCCTGCCCAATTCGTAGCTGGTAATTGGTTTTCCTTTGGCTAGCAAATACTTGGCTTTAGCCAAGGCAGCAACTTTACCAAAAGCCAACCAGTCTGAGAGGGGGTGGGAGGAGAGAGGAGGGGAAGGAGGCGGCACAGTGAGGCAAACTGAGGCAACACCTCATTCTTTGTCTTTGCTTTACTTTTTCTATTGATAAAATCAATTACACAATCGTATGCCAAGCTTAGTACCACACCTACACACACACACACACACCTACACACACACACCTACACACACACACACACACATAACTTAAGTGTCGCCTGATGCTCTACCGTCTTCATTTCCAAGCACTTGCCACGACTTTCAATCAAATCAAGCGCGCCAACAATTACCCACACACGTGCCACGCCCCACGCCTCACGATCCTCAGCCCTCATCCAACTCCAACAACAACAGCAACAACAACAACAGTAAAACGCCCACGCATTTAACTGTAGCAAATGAAGGTTAAATTTTCAAATGCAGGGCTGCATTTCGATCAGAAAACTCATCGAAAAATCAACCCGCGTAATTCGATTAAAATGAAAATGAGCAACGAATTAAGTTTATAATTAGCTGTCATTTCATACATATATTATATAAGAACTTTATAAAAATATTGAAAATGTTTATTTTGTTTAACTTATTATTTCTTTTAAAGCTTTTCTGTTTTTCGACTAATGATTAAATTCCGTCCCTGGGACAAGCCAAAAGAAATTCTAAAATAGTATGCTTTTTTTTTATTTTTAGCACTCACTGTGCTGCGGTTTGTTTGGCAATTGGGTGGGGTTGGGTGGTGTTGGGGGTGTTGTGGGTGGTGCGAACATTTTAAATGAATTTTACGCTTGATTTTGGTTTCAATTTCGATTTCGTGAGCTGCCATCAACGCCATCGACATTGCAACGATTCAAACATTTCAATGGGCAACGCAAACTTGCAGCAAATAAAAGTTGCAAGTAGTTGTAGTAGTACACTGAGAGAAAAATCAAGAATTTTCGTACATGAATCAAGAATTTTCGGAGTCAAAATTCAGCCAAGCCCGAATATTCTTGATTCAATGATAAAATGATCAAAACCATAAATCATTAACAAAAGTTAGGACTGACTTCAGAAACTATCCTGTTTTATAGAGTCCTTAATTATAGTCTTAATTTTTCAGTGACTGTCGAACAGCTCCTCATAGCAGACAAGCCAGAACTACTTGAGAATTCTAAGCAACCGAACGCAAAAATATATAAGAATTAAAGACCATGATTCAAGTCAGATTGTACATAATATAATACCAGTCAATCTCGATTTGTCTGTAAGTACATACATAGAATCAATATACCATCATATACATTTCTAGGATGAAATGCTCTTGTTGTCAGCATTATGTTAAATATTGTCGTTCTTATTTTTATAAGTTAAGCACGATTTGTACTTAAACTATCGTACAAATTATCGTACTTACCGATAGAATCTAAGAACAGAATTAAGCATGTTTAAATTTTAGAACGAAACCGTCTATAATTAGTATACATAATTTTAAATTTAAGAATTTTGTCCTTTTTTTTTTTAATTTTAACGGCTATTTATGCTTTAAGATAGAAAATTAGAGACTGAATCGATCTAAAAAATATCTAGAACGAACAGTATAAATTTAAGAAATCTTATTTGTACTGCTTTTTTCTGAGTGTATATATACATTTATTCAATAGCCAACTGAATGGGTGGTGGCAAGGTGGCCAACTAGTCAGGTACTCAGTTAGTGGCAACTTTAAATTGAGTGACATTTTGCCGCAATTGACTGTGCCAGAAGTTTTGTGGCTGCTGTCGTCATTGTACACCTGATGAAGAGCCAAAACCTGAGCTCTGTTTCTCAATCCCATTCATGTTGTCTCCCTCACACTCACACACTCTCTGTCTCTGTTTGGCTTCATATTTCAGCATTGGAAGCACAACCACATCCATCACTTAGCCTTGGTGTTGCTCAATTTGTAAGTGGGCACTGGACACTGGACACTGGACACGGGACTTGGTCGCAGGACATGGACTTGGACATGGACATGAGCAGGGACAAGGACATGGATCTGGACCTGAACATGACTGCCAACAGTGCGAGTAACATGAATAAGGTTCTCGATGCTGGCCTGTTGCATGTGCTGACCAATCACAATGTGATATTGCACAACTGTATCACAATCACGCATCAGTGTTGGCAACATTTCAAGTGTTTGAAAATATAATAATCTAAAGAACAAAAACTATAAGACAATTTCATCTTATTCGACGCGGAAAATAGACCAACTTCTAAAACTAAGAACATTTATATTAAAAATTATGTTTTTAAAAATAAATAAATAATGTATATAAAAAAAACAATAACAATACGACAATTTTATCTTATTCTACATTGAAAAAAGACCAATTTATAGAGTTAAAACATTTTAATTTAATATTGTGTTCTTTAAAGAACCAAATTACTAACACTAAGGATATTAATAAATACAGTTGCAGCTCATAATAAATGTATAAAAATCTTACAATGTTATGAAAGTAGAAATATGTCATGATCCCGTGATCCCAATCAGTTGAAAGTCCCATTTTTACCAAGCATAAATATTTTAAATAAATATTTGTTAAATATAAAGGCAGAAGAAAAAAAAAGAGTTGTCTTTTTTAAATATTCTTAAAGTGAAGATGTGTTTTCTAACTTTTAAATAACATAAAATAAAATATACGAAATTGTTATTATGATGAAACTATAAAATCTCTATAGAAATATATAAATTTTAAATGGTGCTATAGTACCAATTTTTTTTTTGTATTTTAAATAAAATAAAGATACATTGTCTATAAAAGAACTAACAATTGGGAATTTTACCATGTCACAATTTTATTTCCCGAATAACTCGATTAATAAAATTTTCCTATGCCTCAATTATTTTTTTTGGTTTTTCTTCAGAATAATTTGCGTTCTAAATACTATAGTTTATATAGTTTTACAATTTGTAGCCAATATAATTTTTTGAATTTGCTTAGATTCCATTTTCAAAATAGCTAAGACTAGCTATTATATAGTTAAAGTGGCAACACTGATACGAATCTGTCCTTTCTAGAATGTGTGTGTGTCTGTGTGGGTGTGTTCCGCTTATTAGTCATGCATATCAAGTTTAATCACGTTATATCCTTGAGTTATTTACTCACTTTTGTATTTAGGAATTGTATTTCATATGTGCAAAAGCCAAAACCAAAATAAGGCGATTAAATTGATAGAGGAGTGGGAACTATTGTCATAATAGATTTAGCATTATATTACCATTTGATTACAAAAGCAAATTAATACAAATACAAGTAAAAGAGACGAGTGAGTAATCAAATATAAACAATAATTGACAGTTTTGACAAATATCTAATGTTACATTTATGATTCTAATCTAAAAATAAATGCTTTGACAGTCTCTTGAATTTAAAGGGTATCTGTCTGGCGCATACATTCAACATTCCAATCGCATTCAAGTTGTTAAACTTAAATCCAATTAAGGTGCAATTAGGCCTCGAAACTTTACTTCAACTTTGCCGGCAGTTTTCTTGATAAGAGGATGATAATATTTATTTCTTCTATTTTATTTTCGAGTTCTTTTTACTTTTTACGTTTATTGCAGCCCAGCCTTAAGTAGAGACCGTGCCAACTGTTTAGTTTCTTTGCTCAATTAAAAACAATAAAAAAGGAAAACAGTGTAAAAACAAGTGAGAAAGGCTTTAGTCGAGATCCCGACCCTAGGATACCAGTTACTTACTTTAATATATTTAAAAGTTCTTTAAAGAAAATAATTGTTTTGCTCTGAAAACTTTAATTCGCCATAACTGCCGATCTACATGTCTGATCTTAATGTTATTTAGTAAAATAATAGATAATACTAATAGATAACGTTAATTATCACAAGAAACGTATTATCTTAAAAACTTTGGGTGTTGTGGTCTATCGCTATTTTCGAGGGCGGAGGGAGCGTGGCTTGAATTTGAAACAAACTTGAAATACGTGAGGTATATAGAAAGTTTGGTATCTCTATCTATTCTGGTCTCTGAGATCCTTTTGTTCATACAGACGGACAGACGGACATGGCTATATCGACCCGGCTATTGATGCTGATCAAGAATATATATACTTTATAGGGTCAAAGATGCCTCCTTTTCCCTGTTACATAAATTCCAACGAACCCAATATACCCATTAACTTATTTTTAAGTAACGGGTATAAAAATGTATTCTAAAAAAGTGATATTTAGAAAGATATTCGTAGTTTGCGCAGTGATTCTCGTATGTGTGAATATGTGATGAAAAGAGAAACGGAGATTTCATGTGATTTTCTATTTTTGTTTTTCTGTCCGTTGTTCGAGTTTTACGCAGTTTTCTTTTCCTTTTCGCTGTGGTTTTTCCCGCATCGTTTTTCTTGTTGCTGTTGTTTTTGGCAGTTTTACTGTGCCATTTCTTTTACGGCTTTTTAAATTTGTTATGTGTGCTGGTTTTTTGGGGCAATTTTTCGCATTTATTGATTGGTTTTTTTGTTCATGCACTGACTGGACTCTGGACGATTTGGTGAGGCTCGGGGGGGACTGAAGAGGCTCTGTCTCTCTCTTTCTGTCTCTGTCTCTGTCTCTGTCTCTGCCTCAGGTTCTGGTTCTGGTGTTGGTTCTGGTTTTTTGGTTCTGGTTTTTGGTTTTGGTTCTGTTTCTGTTTCTGGTCCCTTTGGCTGCCCTTGACTTTTGCCTGGCGCGCACTTTGCAAATACTTTTGGCCAACAACTCGTCGCCAACAACTGCCGCACTCTTTTCTTTACAGTATTCTTGTTATTGTTGTTGTTATTGTTGTTTTACCAAGTTGCTATAGAGTTTGAAAATAGTTTTTGCACGTTTTGGCCGAGTGACTTTTCTTTGTGTGTTTGTCGACTCTGAGGCAATTTTTCGGCTTTGTTTCCGTTTTGTTGCCTGCCTTGAAAATGTTGCACTCTTCTTTGTTGTACATTTGTTGTACTGTTGTTGCTGTCGTTGTTGTTGTTGCTGTTGCCACTGTTTTCGCATAAGTTGTTGAGGGCGCGTTTGCTTTGAAAAAGTGGCCATTGTCTATTTTGGAAACTCGTGCAAAAGTCTAGCTGAAATTTCGGTTGTTTATGATTTTGCAGGCAAACCAAGCCAGCACAAATGTTGACCTACGGCTACAGTTCGCTGCAAAAGTATGCGCCTTGCTTGAAATTTACCATCGCATTGTGCAAAAAGCATATTTAAATTGTTGGCAAATTTTGTAATTATATAATTTTTAATATTTAATGCACATTTGTTTCAGCATATTTAAATATTCGATTCTATAAAGCTATTTCTATTTCCACTTGAAGAGTATTTCATTTAATCTACTTCTCTTTATATTTGAGACATATTACAAATGATACACTTAAAAGTATTTAAATATTATTTATCATGTTTTTTGAGAATAGAATTAACTGTAAACATGTTGCACATAACTTTTGGTATAGACTGTAAATATCTTTTATTTTGTTTTTGACGGTTTGATAGACATATGCTTGGCTAGAGAAATGAATTTTATTCTAAAAGCGTATTACTTGAACTGCTGACACATGAACACATAAGCTGCAGATACTTTTGTGAGTGTGCCAACGTGTGTATGTGTGTGTGTGTGTGTGTGTGTGTGTGTGTGTGTGTGTTTGATGTGTCAATGTATATGTGTGGGGCATGTGAAATGTGTTATGTTGTCGTATATAGTCGTTGGCCAACACGAACCTGCCTTTCAAATGTATTAAAAATTTAGCAAAACTAAAAAGCACAAAAAGCTAAAAACTTTGCCAAACTTGTTCAGGCGAAAATTACAACACACACACACACACTTGCACACACACACACTCTTGCACACGCATACGCATACAGACACGTGTGTTGCCTCAATTAATTTGCGCCTTCGCTTTACCGTATTTTTTTTTCTACCATTTTTTTTTTAGATTTGGTTTCTGTTTGCATTGCTTATTATTATTTATTAGGTTTTTTGTGCTTCTTTTGGGTTGAGCTTAGTAATTATTAAGCTCATTTCTGTGGCATTTAATTATGCATCTCTGCACATAAGCATGTGTGCGTATGCGTTCCATGTGGCGTATGTGTAATGAGCATAAAAGTATGCTATACTTCTGTTACTTGAGCTGGCTCAGCTGCCATCCGCTAGATGGCGCCTGACAATAAATCTACCTAGGATCCGAGCTAATGAAATGTATGCCTAAAAGAACTCTGAGTCCACGATGAGCTGACATTGTTTCCACAATCCCGGGAGCATCATTTTTATACCATAATTAAGTATTTATTTACATGAGCGAGACCTTGAGTGCAATTGTTCACAGCTCAACACATACTCTGCACAGAGACGAGACTTTCCGCTAAGGAATGTCATTGACAACCTCGTCACAATCGAATTAACCTAAGATACATTTTTCAAGCATAGTTTAAGAGTGCTTTTTAAATTACTTAAACCTTTTATTTTTATTTTTTCTTATTGTTTATTTAATTATTTCTTAAAGGGGCAATTGAATAATGATTCTTAATTTTTGCAGAGCCTAAAAGAATGCTTACGTTTTATTTGTGACTCTAAGCATTATTTGTTTTTTTTTTTCTCAACATTTAGTTGTATGTAAATAACAAAATAATGTAAATAATTTGTATGTATCACATTTTTATACAATAATTAGGTAAAAAATTGGGAGCTACATGTATAATAAAAATATTTATTTATTGTTAATCTTTGTTGAAAGTTGGATAAGCTTTTTAGCCAATTTTCTATATCCGAAAAATAAAATCTGTTACATTTCAAAGCAACGACTTATTTTTCTATAGTTTTTAAGCGCAAATGTCAATCAATTCGATAGAAGTTTGTAAAACACACCTGATATTAACAAAAAAAAATACTTTGATTGCAGAATATTTGGCTGAAATAAATTCTTTTGTTCAGCGGATAATTTCATGTGCGACATAATTGTTCAACATAACATAACTACTGTATTTTGTATGAAGGTTGCTCTGAGAGTTTGTTCAGTTAGTTCGCTATTTACTTATTTTTGAGCTGCATGTCCTTGATGTTGCTGCTCCTTCTGCTTCTGTTTCTGTTTCTGCTGCTCCTTCTCCTTCTCCGCCTTCGTCTTCATCATCATCTTCATCTTCTTCTCTGCAGCCCCTGGCGAATGGGAGTAATGAATAAAAATGACCGCAACGCAATGTCCATTGCTTGTTTGCACTTTGTACCGCAGGGTGGCAACAACTTTTTGCATTTTGCCACATTATTTACTTTCTGTTGTTGCTGTTGTTGTTGCTGCTGCTGTTGAGGTTTCTGCTCTCTTGAGACCCTTAAAAGATGGGGTGGGCGGATGAGAGGAGAGGACCTTTGTCTAGGACACGCAAAGGCAGCGCCAAAAATTAATTGCTTAATAGTCGAGACATCGATAAATCAAATAAAGATGCGCGTAAGCATAAAGCAAAGCGGCGACAACAAAGCGCACAAAGAATGCCAAAAGGAAATTGTGTAGATAGGTATTTGAGGTGGTATTGAGTGTGGCAAGTGGCAAGATGGCAAGGTGGCAAGTGGCATGGACTGTGGACTGTGGACTCTGGACTGTGTGTGTGCTGGAAGATTTTCTGTGGCTGTGCGCCAAGCCAAATGCAAACAGACTGATTGATGGCGCCAAGTGATTTATTTATGTTAATGTGTGCAACAACAACAACAACAACACCACACTGAAAAAAAAAAGAACAGCTTCTAAAATCTTAAAATAAGATGCGGTTCGAACCCCACTATTATTAAATTAGAATCACATTTATAAAATTACCAAGACAAAATAGAATATATACAATTATAAAAATAAAAAATATTAAGCAAATAATTTTAATCTTTTTGTATTTTTTATTTTAATTTTAAGACCATTTATTCTTAAAATAAGAACTTGGTCTTATTTTAAATGTTTTTAAAACCAAGATGTGTTCTCTTTAATTAAGAATTTTATGTTCACAACGCATTTTTTAGACCAAAAATCTTAGTTCTGAGACCAAAATCTTGATTTTAGAACATTTTTTTTCTCAGTGCAATAACAATAACTCTGAGCTAAATCTAAGTAGCTACCCAAGACTTTTTCCCTTCCTACTTCCCACTTCCGATCTGCTACTCGTCGTACTTCCAACGACCTGTGTACAGCATTTCACCTGCGACATTTTGTTGCTGTACGTGATTTGAGGCAATTGTTGCTGTTGCTGTTGCTGTTGTAGTTGCGCGGTGGCAGCAACAGCAGCAACGATGACGATTAATCAACTTGGTGCGTGCGTAGGGGGTGTAACAGGGTGGACGATAACATTCAACAACCCCTCCCCCCAAACACACACACGCACACAAATATATATGTATACACAACGCACCCTTTCTCCCTACTTGCAGCATTGTGACCCCTATCGAGAAGCCAAAGCTCAACGAATTGATTTCATTTATTTATTTATGTTGCAACTACCGAAAAACTTGTCTAAATACTTGAAATATTTCGTTGTTCGCAGAGCAGTCTTTCGACCATTTGAGCGCTTTTCCGAGTATTTCATCAACTGACTCACTCTCACAACTCGACAAATAAACAACATAAAAAAAAAATATATATATATATATATACATGTATAAAGAAAAGTGACAGAGCAACAAACTGTCGCACAGGCGACAAGAAACACATTCAATGAATTTTAATGTGTACCAAGGGAATATTCAATAATTAATCAGACAAATGGACTAAGTCCACGTTTTAACTGGACTCCTGTTTTCTACTCAACTTTCTTCATTTTCTTGTTCCTTATTTCTTAATGCTGCAATTCCTGTTTTCGTGCAACTTGTGGTGTTCCAGTGTGTTTTGTTGAAATTGTTTGTTGTCTTATGTGCTGTGTTGTTTCACAAATTTAATTTAAGTTTAATTCGAACTCTGGATTCATATAATAGAAACAATTATATAAAGATTATTTTAATTTAAATGCAAGTATTTATTGTTAATCTAAGATAAAATTTGAATGAAATTAAATTAGTTTGACTTATTATTTTTCTTTATTTAATTAACAAATATAGCAGACATTTTTATATCAACACAAATGGATTGAGTAATGTTTTTGTTAGCTGTTAATTATACACAGAAAAATCTGTCGATTCGGGCTTAAATTAATCCAATGTGGTGTCAGAAGTACGAAAATCCCGGATTCTCATAAGCCAAGTATGAAATACTCAAATCAATCCCGGTTCTTCTCAACAATATTTTCATTTTTGGGGCTTTGTAATATATGTTTTCAGATAGATCAAATAAATTAGGCCTCTCTGATTTTTTTAATGTCGATTCTTTAATATCGTTGACAATTTATCCACGTATTTTCTTAATTTAGGAACTATATCCTTAATACATACTTAAAAGATTCAAACTTTTTAAACTTGATTTTTAGAATGAATTTTTTTTTTTGTGTAGCTTTCAACATGTTAGTTTAATTTGAACTGAATGTTTTGTTAATTAAGCTATTCAAAATTGCTCTGACTTTAGACGCGAATCTGGCCTTTTCTATAATCGTCATATCAAAAAGTTCATGTTAAGTTCATATTAAATAATCAAATTACAACTAATTAAATAATATGAAGTTTAACTCTAAAATTAATCTCAGACATATTCATTGCATAGTTTCCGTTTGCAGCGCTTTTGTCGCCTGTGCTCTTCTATTTGCCTCTTCTTTGTGCGTAATGGTGGCGCCACTTTGGCTGCGCAGCAAATTGTAGCATGAACAGCAGCCGCCGCAGCCGCAGCGGCAATCGTAATAACAAAAACAAACATCAATAAGAATTTTATTGTGAAAATACTTTGCTCATCACATGGATAAGTACAGAGGCAAACTTGAATTAGAGTGACCAGCCATAGATAGATGACGTCATACGCATATCTATAAACCTACCGTGCTGTGCTGTCATGCAGTGGTATAAAAGTGACCATATATTTAATAAATTTAATTAAATTGAACTCAAATTTTGTATAAGAAAAGTGATGGGCAAGAAGACATAAACTTTAGCTTTAGAGTGACCGTATTCTTCATAGATAAGCCTAAAACTCATTATAATAATCATATATAAATAAATACATACATACAAGGCATCATTATCAGAGATAAAACAAAATATTTTATTTTTATATTGTACTTGAATTTCAGAGAGATTTTTTAAAATGTTCTAACAAGCCTCACTATATTTATTATTTAAGCGATTAAGTATGTTAGTATCCTAAAAGTATTTATAAGATAACATATGGTATCTATACATGCTAAAGAAAAGCAAGTTTACATACCTACTATATGTATGTATGTATATAGAATACGAGTACATTCAATGCTAAGAAGTATCTTTCATGATATGACATATTTCGTTACAAGATTACAGAATATAAATAATATCCCTTTGTAAGGATCTGCTGAAACCATAAATCGAATAACTTAAAGCTTTCATGTGCATGTTTGGAAGGGATCAAAAAGTTTATGCAATTTTGCTTTGAGCTCAAAACTAAAACTACAAACTGTAACAGTGCTGGATCGCCAATTAGAAATAGAACACATTAGAGTTCTCAATAAAAACTATTCACTTATAAATAGTAACTTTTAAATAACGTAATATATACCAAAATTCTTCTATTCGGGTTCTTTATGAAATCTTATTTACAAAGTTACGATATAATTAATTATGTTAATTTAATTTTATGTTCTATTTTAAAGCTTAAACAGTTCTCAGTATTTTCAAGCTTCAAAAAATTAAACTTACAAAATAATGATTATTTCCTTACAATTATTTTGTAATTGCGACATTTCGCATGCGACAGTTTGTTCCATCATATTCTTATGTTTTTTGTTCATTTCGTATGAATAACATTTTAACTGTTTAAGTCACTTAAAAGCATTATTGCTAGAATTGCAGTGTTTTATTTGCATTTTCATTAATTTTTTTGTTCCTAAAAGAAAAATATTGTCAAAAAATAAGTATAATACAAACACTCCATTTTGGAAGTCAACTTTTGGCAAAACAGGCTAAAACACGGAAAAACGTACTTTATTCAAAGATGCGGCAATGTGTAAAATAATTAAACAAGTAACTTGATAATGTTACTGCGAGAAAATTTCACAAGATGTGAGTATTTGATCAATTTTAGGTTTTTTGGCTGCGGTTGGCATTTCTGTGGAAATGCCCATATGTAAATAGATAAATATATGATGCAACTTTTTTTGCCGTCCCTATTCGAATGAAGAGGAGTGTGCTGCTGCTGCTGGTAAGCTCTTCTGGCGTTGTGTTAGTTTTTGCCCCGCAGTTTATGCCACAATACTTTTCTGTCTGTCTGTCTGTCTGTCTGTCTATCTGTCTGTCTGTCTGTATGTCTATCTGTCGACGTCAACGCCATTGCCTCTGCCTTTAGTTTTGGCTTTGGCTTTGCCTTTAGCGTGACCTTTTGAGTCGAGACGCGAGAACGATGACGTCGTCGCTTTGGCCATATTTTTGTTTGCTGTTACCATTGCCGCTGAAGCTGTCGTTGTTGTTGTCGTTGTTGTTGTCGTTGTCGTTGTCTTGGCCTATGCCTTGTGGCTGACGTCCCGCAGCAATAAAATTGATGTCACGTTTTTATGACGCCGTTGATGAGTCGTTATCTTTGATTTCGGCACGCAGTCCAGGCGGTCAGCTCGGAGCTAACATCCCCGACAGGCATACCAACTTGTTTGTGCCTCCTGGTCATGTTTGTTCGAGTACAAAGTCTGTGTGTTGCGAGTTGTCCAGATCCGTGTCAGGTGATGCCATTGTCTGCGGTCGTTACTCGCTTTACTTTTCTTTCAGCTTTCTTTTTAATTTACGCCCAGTTCAATTTGCGCTTTTTGTTTTATCTCTAGCTCATAATTTATGGGTATTCCCCTCTCATCTGTTTCACTGGCATTTGTAAATTGAAATGGAAAGAGAACCCAAAGAAACGCGTATTGTTGCTTCTGTAAGGTGCACCCGAGCAATAGCCGCCACCTCGTTTCGGATTAGCTTTTGTTTATCGAAGCTTTTGCCATATTTTTTTTTTTGTGTTATTCTTCTTTTTTTTTTGGGTTGTTCCTGCTCATTTTTTGTTTACGAGCACTGCAGACAACTATAAAACACAGCTGTGCCGGCCACAATACAGCAAATGCTGCCAGAGATTGTTGCCAAGACAGCTTCTGTTTCCGCGGAACTCGAAAACTGCGAACTTCCTCCAGCTGCTGCGACTGTATATAGTATAGTATGTTTGCCTTGCAATTTATGTTTACTTTTCAATTATGAATTTCAATTCAAATTCGGGTAGCTTCTACAAGTTAATTGGTACAAAATGGTTAAAGTTATTGCTGACATCTAAATATATGAAGTCACTTTAAATATATAACATACAACATAGAATATTGATTTGCTTGAACTGAGCTGCAGCAATCTGTTCATCTTTCTTATTTGAATAATATAATTTGTTCATTTTAAAGTTGGAGTTTTAAAAATGTCATGTTTCGTTATTAATCATCACCTTATATCGCACTTTGAATCAAATTACATTTAAAATTCGGAGATGTTTATTTTTTTGTAACACAAAAAAAACAATGCCAAATTAAACCAAATAAAATTTACTTGTAAAGTTGCTAGTTCAACGGTCTGACCAACTTTATACTTTCATAACTTTGTCAAAACATTATTGATTTCCTAACGGAAAAACATTTTAATCATAATTCATAATTCATTCTGCATTAAAATTTTATTTATTAAGTAAAAAAAAAAATTTTTTTTTAGAATTCGATATTGATGGTAAGGGTACCCCCTTTGAAATTTTGAAAATTAAAAAAGAAAGAAAGAAAAAGAATTACCATTCAGCGAAAATGTAAAAATTTAAATCTCAAGATTCAACTTCAAGCAACAACATAAATTTAAATATTTTACAACATAAATTTCTTTATCTGAAACTGGAACCGATATTTTGTTCGTTTTGTTTCCCTCATTCAAATTCAATATACGATTTAAATCAAGGCGCGAACACAAAGAACACAAATGCAACCATGCATTGCACAACAGTGCAACCTGTTTTGATAATTATATCGATATTTGTACTCTTAACAGGCCATTTTGAGTTTAACATTACCATTATGAGTATAACAGCAAATATATTAGATAACATTGGCTACAAGTAGATGGTTAAATGATTAGATTTGCATGGTGTGCATTTTCTGTATTGAATTATTAGCTTAGAGCATATATTTGGATTCGAAAGTTGATTTCGTGTAATGGTTAACTTAACAGATCTGAGTAGCTTGCAAATATATATCGATAGATCGATAGTTGTGAAAGGCAATCGATGTTAAATACCGAAAGCGCATCCTCTTCAGCTGTATGTGCTTGCATGTGTATGTGTGGGTGTGTGCGTGTGTGTGTGTGTAAGCGCCTCCGTGCAATCTATTAAGTGTTGAATATCAAATATCAATTGAATATAGAGAAGAAATCAAACAGGCGTCCGACCGCTCGCGTTCAATCCAATCTAATTGTTGTTTTACACAAGCGCGAGTTTCCGTTGTGCTGTCGCTGTGCCGTTTGCCGTTTGTTGTTGCTATTGCTATTGCTATTGCTATTACTGTTTGTTGTTGTTGTCGTTGTTGTTCTTGTGTCTGTGTTCTGTGTATCTGTGTATCTGTTGACGGCAACGCGCAACGGCCAACTGATGAATTTCAATTGTTTTCATTAAACGCCACACAAAAAAAAAAAACAAGAAGAAAATAAAAATTTATGCGCGCGTCGCACACACCAAACGACGCCCCGTCACAGTCGCAGTCGCAGCAGCAGCAGAAGCTGCACGCACGCACACACGCCCAAGATTCAGCTTGAAATCAAACACACAACACAACACAACAAAAACAAAGTAACAAATGGCCTCCAATAGTTTTGGTAACGTTGCTGCCGCTGCAGCGATGACCTCGTCCACGTCCTCTGCCTCTGCCTCGGCCGCCGTCGCTGTCGCTGCCTCAGTGTCGGCCTCTGCTGCAGCGGCAGCTGTGAATGCGGATTTGTGGCGCGAATGTGTTGCCTGGTTGGTACGTTGCAAGGTGATACCCACGGATCACAAGGCTGCGCTGCCGGATGCCGAGATACGCATTCTGGCCATGACACTGCGCGATGGTGTGCTGCTCTGCAATCTGGTCATCCATCTGGATCCGAGCAGCATGGATGCACGCGAATTCAATCGCAAGCCACAAATGGCACAGGTAACAATTCATATAATTGATCCATCAATTTACAATTCATCTAATCCAATTGCTTTCAGTTCCTGTGCTGCAAGAACATCAAATTGTTTCTGGACGTCTGTCACAATCACTTCAATATACGCGACGGAGATCTCTTTGAGCCAACAATGCTCTATGACCTGACCAACTTTCATCGCGTGCTCATCACTCTCTCCAAGCTGTCGCAGTGCCGCAAAGTGCAGCAGATGCATCCAGAGCTGCTGTAAGTTCACATTTATCCAGTGTAAACAGTAAACAGTAAAGAGTAAGACAAGTTATGTTAGATAAGAAGAGCGGAATCAATCAGAATTTATTGACACCTTTTTCGAAACTAAGGAGCTTAATTTTTCGAGTTTCCGTAAAATTCTTTAAGAGACTCCTATTAAAACCAGTATTTTAGGGGTACCACTAAAAGCGAAAGCAACCGAAACTCTCCCATACTCCAGATATTATCGGCAAATATGTAATCCACACCTTTTTGCGAATTTCCAAATATAACAGCTTCATTTTTAAATGAGATTTCGTATGGTTTTGACTAACCTTAAGAAACTCCTATTCAAACTAGTATTGTCTCCGGTTCTTCTTAAATTTAATTTACATTGTATACATTTCACGTGAAAATTTCTCTGATATAGTTGTCAAACATTTTAACTAGACATTGAAAATTCGGCGCTAAATGTAATCTTTACTATTCTCAAATTTATTCGTTTTTTTTTACATTTTTTAAAATTTTTTTGCAGTAAAAAGTAATTGAAAGTTGCTTTAAAATAAAATCTATTGATTTAATTATAATAAAATAAGCTTCGTTTACGTCGCAGTTATCATTATGATATTAGTCCAGATGTTGAGTTAGGCACTTAAGAATGAAATTAGAATAAAATTGCCTTAATACGACAATTTATATAGTTGATAGAATATCGGATACTTATTAATTTATTTTATTTTATTTTAGTGTCAACTAGGAGCTCTTGACTTGAATTAATAATACAGTTATGAATAATATTTTTATAATATTTATATATAATCTACACAATTCGTGTAAATTCTTCTTTTTGTTATCACGCGCTCATCTACATTTCTACCCAGAATTGACGAGCATTTGCTAAACAATTTGTTATTTCAATTTTTACACATTGTTTTTCTTTGTTTTGTTTGTTTTTGTAGAGGCTTCAATCTGCAGCTGTCGCCAAGTGAACGTTCCCATTCGGATGAGGCCATTTACAAGGATTTGCATTCCACGTAAGTTCTATTTGAATCAATCTGATATAACGAGCAATGAACGCCATATGTTATCTTTAGTGCGTACTCTGCGAACACACCCCCGCCCCCCTCTTCCCCCCCTCAACCTCCACCTACCCTCACCACTACACCATCACTTTCTCTACAAATCCCTTTATCCCCCCAACCACCCAACACCCTCTGCTGCTGATTCCCCGTCTAATCGATTGCAGCTGCAATTGAAAATGTTGAATTGCTGAATTGTTGAAATGTTCTTCGCTTTTGCATTTCCTGTTGAAGAAAAGAGTCGTCTCATTATGCGTTCACGTAGCTGACAATGTCCCGAACCGCTCTGCTCTGCTTTGATCCACTCCGATCCGACCCGAGACCCGCTTAAGCCCTTGTCTGACTGCTTATCAACAAACAGTAACAGTAACAATAACTACAACAACAGTAACAACAACAACAACCAACAAATATCCATGCCCAAGCTTTATCTAACGCTCTCTCTCTCTCTCTCTCCCTTTCTTTCTCTCTCTCTCTCTTTCTTTCTTCCCCCCTTTTATATCACTTTCCAACTGTCTTCTCTATTTTACTCTCTCTCTCTCTCTCTCTCTCTCTCTCTATCTATCTTCCTGTCTATCTCTCTGTCTTTTTGCTGTCCCAAATTCTTACTGTATTCTCATCTAACTCCCTTTGGCTGTCGGCCCCGCTCACTGTGTGTTGTATACGTGTGTGTGTGTGTGCGTATGTGTGTATGCGTGTGTGTGCGTTGCAATGCCCCCCCGCACCCTGCCACGCCTGCGAATGCGCCTGCACCAAAAAAAAAAACCCACCCAAAAATAAAAAATCACCAGCAATGACATGAAGAAAACTGGAAGCATCGATGCCACGGGATCATCATCGTCGGAATATTACGAGCGCACCTCGCACAGCGGCTCACTGTCCGTGGAGGATGAGAACAGCGATATAACGATTGAGAATGGCACCGAGGACATTGACGATTATATCGAGGACTCACTGTCCAACATGTGTGATACAGCGATCGACAATGACTCCGTCATCGTTGACGTCCAGCAATCCGTCCAGGGACAATTGCGTGCTCTCTCCTTTGACCTGACCCTCGACGTGGCCAACAACAGCAGCCACATGGACTGTGTGACACCGACACCAACACCACAAATGGAGGCGCCACCCAAGGCCAGCACTTCGGCAGCTGCCGCCGCTGAGGCAGCTGCAGCAGCCGCATCCACTGCATCCATGGCATTTTCATCGTTTTCCGGTTCGGGATCTGGGTCCGATAAGCGACATCATGCATCCACCAGCTCCTCATCATCGTCGCTGTTTGTGAGCGAAAGCCAGAAATTGCAGCGAGCTGCCGCTGCCGTCTATAACTATAGGTCCTCGATCCAAATGTCAACGGAACACGAATACGCGTACATCAATGACATCTACAGTGAGGATGATGAGAAGGTTTATGAGGATTTGTGCTACGTTACGTTCCAGTCAAAGGTCAAACCAGAGGTGTGCTGCCTTCATACTCTCCAAATAATCGTTCTAAATACTGTACTCGTATAACCATGTGTTACACCATCACAACCACCAACCACCCACAAAAAAAAAAACAAAAAACAACAACCGCTTGTATGTTACTACTCGTATGTATGTATGTATGTAAACTGGCTATCTGCTTTACAGCTGCCAATATACACCACTATCACTACAGTAGTGCAGTACTAATCAACACCCATACATTATATACCCTACACCTCATAATCATCTAACACTTTACACTATATACCCTAAGCTTTGAAACCATTCAATCTACACTTACTACTCTACATCTCTACATTATGCATCCTATAATCTAGTACATCCTACAACTAAACAATCTGTACTCATCAGACCTCACCTTTAGACTCTATACTCTTCACCCTATCATTAATACAATCTACAAATTAACACCCTACACTATATATACCTTACACCCAACATCCTAAACTATATAGCCCAAGGTGTATTTATGCACCTTAATATGGCCTATTCTTTACCACTATATTCCACATCATTCCTACTCCAGGGGTGGGCAGCCAAATTCTGCAACTTAATTCTACCATAGCCTCTATAAAAAAATTAATTTAAATGAAGGCATGCAAATTAGTACACTGAAAAATAAGAGAATTCTAGTTATTCTATGGGTGAAATATTCAATTTTCTATATAAAAAGACATTTATTGAAGGAAACAGAATTAATTTCTTTTGGTGAACCTCAATTCAATAAGTGCCCATCCCTCTACACCCAATATTACATAACCCATACTCTACACCACATATTATCAACCCCACATAAAATATCCATCATCATAATTTATAGTCCATAAGCTACCTCTCTTACTTTTTACCATTCCCAGACACTACACACTATGCCTACACCCTACATTCCACAGAGCCTTCATTAAAAACCTATGCTTACATACAATATCTAAATACACCTGCACTATAGACTTGCTTGTCCATGTCGAATTATGCCTGCATTCGTTTGTATTTGATTTTGCTTTCTGTTTCATTATCTCGTTCTTTCACTATCCCTGTTACAATCGTAAGGCCTCCACTTTATGAACAGACCTCTGGCATATATGGTTGTAGGTAAAATCCCCCCATATACCATAAAGATGCAATTTCTTTCAACGAAAATGGCAAACAGAACAAACCGGAAACGCCAACGATTTTTTCGTTATATTTTTTTATAATCGAGCTATAGTGTTTATGCTGTATGCCAAATACGAAATACTGAGTCATGAAAGACGATGCGACCAGATAGGAAGCACACAATTTTGATATCGATCCAAATTTTTTGGGACTTTTTTTGGTTTTGTTGTTTACCGGCCCTTGAGATAAGAGTTAACCAAATGGGTATCTCTGAACCGACCATTCGTTTTGTATGTAAACAATACAAATACGAACAGATTACTGACTATATTTCTGATATTTGACTTCTTTGTTAAAAATGGAGTTCATTTTAGATATATTGGGGAAGATTCTATAAGTTTTCATTGTCTCTTTCTCCGAGAAACCCCCAGAGCTATTACTTCTTTAATCGATTTATAATCTAAGAGCTTACTTTCTTAACGAATTCTTATTTGGTTCCTTTTTTATCATTCTATTTTGCTATCAGTTTCCGTTCCTTAAGAATTCGAGAATCTATTTCTTCAACCTTTTTTTCCCTTCTATAAGGATTTACCACATCGTTTCATCATTTTATTCGTTAAATTTTCCACTAGTTTACATGGTCACTTTCTTCAGAAAAGTTCCCTTTACTGTCGCTCTATTTTCTCTTAGTTTCCCGCTGTCTAATTTTAAGAATACATTTCTATAATTCTTTCTTTTCATTTAAATCTTATGGTTCTAATGTTGTTGACTCGTTACTGGTTTCCTCACATAATTTCCAAATATTGTATGATATTGATGTAAAGACTTAAGACTTATTTATATCAATTGCAATATCCAAATAGTCAATGAATTAGTTTTACATTTATATAGTAACAGTCCTTTATTTGTCAATATATATTTAGTATCCACTCTATAATAATCGTAGGGACCATGGTCACAAATTCTCAGCTGTTTTGTCCATTATTTCTCTTTACAAATCTGTTGTCAATATTTGATAGTGTTATTCATTCTGTCATTCTGTTAACAATAAGCGAGTATCTACAATAATTCGGAACGATCGTTCTTTGAACCATTTAGAGCTTAGCGTTTTGTGCTTTTCAAGTCTTTTCTTTAAATACAGTACAAGTTTTCTCAACGTGAACGTTTCTCTCGTCTTGCCTTAGGAAATTTACAGCCAGGGAAGTGTTGTTAAGTATTGTGTGTGTGTCTGTCTGTGTGTAATTTGAATATTTTAGTAACATGATGAACATGATGTTTAGCATCTGAAGCATCCATTGGAACTCCTGTTGATCCGCCTCATTACTGGCCATCATCATCTTCGGTGTCTTCTTCGTCGCAGCTGCTGTTGCAATTGAATTCCACGTTGTTGTAGATATTCATTAGCAAGGGGGCGACATTCAGGTCGGGCACCAAGTGCTCCAGCAATTGTCCAGCAACTCTGCACAGTCCTCCCAGACGCACCTCCATCCGATGGTCGTATCGACGGCGATGTCTATAATACTTTTCCCTCTTGCTCATCGCTTTACGTTTGCGCTTCGGCGGTTGTGGCTTTGGTGTCTCTGAGGCTGACTCCGAGCATGCAGGTAACTGGATGATTGTCTTGGCCTCACATATCTCCGGCAGAGGTGGGGAGCAAACGATTGAATCCGATGATAAATCCGATCCCTCGATGGCCACGGGATCCGATGGCTCGGAGCTTTCTTGTGAATCCGAGTCGGTTAATGTATCTGCGGTTAACTCATTGATATCCATATCAGACAGCGACTCCAGTTTGATGGGCTCGTTCTTGATCTCCTTGCCGTTGGAGGAAGTGGAGGATTCCTCCAATTTGTACTGTTGCTCATCCAGCTTGGCCAGTGAGTCAACTAACTTGTCGCTGAACGAATCACTGCTCGCTTGTTCCTTTTCGCCAGATGACATCTTTTTATCCATGGTCAATTGATGGGCTTGATTTTCGGCTTTGATACCAGCCGAACGGTCACAAAAGTTGTGATCATTGACAACGCCACGCATGGCCAGACTATTATTATTATCATTATTAGTATTATTGTTGTTGTTGTTGCAATTGTGGGACTGATCCAGATTGGGTTCCTTGAGCGCATACGAGTGCAGGTCGGTGGTTCTTTGGGTCATGTAAGCATGAATCTCACCGAAATACTCCCACTCCTCGTTGAGCACATCGATGCACTGTTTGTTCAGCGGCGTCACCTGCACCGTTGACTTCTGGATGCGATAGCGTTGCACCATATTAAGCCACTGTTTGCGCAGCGCGCGTTCACTGTAGTCACCGATTTTGGCCATGTTCTTGAACTTTCTGCAATGCGACAATGCAATTATAACAACCACTGTGTACTCTCAACAATTACTAATTATGCACTTACTTCCATGGCTCCGCTTGTTTCGACGAATATTTGGAGAACAAATCTTCGGCTTCAATGCGCTTTGTGACAAGCAGACGCTTCTCTTCCGCTGACCCTGAAATTTCAAATGTCATGCTGCATGTGTTGTGTTGCACTCAAATCATATTACTTACACTTCTTGGAGCCACTTTTGGCATAGGTGTGATGCTCCATTGTGCAGTTTGCTCTTGAAAATGCTTGCAACGCACGTGCACAGTAAAATTAACGAACACAAAAAAAATGTGAATATTGGATGCTTGACTGTGATGGCCCAAATGTTGCCACCCGACCGAAAGGTTGCCACTCTGTTAAATTCACCGTTCTGGCAATATGTAGCATTTTGGTTCAATTGTCAGAATTGGTAAATTAACCTTTTTCTACTTTTCTTTGACAATTTCTTAATTTTGAAGCTTGAATTGTTTTTAGTTTCTGCAGAATTTTCGTTGGAATTTTCTGCATTTTAAAATGTTTGTTTTATCATCAAATTTGTAACTTCTCTCCCCTTGGGATGAAAAGCCTCTAACATTCATTAAAATGTTTGCCTGAATTTAATGTTATTTCTTATCTTAAATTTTCTTAAAAATATTTATTTATTGCAAAGTTATGGAGTTTTTGATATTTGCAATACCTGAATTTAAATGTATCGCTGAAGGCGCTAACTGCTGCCGTTGCTGTGTCGACAAAGAAAAAGAAAGCACCGTTAGAACGCGGCGTCCCTTCATGGGGCTGCCACCCTACTGAATTCCCCGATCTGGCAACTCGTTCTAATTTAAAGGTTGCCACCCTACTGAATTCCCCGGATCTGGCAACTTTTTTCTAACATAGTTGAAAATTAAATTTGTTGTAACTACAAAAATTCAACTAAATTGAAATTTTTTTTTTTTGAGCTAGAATTTTTTTAATTTTTGCATAATTTTTGTTGGAATTTTCTAGATTTTTTCATATTTTTTTTTTTTTTTTTCAGTTTATGTTTTGTAACTTCTCTTCCCGAAGGCGGACGAACTTCAAACCATTTTTAAAATTCTTACCATAATTTTATTGAATTTCGAATTTTAAATTCTCTTTCAATTGTTAATTAATTAACTTTTTAAGGCAATTTGAAAATTTGAAAAACTAATTTCAAATCTAACAGTTTTTACCACTGTTACTGCTGTCTGTTACGTTAACATTTTCATGTTATCACCAATGTTAAACACTAATAATGTATCGATATACATTTTAGTGGAATTTGATAAGCGTATAATCGATAAGTATAAATGATAGCGCGCGTGGCCATATAATTTAAATTTTATTTACATTTACACTTTACAGTTTTACGTTGATTCATCATGCATTTTTGTTATGATTTAGTTTTGTTGTTTTCTTTTGTATTTTCATTTAGTACCACCGACAATATTGCATGCAATGGAACCGTTTATGATCACACGAACACAAAAGAAGAGGAGGTCTATCAAGATTTGTGCGCCCTGCACAGAACGAGTAGAGGCCAGGTAGTAAATTGGTTGAACTATGTACCTTTTGTAAAGCCTGCTAAAAAAAAAAAAAAATAAATAAAAACAATGTTTAGCTATGCTTAGTTGCATGATTCTGTAACGAGGCTGCTGCCTATGCTATGAGCTCAGATTGACTAACTGCTGCACATCTCTTCCTGTTCCTGTAGACAACATCAGCGACCAGCTTCGAGCAGCGAGACTATGTAATACGCGAACTCATCGATACGGAATCCAATTATCTGGATGTACTCAATGCACTCAAGGCCAAGTTTATGCTACCGCTGGAACGACATCTCAATCAGGACGAATTGCGGATTATATTTCCACGAATACGGGTAAGCTCAGATTATCAAAATATCTACAAATGTATATAGAATAATATATTTTGTTATTCTTAGGAATTGGCTGACATACACACCAAATTTCTTGAGAAGCTACGCGAATCGCTGGCTCCCATGACAAAGCAAAAGATGGGACAGGTATTTCTGGAGTTTCGGGAACCCTTTCTGATCTACGGAGAGTACTGCTCCTGTCTGTTGAATGCCATAGATTATCTGGCTGATATATGCAAAAAGAATCAGATAATTGACCAGCTGGTGCAGAAATGTGAGCGTGAATACAATGTGGGTAAGCTGCAGCTGAGGGATATACTCTCAGTGCCAATGCAGCGTATACTCAAGTATCATCTGCTGCTGGACAAGCTGGTGAAGGAGACATCACCCCTGCACGAGGATTACCGGTCGCTGGAGCGTGCCAAGGATGCCATGATCGATGTGTCACAGTATATTAATGAGGTTAAGCGCGATTCAGATCATCTGGTCATTATACAAAAGGTCAAGGACAGTATATTCGATTTGAATTTGCCGCAAAACGGCAATGATCTGCTGCAATACGGACGCCTGCTTCTGGACGGTGATCTGCACATTAAGGCGCACGAGGATCAGAAGACCAAAATGCGTTATGCATTTGTATTTGATAAAATTCTAATACTGGTCAAATCGTTGCACATTAAAACGGGCGATATGCAGTACACATATCGTGACTCGCACAATCTCGCCGATTATCGCGTGGAACAAAGTCACTCGAGACGCACACTTGGTCGGGATACGCGCTTTAAGTATCAGCTCTTGTTGGCTCGCAAGTCCGCCAAAACTGCATTCACCCTCTATTTAAAGTCGGAGCCCGAACGTGACAAATGGCGTAAAGCGTTAACCGAGGCCATGTGAGTGAACTGAAGATAACTACAAGATGCCATTACAATAATAACATATTGCTGTTTTGCAGGGAAAACTTGGATCCACCGGGTTGTCGTAATACGGATCACAAAATGGAAATTTATACCTTCGATGCGCCCACCACGTGTCGGCATTGTTCCAAATTTCTGAAGGGGCGCATACATCAAGGTTATCGCTGCAAGGTATGCCAAATAAGTGTGCACAGGGGTTGCATCTCATCCACAGGTCGCTGCAAACAGAATCCGGTTAGCATACCACCGCCCGTATGCGATCGCCAGTTGTCCGAGTTCAATTGGTTTGTGGGCAACATGGATCGGGAAACGGCCGCCAATCGATTGGAGAATCGACGCATTGGCACTTACCTGCTGCGTGTGCGTCCACAAGGTGCCTCCTCGCCACATGAGACCATGTATGCCCTCAGCTTAAAGTGAGTGCAAAGCAACCATTATTGATCTATGCCATACAGCACTAACTTTTTATTCAATCGCAATGCAGAACCGATGATCATGTCATCAAGCACATGAAAATCAATCAGGAGAACGATGGCGAGTCCTTGCTCTACTGTTTATCCTCACGACGCCATTTCAAGACCATTGTGGAGCTGGTTTCCTACTACGAACGCAACGACCTGGGCGAAAACTTTGCTGGGTAAGTCATTAACAATAATTCGAATCCACGATTTGGTACCTCCAGCTAACTTCGAATATTTTTTTAAAAAGTGACAAATAGGGAAAGCAGACAAAATGGGTTTCTAATTAATAGGAAGCAAAAACAAGAGAAAACAACATTTTGAAAAATCTAGTTAATTAATGTTAGTTAAAAGTGGCTCTTTGAATCGCGGTTTTTAAATTATATCATCAAAGAGCATAATTCAAATATGAAATAATAGCAGAAGTGGTGTAAAAATACATCGAAAAATCGACAACTTTTAAATCTTTTCCACTTTTGTCCATTTTTCCATAGTTTCAAACAGTCATAAATTTGTCAAATCTTTATTTTTTGATCAAAATTGTCCATTTTTCCCTTCACACTATAAAAAAAATGTTTAAGAAAAACTCGATATTTTAAACCGATGACGATTGATCGACAACTCGGTTTGTTTTTGTTTCGATTTTAAACTCAATTCACAGTTTCGATTTACATAACTTAATAGCATGAAAAGTGCAAAGGACGAAATAACAAATAATTCATACAAAATTACGCAGTTTTTTTACATTTAAATTTCCCTAATCCATAGATCCTATTTTTTTTCCTTTTATCATTTACTAGTTACAATTTTCTTAGTAATGTATTCTAATGTTTTCGACAAATTTGATACTCTATTCTTTTCTAAAATTCGTATATAAACTTAAATTTTGAATTTCCTCTTTTTCGCCCTACAGGCTGAATCAATCGCTGCAGTGGCCCTTCCGTGAAGTGATTGCCACAGCGCTGTACGATTACGATCCCAAAGCCGGAAGCAATCAGCTCCAACTGCGCACGGATTGTCAGGTACTTGTGATTGGCAAGGATGGCGACAGTAAAGGCTGGTGGCGAGGCAAAATTGGTGATACGGTAGGTGTTTGGCAATGTAATTTCGTTTATTTATTAATTAACAACAATTATACAATTCGATAGGTTGGTTATTTTCCCAAGGAATACGTTCAGGAGCATCCTGTGACCAGCGATGAACTTTGATATTACAACTATGAGGTTTACTTTGCACCGAAGGCGACAACGCCAAATGCGGCCATTTCTGAAATACCTGTAGCTGTACAAGCAACAAATGAGGAGTCAATCCACAACTACCACTACAACAACAACAACAATAATAATAATAATAATAACAACGTCAGTTAGAGGAACAACAACAGCAACAAGACGATGAGGAAGCGATATTTGTTGCACTTAGTAAAAATATACAGAAAAAAAGCATTTTTATTATTATTATTATACTTTTTTTTATGTGCATTTAATTTTGCGTTGCTCGAAACGTTTGTGCCAACAACAGAACAATTATGAATGCATCACTGAATGTTCTATAAACTTTAAATGTTTTTTTTTTTTAACTAATTATATATTGCAATATATATACATCTAAAATCTATGTAGCACGTAAGTACGTATATGTAAACTGTACGGGCGTGTTCAACAGTTTAATTTATATACTATGCTATTATTATGCTACTCGTCTTTACCCCCACAAATATTTCCATGTTGTACATTGCGCTGCATATGAATAATTAGGTCAAAACCAATACGAAAACAAAATGAATGAAAAAAAGTAACAAGAAAAATGAGATACAGATTAACAGAATGCGCTGTGCGGCATTTTATACAAGAAGCTTTAAACTTTATATACTGTATACTATATATATATAACAAGCTATATATACTTACAAATGTAAAATGAACGTGTTATTATGTATGTATAATGTTTTAATTTTATGTGTAATTTGAAACGGAAATGTTAACAGAACATAAGCAACGTAGCAACAATTGTGCGCAACAACAAAAAGCTTTAGAAAATTAGCAAGAAACAAACATAACATTTACTTACTTACATATACTACTTATATACATACTAACTTAAATGTACCTAGGAGCCAACAAATGCAGCTGACCTCGAATCGGGTCTGATTTGCAAATTAGTTAGTCGACTTTACAATGAAAAATGTTAAGCATATACTAAACAAGTATAAATAACATATGCATACATATATACTTAAATGAGACTTTTAATAATATATATATATAAATATATATATATAAATATATATATATATCTATTCATTTCCACAACAGTTTCTTGCACAATTACAAAAGGTGTTTGCGTTCTGTTCTCTTGCACTTTGGCACTTTTGAGCAATAATATAAACAACGACAACTGCATTAAGCAGAATAAACAAAAAAAGGAAATAAGAATGTTGGTTTCAATCCTAAGAGTATATGTATTTGTGTATGGTTTCATATATAGCTATATATACATATATATATATAAACATCGCGGTGATCTTCACTTGCATTGCCTAACAACAATTTGTGCAAATTGCACATTTAAATCATTCTTTTTAACTCAAATAATTCCGCAAATATGCATTTACATTTTAACACGAAACCTACACACATGCACTCCATTGTACTCTCAGTCTTTCTCTCTCTATCTCTCTCTCTTAAGTCCTTTCCATCTCTCTTTTCCCCACATTCTCTCTGTTTCCCTCTATACGATAATTATGTATGTGTATGTACTGAAAAAATATAGTTCGGCAGCTGAAATAAATTAAAAAAACAATTTTTTTGGGAATAACCTTACGAAAACAAATCGAAAATATGCCACAAAATGTGTATCTGGCCCACTGTTTCAGGGCTGTTTTAGTAGTTAATTAATTTTATTGAAATTTGTCGCTTCCAGTTCTATGCCAACGTAACAAAATGTATCAAATGTTAATGATTTTTGTTTAACAAATACACGCACACAAAACGCGCTAATAAAGGACTTTGTATGATTTGTTGTTCAATTGAAGTAAATTATTTTTAATTTTTGAAGTGGGAGTTATAGTCTTGAAATGGTTGGAATCTTATTAACACTGCAGTCAAAATTCTTAGTTCGGAATCAAAACTCGATTTTTTTCCAATAAAAGATTTTCTGTGTTGTATTTAAGAAAGATTTTATGTATGTATTTTAAATCAAATAAGCTCTTTTTTTCGTTGCTGTTATTTTGTCTAGTTAATATCAAAAGTATTATATTTTGACGTAGTTTCCAAAAAAAAACCTCTACGACGTAAAAGTCTAGTGACAAAAGTCTAGATGACCCAAAACTTATGATATTCAATTTTGTGACGAATTATTTTTATTTTTGGTACGTCTAAAAGCTCTTAAACGTACGTTTCCAACGATATAACGGACATATGTATATTTTAATTTTGGCTAGATCGAGTTAAAAAAATTGTAACAAAGAAGCTGACTTTTCATTTCATTTTGAGAAGTCTACTAAAAATTTAATTATCTTTTCAACTATTATTTGCGGGATCGAAATACCAATCAAAGTGTATTTTTGATAAAAATTTTAAAAAAATTAAAAATTTTATCAAAATGCTTCAACGGCTGCAATAATTTAGATTTTGCCCATGTGAGTTGTAGTTGCCATTTTGTAAGTTAGGAATAAATCTTTCGATCGGTGTATAGCTCGATCTTATCGGACATTCGTATCGTTCCATATTAGCTGTATATATTGCAAGTCGCCTTTTGCACCCTTCGTGCTGCTTTCGGCACTAGCGCGAACTGACGTCCGCAGTGATTGAAATAAATGTAAAATTTGAAAATGACTCTTTGGTTAAATTTAAAACCGGCCTAAGTGTAATTTGTCAACTGTTATTTAAAAATTCAAAATATAATTCTTATTTCGTAGTATTTATTTTTAAATTAAAAATATAATTCTTCTTTGACAATATTTATTTAAAAATGTATAAGAAAGCAGTGTTATTACTTAATTTTAATTTTAAATCTTTTATCAATCTGTTGTGGACCGGATACAAAGTTATTAAAAATGTAATACTGAAAAAGAGTTTAATTTATTTATAAAATACGATACGAATATACCTAGCAATCAGGGAGCTTTTATCATCAGCTTTTGAGCTGCGCACGTCGACTTGAGATGCAACAGTTGGTGTGCTGGCTAAGCAGAGTTTCACACCAACTGCAGTGGGTTTGGACCCACCTGCTGTTCGGGCCGAGCGAACGAACGAGCGCACTTGCTGAAATGAAAAGCAAGTCTGAAGAGCGTCGATGAGCGATGAGCGATGAGCGCCGCAAAAGCGTTTAGAAAGTTCGTAGTTGTTGCTGTGCTAAACGGAGTGGAGTGGCAAGGTGGCGAGCGGGAGGGGGAGAGGGGTAAGGGGTAAGGGGATACTGACTGAGTATCGGACTGGGACAGTTGATGTTTAGTAAGCGGCGCAGAGTCAACAAGTTCGGTTCGGCAGCGTTCGAGGGCAAAATCCGCGCTCGGCTAATTGCTTATCGCGGTTATTTCGGTTATATTTTTTACGTTTTATTTGCATTTTATGGATTTTTGTTGCTGCACTTATAATTTGCCAACGGTTCGGTGTGTGCTTTTGTTTTGGATTGTATTTTTTGTTTGTTTTTTTTTTAGTATAAATTGTTATTATTTTTTTTTTTGTTGCTGCCACTGCTGGAAACGGGTAACTGCAACGCGGCAACAACAAGTGCAACTGCAACTGCAACTGCCAAATGTAAATGAATTGCTTGAAGCAACAAGGTTGTGGCTCCTCATCTCTACTTGTATTCGTACTCGTATGTTACTGTATCGCTGTATCTCAAGTGCGGTCCCAAAATGTATCTCAATCTGAACAAGTTGTAGCTGCAATTGCAATTGCAACTGCTGGCCAAGTGTCGTGTTTATTTGTGTGTGTTGTGTTTTATTGTTGTTATTGTACTCGTCCACATTGTGCTGTCTACAGGGTACATGCCCTAACATCAAACATAATCGTTTCGGCTGACTGCTTGCAAAAACAGAAAAAAAGATACAAAAGTATCTCAAACGCTGTTTTCTGTTATTTTGGCGCTCATTTTCATGCGTTACGCTTAGCTGCAACTTGCCAGTGTATTGGTGATTAAATGTGAGCTGTATGTGATTGAGTGTGTGTGTGCTTGTGTGAGAGAGTGCTTCCAGCTTTGCTTACAAAATGGTTAGATAAAAGCCAAAAGCCGCCACAAAACAGCGCAAAAGAAAATTGAAAACTGCTAAACACAAAAAAAAAAAATAAGAAATTGCAAATCGAAATTGAAAGTAAAACGAGTCACGTCAATACACATGCATATATAAATCATAAGTATATGTATCTTATCCATCATTTATTGAAATAATCCAACCGTTAAATAAAAAGAGCTGCCGTACTGCAATTGGGAGGCAGTGGCAACCCATGTCCACGCAAAATATGTCACAATTCCGAGATAATTCATGGGTGAGTTGAGCTGCAAAGTGTTTGACATAGCAAATAACTAACTAACGTATGTATGTACTTACCAAACTGCCGACTAACGACACTTCAGATACTTACTATATTGTGTATAGTATAGTGTACACGTACTACTGCCAACAATAATTAACTTACTAGTAATTTGTAACTCTTGGCCTCTTGCCATCATTTCTGATCTCTTTTCTGTCTTTGCACAATTTGTAACAATTCAGGCACATCGTTAGCTTACCCCCCCCCCCCCCCCCACTTCACCCTCCTGGCCACCACACTGCTACTGTCCCTTGTCAGAGCGTCGCAACTTAATTAGTACAAATCGTTAATTAACCTGTCTTGCCATCTGTGGCCCGATTGGCCAATTGGCCAATTGGCCCCCACGCATCTGCATCTGACCCGCTTTGCGGCTTCCATCTTCATCTCTATCTCTATCTCTATCTCCAAGTGGAACTGATCGAAAATTGCGATACATAGATACAAAGATACACAAATAAAAATATAGATAGATAGATAGATAGATAGATGCTTGTTGTTCAAAACTGGCACAATCAATATGATTTATCGTCCACAGCTTTGTCTCGTTTATTGGGCCAGATTGTGCGTATTATTCGCATTTCAAATTAAAAGATTCTAAAAGCTACCGTTAGACGCTACAGGCAGCACAGTGATACAAGTATTATTTTTCAACATATCTAAATTAATTCCAATGGCACACAACTTATTCAAGTTTATTACATTTGTTTAATATTTCAAAGTACATAATTAATTAGCATTTAATGCAAATGCATTTAAATCTTTATTTATTAATTCATTCACAACACAAATATTTAACTTGAGGTCACTGCTTAAATTAATAAATGTAGAAACAACTAAAATTCAATTTCTATAAAAAATACACTTAAGTGACACAAATTAGACATTTCGTTTTGAACAAATCAATACATTAAAAATTCGACCAAAATTATTATGCAATATATGCAAACATCTTCAAAATTTAGCGGTTTTACCGCCAACTTGTTGTTAATTATTTGGATTATACTAAAAATTTACTCTAATTGTTTGAAAAATTTATTTTATTGAGAAAGATGTCAATTACAACGTATTTTGAAAAATTTATATAACAGACTGAAATAATACCGAATTAATCGTGAAAAATATTTGAATATTTTTCCGTTTATAAAGGTATATAAAAAAACTTTCTGTTTTCTACTTCAGATTTTGGAAATCAAAACATTTTTAAGATTTCGAACAACAAATAATTGGACTTTATGCCAATTTACCGGGATTTACTCAAAGTTTTGAATAGTTTGAATAAAAATATGCTTAAATTATAAATAAACTGCCAAAACGTACTGCACAATTAATCAATAAATTATCTGTAAACTCTGCCGTTTTAAGTTGATTTCATTTTAAAAGATGATATTTCATTCAGAGTTTTCTAGAAATTGAGAGCGTATTGTTAGCGAAATCTGAAATATGTAGTTCAGTTTAAGTAGCTACATTATGAATATTATGTTGCGTGTGTGTGTGTGTTGATGATGTTTTAAGCAATCATCTTGATAAGATCTAGTTTATGTACAATCTCATATGCAGCATTTTTTTCTCTCATTTGTCATTAACGTACATGAGTTCTTTGATCACGTATTTATATTTTTCTCTTTCTTAATTTTCACATTTTTTTCTTCAAAATTTTCTTTCTATTTTATTGTTGTTTGTCCAGTGTGCCACTGTGGGCAACTTTCTAGCCATGTGTGGAGCAAGAGCAACAATAGGCACACTTTCGTATACTACAGTGTGTAGAAGTGTGAAATGTTCTTTTTGCAAAACAATAACAGAGAAGTGATTGTTATCTCTGGTCGCCTCTCTAATCACATTATGGCTGGGTGATTAAAATGCTTTCGCTTTGCTTTGATAACAACAACTCCCCCACAGCAACATTCATTAACTGTGACTGTGACTGTGACTGTAAATAGTTCCGTATGCAATCCTAGATCCCATCACAGTCGCATTGATTGCGCAAATGTCGTGACTGAGATGTCGGCGCATCTTTTTTGGTTGCACAGGTGCCCCTGTTGCTGCCTCATGTTGCTGTTGTTGCTGTTGTTGCAGCTGCAATGTCTCAGGTGCGCTTCCTTGACTCCAACTTCAAGTTCAATTACGGCAAATTGTCATCAACTTAGCGTCGTCATCAGCCAAGGCATTGGCCGCCGACCAGGCCATATATCAGGCCATAGGCTGTTCGATGGGGTATGAAAAAGATCGCGGGGTGGAGGAGGGGGCATGGCCTGGAGAGGGCAAGAGAGACCAGGCCGAGCAGCCGCTTCAACTTTCACTATGAGCATGGAACATGGTACGTGATCTTGGCACATGATTTTCCTGCCACTTGCAGTCGCCTCCAATGTTAATAATGACGATGACGATGACGATGATGATGATAATGACGATGACGATGACGATGACTCGCTGATGCCTCCTGCACATTTTGTCATAATTTTCATGTGGGAAACTCTGCGGTGTGTATCTGAAAACGTTTTGTGATGAGGTCGAAGCCTCATCAACTGGTTTTCTGGGCGGGTTTCCATTTTCTGTTTGTTGTCTTTTCAGTTTTTTCTATTTTTTCTGTTTTTTTTTTGTTGTTTTTTGGCATATTGCAAAATCGCTTCCACATAATGCTGGCAAACTAACAAAAACAACAACAGCAAACATTATGAACAACCACGACAATGAACTTTTAATTACCAGACTCGTTTCGTAAAGAAAATATTTAAATTACCCATAAAAAAAAGCTTAAAAAAAAAAATTACAGACCATGTAGGAAAAAGTCAGAAACAAAGAGAGTGCGGAAAAACTTTGGCCACACCGGATGTAGTGAAGCCAAACCTCCATATGGCATATGGCAGCTGGCAGCTGGCATATGGTAACTGACAAATGGCTTATGGGAAAGAAAGGACGGAAGAGGAGTACTCAGTGTACTGTACCCATCTATTGATGCATGTACAATTTGCGAAACGAGTGAAACTTATTCGCCAATTGCATTTTGACAGCTTGATTGTGATTAGATTCAATTTGTTACCCGATTTCCAGTCCTACTTACTCTGAGACAAGACAAATTCAATTGGCATCGCTAACTGTAATTGACTCAACTCAACTGATACATATAAATATATAGTAAAAAACAGAAAACAAAAAAACGCTTTTTGAGTGGCCAATTTCAGTCAAATCCACTTTCTGCGAATCGATTTTATAGCTCATAATTTTTGCTGCTTTACAAATTATCCGAATAGATTATGTACATTTTTAAATTATTCTCAAAACATCATTTAAATTATATAAAAAAAATCAAATGAGTATTTAAGCTATGTTGATTATAATTAAAGTATTGCAACAAAAGGCTGTGAAATTCCCTTGATACTTGTACTTGAATTGCAATATAGTTTTATCTAAAATTTAAAATATGAATTGTTTGATGAGTTTTGGATTCCATTTCTAAGAAATGTACATGTATTTTGAATGATTCATTAAAGTAAATATGCATATTTTAAAGGGAGATTAAAACAATATTAATATTCCCAGTTGAGAATGTGAAAATTGGTAAAGAAAAGATAGTGCTATTTGTCGTAATGTTAAATACGAATAAATCTGAAACTTACTTATAAAAAAAATATATTTTAAAAAAAGTTTGCAGTTTTTTTAAGATTTAAAGTTTAACTTGATGAATCGAAACATAGAGCAAGATTTTAGTTGGGTTTCAATTTAATAAATGAGGTTGTCCCCAAACTGTAGAGTGATTATAAAACTATAAAATGTTTATCGACAAAGTGCATTTCTGATTATATTATATGTATATGTAATATATTATTTACGAAAATAAATATATAATGAATAAATATAAGTAATGCTCTTATGGCAATCTTTAAATATACATAAATAGGTTGCGTAATAAAATAACTCAATGTCGTCGAACTACCGATAGTTGTAAATATATTTAGATAAAAAAAAATATTAAATTATGGCAAAAAATATTTTTATTATTATACATATTTCTCTACATTTTTTTCTTTTTAAATTTTTGTTTAAAAAAAAATCAAATTTTGATAATAATTAAAATGTATTTGAAGATTTAAATATGACTTATTTAAATCGAAAGTCTCAAATAATTGCGTAATATTAGAAACCCATTAAATTTATGTAATTATTATTTTTTTCGAACCGAACCTTCTATTTTAGAAAGCGGTTCGGGTTCGCAAACAAAACCGGTTGATTTTATGTTTTAGCATAGATTTAACTCTTTATTAATTAAAAATACAACTTTTGCAAAATTGTAAGCATGCAATCAAGCAATTTTGATCCTTTTTATCTAATGTGTATACATAAAGTAGTTGGATATTTTGACGAGTTGTTGTTAGTTGTTGATCTATCTTATTGTCGACTCTGGCCAATTGGCAATTTGAAGTTGGTAGTTGGAAGCTGACGGTGCAAAGAAATTTTGCGACAATTATACAGTGAAAGTGCCGAATTGGATCGTTGTAGTATTATTACTTTTTGTATGCCATGCGAGATAAAAAAGCAGAGCAAAAGCCTTAACTTAATATACAAAAAAATATTATTAAAAAAAAGGGGTAAAAACAACAATGACAGTAACTAAAGCAACAACAAAGCGAAGCGAAGCGACAAACGAACAACGAAAATTAAATGATAAACTGCAAAAACAACAACAACAACAGAATTGTATGTTGAATTTTATATTTTTTTTTTGTTGTTTTTATATTTATGATTATTATGATACATATATTTTTTAATTATTATGACTGCAGCTGTCAAAGCAGGGGACAATGGTAGCAAAGGGGGGGAGGGGGATAGAAGAGTTTGCTATCATTCAACGAGGCAAACACACATACGAAGCAACAACAGTTAGGACAGTTAAGAGTTAAGATATGGCCAACAGTAAAGTTAAGTTGAGTTAAGTTAAGTCGTGTCAAGTGAAATGCCAATGTGGAAATGTTGTTTTGAAATGTACTCGTATCCAGTCATGGGTGGGCAACACAACTGCACTTCTCTCCACTGTCGCAGCGACCTTGAAACGGGGGCAAGCACCACAGTTACAACAAAAAAAAACAAAGGAAAAAAAGCAGAGCAAAGACCAAAGACTGAAGACTGAAGACAGTTAAAGCCAAGTCACGTTCAATGCTATGGTCAGCACAATGGCCTATATACGCGTTCAGCAGCAACAACAGCAGCAACAACAACAACAACAACAGCAGCAGCGCTGCTGCACATACTGCGCACAGTGGGCAATTTAACTCAAAAAAAAAAAAGATTTATTTCAAATTTTGTTTTTTAAATACATGATAAAGCTAAAGTTCATAAGAAATAAATATAAAATGAGAAATATAAGATGGTTTACACTCAGTCAGTACTCCAGCGATATATTTGGCTCCTTGGAAAATTCTTAAAAAAGATTTTATTCTTACATAAAAAAAAAAAATTCAAATCCAATTTTTTAAACTTAATTTAAGCTTAAGTTTTTAAATTATGTATTCACAATATAATTCCTAAATTAAGATAATACGTAGATAAAATGGCGACGATTTAAAAAAATCGACATTAAAAAAGTCAAAGAAGCTTAGATTTAGCTGAAAAATAATATTACAGAACCCTAAAAATGAAAATATTGTTGTAAAAAATCGGGCTTGATTTAAGTATTTCATACTTGGCTTAAGAGAATACAGGATTACCGTACTACTGACACCGCATTAAATTACTTTCAGCCCGAAATCCAGTATTTTTATACCCTGAGCCCATTAAAAATGGGCAAAAAAGGGTATAATGCATTTGGCAGAATGTATGTAACAGGCAGAAGGGGGCGTGGCAGACCCCCAAAAGTATATATATTCTTGATCAGGATCAACAGTCGAGTCGATTGAGCCATGTCCGTCTGTCTGTCCGTCTGTCTGTCTGTCCGTCTGTCCGTCTGTCCGTCTGTTTGAACGCGTCGATCTCAGAAACCATAAGAGCTAGAGACTTCAAACTTGGTATGTAGGTTCCTGGATACCGTACGCAGATCAAGTTTGTTTTTATTTTTGGATCGGACAACTATATCATATAGCTGCCATAGGAACGATACATCGAAAATGAAGTTTTTGTATGAAAAGCTTCTTTAATTTTTGAGATATCTCAACCAATCTCACACGATATATATTTGGGGTGGTATTATACATCCTGATCAAATTTGGTCCAAATCGGCCCACTATATCATATAGCTGTCATACAGTCGCTCTGCCGAAAATCAAGTTTTAGTATGAAAAAGTTTTTTGTTTTTTGAGATATCGTAACCAAACTGATAGAATATGTATCTGGGCTGGTATTATACATCCTGACCAAGTTTGGTCCAAATCGGCCCACTATATCATATAGCTGTCATACAGACGATCTGCCGAAAATCAAGTTTTAGTATGAAAAAGTTTTTTGTTTTTTGAGATATCGTAACCAAACTGATAGAATATGTATCTGGGCTGGTATTATACATCCTGACCAAGTTTGGTCCAAATAGGCCCACTATATCATATAGCTGTCATACAGACGCTCTGCCGAAAATCAAGTTTTAGTATGAAAAAGTTTTTTGTTTTTTGAGATATCTTAACCAAACTGATAGAATATGCATTTATGTTTGTTTTGTACATTCGGACCAGATTTGGTTCAGATCGGTTCCATATATCATATAGCTGCCATTGGAATAATTGGTCGAAAATCAACATTTATAAAAGAGTACCTGGGCTCAGGGTATCCTACTGTCGAGCGTGCTCGACTGTAGCCGCACCTCACCGCGAGCGAAGCGAGCCGGGGGTAGGCGAGCGAAGCGAGTAGGGGGCGGAGCCCCCTTGTTTATTCTGTGTAGTATCAGTGCTCGTCACCTAAACGTGATTACTAAAATGATCAACAGTTATAAAAGTTGCGGATAGTTGCAGCTAATTTTGGTCAGTGTACAAGGAAGACGATCCATATTTTCAGATAAAATGGAATTTATCTCGGGGTTCGACGGGGTTCACTAAGTTTTATTTAATATAATATTATAACACAA
This sequence comes from Drosophila phalerata, assembly GCA_951394115.2. NCBI lineage: Eukaryota > Metazoa > Arthropoda > Insecta > Diptera > Drosophilidae > Drosophila > Drosophila phalerata. The sequence goes on from OX596006.1 coordinate 36,465,718, forward strand.
AGTTAAAAATAATAATGAAATTGAAAAAATATTCAAAAATAAATAAAAATGATTCAAAATATCTAATAATAATATTTCGATAAAATTTTAATGCTAATTGAATATTTTGTTAGACTTTAACGATAGAAAAATTTGGTTTCGTTACGCCAAATCGGCTAAATCGCCCACTGTGCGGCGAGGCGACTCTCGGTCAAAGCGTGGAAACTTGAATGTTAATTGATTTTCAAAGCAGACAACAACCAAATTGAAATGGTAACAAAAACGTGCTCAGGTTTTGACTATGGCCTAGGCTCACGACCTCGTTAAATGCACAAAAAAAAAAAAAAAAGTAAAGATAAAAAACTAGAAGTAGAAATTTCTTACTAGAAATTTATCATTCCACCTGCATGATTTAAATCTTTTTTTTTGGTTTTTGAAGTTTTTTGTTGCCACTTGAGGAGAACAGGCAACTTCAGTTGTTCGGTTATTCACAATTGCCATTAAACACCCACGAATAAGAATGAGTGTATTCATGGCAACATTCGCTCACAGTGCCTCTGCGAAATTGTTCACAAAACAAAAATGTTTCGCTTTGTTCTGGCACACATTCATTTCATGTTATTCGTATTTATTTTGCGTCATTCATTTGACATTTTTCGTTTAAATATTTTTTTTCAATTTGTACTTTTCGCTGAATGACTTTAATTGTTGCTCATTTCTCGCTGCTCGTCTGATAAACAATTGCCAATAAGGTAAACATATAATCAACAATATATACATATTCTAACTACACTTGTGAATTGGTATTTGTCATACCCGTAAAAGTGGGCGTGGTCAGTCATTAGTCAGAGTTCCACAATTTCAATTGCCCACTTCCCGTCACTGACCTACAACGTTTAACGACAATTGTTGGTAAGTGACAGGCAGGTGCTTTGAAAAGGGCAATACTATACGTCAGGGTTGTCAAGGTGTTGAGTTAAAGCAATACTCTAACCAATACTATAATCTCACGTTATAAAAACCATATTTATGATGCCTCTTCAAAATATCTTGATGCATTTTCAATTACTGTTTTGCAATAAAAAAGATATTTAGAGGGTTGAAAACAGAGATAGAGAGAGAACAAACTTACTAATCTACTACAACTTTTCACAATCTTATGTTTATCATATCTGAGACTATATAGAGTCATCAGATGCTCTACTCTGATTTCCTACAGTCGAATTACGAATTGTTTATTTAACTATATTTTTTTTTTAAATTTATAATTGATGTTCTAAATATCTTGGTTATTTCCTTGATTAAAAATATAACCAAGAAATTATATTTTTGACAAATTTAGCATAGGTCTGAGTTTTTATTAGACAATTGTATGTTGAAATTGAGAACATTTCCATTTTTGTAATTCCACAATTTCTGCTCTCTCTGGTTGTAAAATTAACAACACTTAATTTTGTTTTGTTAATGGTCAAAATAATTTCCTGTTGTTGGCCATTCGAAGCGCTTTTAAGGCATAATTGATCCAATTAAGAGCTACTCGATTTTAGATTGTTGTTGTTGAGGTTCTCCTTGGGCCAGAGACAGTTCGGTGAACTTAAGACAACGCAAACGTTAACGTTAACGATAACGATAATATGACAATTCGATTTGCACTTTGATAACTCGATTCACATGCAACGGACAAACGTAGAATGAACATCGTGTCATAAATCGAAGTTCAAGCATTTTCCTCTGTACATTTTGTGCCTTGGTATTGGCCCATTGTTTAAGCCAAATCCAAAGCCAGTTGGCCAGTTTCATTGAGCCGCATTGAAAGGCACATTGAATACTCACTGATGTGTTAAACACAATACAATTCAAACAATGTCGACCATGTACTGCAGCGAGGGCAGTTTGAATACATAGAGCTACATTTTTGACAAAACTACAAGTTATTTTTTCAAATATTCAGGTGTGTATTACAAATTTCTAACAGCTCTAAAGCAACTCAAAAGCAATTGTTGGGGTTCCTGAAAACAAGAAACCATTGCTTTAAAATATCTATAAAATTCTTTAGAGACTTGAGAAAATTAAATATTTATTTAATGGAATTAAAATATCTTTTAATTATAAAAAAATGCAAATAACAATATGTTCGAAAATATTAAATATTTAATATGTAGAAAATTCGAAAGGCTTTTTTCCAAAATATTTCTCTTCAAAATCTCTGGAGATTTCTGAAACTCGCCTGATTCTAATTAATAATTATATGAAATGCAGACAAATTTTAGAGAGTTTGATTAACGGTATAAATTATAATAGCAAAGAATGATTTATTCAATTTATTAGAAACATTATGAAATTATTTAAAAAAATTAAAAGTCGGAGATTTTTTTATTTTAGAACTTTTATTTAAAATTAAAATAAGAATTACTCAAACCACCATATTTATGCAGTTTTTCGTATTAAGTAGTGTTTTCAGCATTAAATTGGAATCAAAATTACTTTAAATAAATTGCCGTAAACTTAATTCACATTAGTAATTTAGTTTAAAATAGATTTTAATGACAAAAATGTAATAGTTAGAGCAGTGTTCTAATATTTCATTAAATGTCCCATAAGAAAAGATTTTGAATGATGGGAATCTGGAAAGAATTCTAAGTATTTCGATACCAATATAATTTCTGAAGCAGCCCTCGCCAGCTCGCATTTTATATGTGTCTAATGACAGTGATTCTTTACATGTTTGCCGCGTCAGTTCGTCAATGGGTTTTGAGTTTTATTTCGTTTTCTATTTTGTAGTAGTTTGTAATTTTGTTTTTGTTTCTGTTTCTGTTTCTGTTTTTTTTTTTTTGATTCCATTTGTGCTTTTTTCACAGGGCGTCAATTTGCGCAATTTGAAGCAACATGTAATGCGATCCACGATCACACGACACTCGGGCTAACAGTCGCCTCAGTTGGCTCAAATGATTGAGGCTCGAGTTGTTAGCACGTTAATTGCTGGCTGCAATTGAAACGTTGCTGGTTTTGATTCTGGTTAGACTTGTTCTAGAAAACAGAGGTAGAGTGTATCCACAAGTTCTTGTTGTTGTTGTTGTTGTTGTTGTTGTTGTTGTTGTTGTTGTGCATTAACTTTCTTTTGGCAATGTTGTGCCACTTTGAAGCACACGCTGCGTATGCGCAATATGCTATGAGTACTCGTTGCTGCTGTTATACTTTGAACCAAACACTTGTGCAAGTCTCCACATACACATAGGAAAAAAATCAAGTATTTCGTACTTAAAACGCCACTTTTCGAACTTGATATCTCACTGAGAATGAAAATACTGAAATCGGGAATTTCGATCTCAATTCAAGTACGATATTTTAAGATCGAAATTTAAGTACTTTTGTATTTTCAAACTTAAATTAACTTTAAAATTTACTTGATTTAAGTACATTTCATTCTAAAACTGAGTACAAAAATATGTTAAAATATGAAGATGATACTTGATTTAATTAAATTACAGACTTAAATTGAAATCTGATATACTTGATTGATTGAAATAGGTATTACCACACGGTACCTGATTAAATTATATAAATCATAAGCGTGGGTGTTAAAAGCTTTTAGTTAGTATGTAAGCAAATAAAGACTAATTACAGAAATTATTCTGTTATAGTCTTAAGTTCTGAGCGTCCGTCAAACTGTTCCTCACTGCAGGAAAGCAAGAACCTGTTGAGAATTCTAAGCAAGCGAACGCAAAAATAATGCAAGAATAAGTGTACTAAATTCAAGATTTGACGAACTTGGTCTGAGAGTCGAGCCTGGGCCCCATCTTAAATTAAGCATTTTTGTACTCATTTCTAGTAATTTAGGAGTTTTACTTAATTCAAGATTCTTTGTTTTTATATCAAGAGTGTTGGTACTTAGTAAAAGAATTTTTATACTTATTTTCAGTAATTCGTACTTATATCAAGTATTAATTTTAAGTATCGAAAATACTTAATTCGAGTTCCTTCGAACTTAATTTAAGTGCGGATATTATTTCTCTGTGTTGCTGTTATACTTTGAACCAAACACTTGTACGGGTCTTCACATAGTCATTAGTTGTTTCAACTAAGCTCTTTTGGCATGACTAGTATGTAGTTGTTGTTGTTGTTATTGTTGTTATTGTTGTTGTTAAATTGTTAAGTTCATTGGTTTTATCTGCGCGCTAACTTTTTTGCAATCGCTGTCAACATCGGTCATATGTCTATATATAGAAAGCGATCGTCGAATCGCGTTGCGTCGCTTGCAACGGAACACATTGAATCATTGAATCATCATGGATGTGACAGTGGCAACACAAGACGCAATTGTTGCTTATTCACACCTAACACGGCAGCCAGTTGTTGTTGTTGTTGTTGCTGTCAGTTGTTGCGTTGTCTTGACTTGTGCCGGAAGTTGGCAGAGCCATAGTTTTGGCCACTTGCTGGGGTTCATAGACACGGACAGCGTAATGCCAGCACGTAGTCAATAGAAAGTGGACATTACACACCCACCCAACACCAACCCTCCTTCCCCTCCTCCTACTCCTCCTTCAATTGACCAAACAATGCACTTGATGCTTAATTTATACAATTTCTAGTCTTTGCATCTACGTTTCAAGTATTTATTTAACTGCTTTTCATTTTGTATGTATACGTATGAGTACTTGTTTAACATATTATCTACCTGTGTATAATATTCATATTTAGCAACTATAAAACCCCTTTACCCCTTTGTGGTGTGTTACCGCACCTGCCGCAGTGTTGCCTTTTCAGCCATTTTAAAGCTATACTTATTATATACTTGCCACAGCTAGAAAATTTGAAGATCTGAAAATCTCTTGAGATCTGCCTATTATATACAATTATTTGACTATTTTTTAGATTACCAATTAAAATAAAACAATGTAATATACATAGTTAAAGATAGATACAAAATATTGAGAATATAAGTTTGTTTTACGTCAAAGTCCATTTTGTTGATAAAAAGATTTTTACGGATACTGCAAAATTTAACACAGGTTTTAGTCGATGGCCAAGTAGCTAATACTTCAGTTTTTAGTTATTATATAATAAGGAATATATGTATAGTATTTATTAGAAAATAATAACACAGGTTTTATAAATACAGAAATTACAAATAGAAGCTTTTAGTAAATTTATTATTGATAAATAAGTTTTCCTTCAAATTAATTAAAAGTTTTTAAAAAAAACGTAGAATTTTTAAAGTTTGGTTTATAGTATCATTATTTTAAAAGTTTTTTATTTTTAAAGATTACAAAAAAATAGTTATCTTTTAAAAATTGCTGTGGGGTATTTTTTATGCTAGTTGTTTTATTTATTTTGTAAAATTAACTCGAAATTCCAGCAGCACTGCACCTGCGCTACCTATTTAATACTCTATCTCTGTATCTATCTCTGTATCTGTATCTGTATCTGTGTTTCTCTCTCTGAAAAGCTCGCCACCGCTCGCTCTTATGGCGTGCTTAAAAGCTTGCGCTCTTCGGCTCGCTTTGCGAAGAGCAAGTCCAAGTCTGCGATTAATCTGAATGCGCTTTCGAAGCAAGAGCAGAAGAAACAAAAGCTACAACAAAGCGAACAGCAACAGCAACAGCAACTACAACAACAACAAGAATATCAACAACTTCAGCAACAACAACTGCAACAGGTGGAAGCTGTTTATGCAAATGTTGAGGAACTTATTCAGCAAACCGAAATTGAAGAGGATGCTCTAATGGGTAATGCGCAGGTAAGCGATGTCGCAGAACATCTCCAAGTCGCCTCCATACCGTCTTCCATCTCCATACGTCGCAATCCAATCAACCAAATGTCCAAACCAACAACAACAACAACAACAACAACTACAACTACAACATTACCATCAACCAACCAAACAAACAACATTTGCTCGCTCGCCAATTAATGGAAATTAATTTTATTATGTGTTACCTCGTCACATATTCCCCATACACCACCACCACCACATATAGTATAGTATATACCCTTTACCCCGCATCGTTCTCAATGCTTTTGTGTGATTTTATGTTATTGTTAAACTCGTTTGCCACTTCGCCATTTAGCAACTAAGTGCAACTTATCGTATTTATAAGCAATTTAACGCAAACTTGCTGCCTCAGATAGATATATATAATTATTAGGGTGCATCGATTTTTCGAAAAATAAAAATGGTACCCCATATTCGTAATTTGCGGAGAATTCTAAGATGTTTTCACCAAGTTACCATAGTTCAAAAATCAATTCCTAGAATTCCTTTTTGAATTGAAAAATCTTGAGTTTTTAGTACTTGCAAATACGAAAATTTTGCGTTAAGGACAATTTGTCGTTGTATATGAAAGTCCTGGTCCTAACACGAGTTTTGATACCAATCTAGTCAAGATCAGACTAAAAATACTTCAGATATGGTAATAATTCAAGATAAAAATATCGAAAAACACGTATTCAACTCAAAAAGCGGGGACTAGGAATTGATTTTAGAACTATGGTTACTTGGTGAAAACATCTTAGAATTGACCATAGATTACGAATATGGGGTACCAATTGAAATTTTTTTTGGCCCATACAAATCGATGCACCCTAATATATATATTTATATATCAATACAGGTGACTTTACCTGTTTACAAATTGTTTTTACCTTCTGCTATTTTCTGCTTCTTCTGTCTGGGCAAACAAATATTTCGCAAGGTCTTCTGATCTCTTTGAAGAACTCAACCAGCTAATTGAGCTGTGTGCGCAGGTGATAAACTTGAGTTAGCTTTAAAGCTTCACCTACTGCGCACATTTGTATGCAACAAAAGCTCTTCTCATCAATGTTGTCGTACAATTGTCAGCAGATGGCGCCAGCTTTGACTTTTTCAAAATACGCGCTAATCGGTTGTAAATATTTGTGCTTGTATTTTATTGAATTCAAGATTTTATAGATTATTTAATCTCTCCATAAATCCATGTGTCAGATAAAGATATATTCGATTTTACAATGTTTTAATATCTCTGATAAGCACAATCTTGAAGTTCTTACATTTAAATTATATAGATTTTACAATTATAAATCAATGTAATGTTATTTCTTTATATAACTGGACGTCCTGTGTCAATTTCATTTCAATCATTTATAATAACCTTCACTTTAATTGACAATTTTTGTAAGCATGCATACGCTTTGATAGTATTCATGTATTTACACAACAACATTCGTAGTTTTAAATTTTTTTTTTTTAATAATTGATTTTAAATGAATTTCGTAATTTTATTAAAAATACACCATTGATAAGCTATTTACCAATATTTATAAATATTATAATTATGATAATTTACTAATTTTACATACACATAAATTTTATATCAATAAACATTAATTGAAATTTAATCTGTGTTAAATATTAAGTTATTTTATGAATTTGATTGATTAACTTTTAACATGTTGCCTTTTAATATTTGTACAATCTATATTTAATGAACAAAAAATGATCGTTATAAGTTGATTATAAAAAAATTAATTAATTTTATAAATAATAATAACTTCATTTAATCACTATAAATAATAATGTAATTCGCATAAGTTTCAAGGAAAGCCTTCTCAGCATAATAACTTTATATAATTTCCATTTAGTATTTCACTCTTTGTATTCACAAGTTTTTTTAAGGTATTCAGAATTGGTGTTGGTTTTGTAATCGGATTTCCATTAACTCATCCTCCAAATACTTAATATCTTACGCTTACCATATCTAATCCATAATCTCTCTATGTTTGCAGGTAAGCTCAACCAAATGATAATTCCCTAAGCTTCTGAGACAGATCAAACAATGCGTTCAAGTAAGTTGCATAATCAAATCCCAGTCTGACTACAATAAATCCTGATGAACAGCAATTTACCATATAAATGTCAAATCGAAATTCAGATACTCCAAAATAAAATCGAAATAAAAAAAAACATAACACAAAGACTTGATCAACGGCTTTTTAGTCATTATTATTATTATTGTCACATCGCTTGGAGTTTTTTCTTAATGGAGATGAAGTCGCTGTTGACTTGTATAAGAACTCTGCGAATCTCGGTCAAGCAACAAGTGCAGCCGCTGTTGCCGCCGCTGTTGCCGTCGCCGTCGCAGTCGATGTCGCAGTTGACGTCGTGTGAACTGCGACGCCGGCAATAATCACGCTCTCGATGCTAATGTAAATACATATGTATGTACATACACTCGCATGTATGAATGTTACTGCGTCTGCTAAGCTGCATAAATTTGCAGCAGTTATGCAACTGCAACTGACATTGCCCATAATACCGGTACTTCTAAGCTGCAGCGGCGGCGACGGCAACGGCGACGGCAGCAGAGGCAGCACGTGCATTTAGCTGGTTAAATTATTGTACCACACAATGCACAGTGGTACAAAGCACACATAATAGGCACAAATTTCAATCGCTCACCACTTGACAATTAGTTATTAATATTTTTAATAAATAGATATAATTAGTTTTGACTTCTTCATTAAAAAATTTAAATAAATATTACAAATAAGCTTATATATTTATAATTTTTAACATTATAGTGATAGTCTGCAGTTAAACATGTTAATACTTACATCAGATTTAAAATAAACTTCTTAAATTATATAAAAAAGTACATAATTGTATTTATGTAATTTTAAAATCAACACAATCAAGTGTTTTCCAGAAATCACTACAGTTTTTAAAGAGAATTAATTTTGACAAGAACCGTTCGAAATGTCGGTATTCCTTAAATGTCAGAGATTCAGTTTTTTCAAAGTCAAACAAATCGGGTTACTTCTAGTTTCAAGTTTATGTATTTTGATTCAATTTTCAAAATAATTCAATTCAATTCAATGACTATGTTATTACATTTTGGCGAATGTCTCAACAATTTTTTACACATTTGAAAAAACAAATATCCGGGTGTGTTCCAGAATAGGAAAAACAACCGGAAAACAAAAAAAATTGTATGGGATTTTGGTTGGTTTTCGGTTACTTTGTAGTTCTGGAACACCGCTGATAAGTTTAAAAATGTACATTAAAATAATATAAATATTAGGAATACAATTATTTCTCTGTACATAGTACTTCACTCCAATTTGCAATATTTTTAAGGATCTGCAGTGCATTAAAATGCAAATGTTGAGCCCACTGTGCGCACTGAGAAACGGTATATGTGCAGCCCAATCAGCAAGTACCGCTTTGCATGCTGCGGCGACAGCGGCTGTACCGTAAGACTGCCGTCTCGTCCAAATATTTGGCCTACGCGTTGTCAACAACAGCAACCGCAACCGCAACAACAGCTGCCAACGCCGCAGCATCATCTCAGCAGGTGTAGCGACAGCGGCAGCGACAGCGGCAGAGGCAGCGACAGCGCACAGCGTTAGCTCTCTTGCGTGGCGTCGCGTCGCGTCGCGTCGACGCAGCGACGACCAACAGCGAGCATCGCTGCTGCAGTTGCCGGCATGATGCGCTTGCGCTCTCCACTGTCCACTCTCCAGTCTCCACTCTGCGCTCTATAGATCTCAACGAGCGGTACGTTTCTACGGCTCTCCTGGTCTGGTCTGCGCAGTCAGATTCATTTGCTGCTTGCGCTTCTTATACCCGTACCCAGTGAGCTGCATGGGGTATGCCATGCGAATTTTTATATTACATAAATAATATCAATTAAATGTGTACACTTTGCAAATTATTTTAAAATTATAAAGTTTTCATCGAAAAGAACTATCAACCAAAGCTACGCCCATCTAAAAAAAAATCGAACAGAAATATATAAAATTTTCAATTTTTACAACTCATTGCAACGCCAATTTATTGAACATTAATCTTAGAATTTTGAAATAATATATACATATTTATATTGTTCGTTATTTCAATTAACATATTTTAATAACATAAAGATTTTGTAAAATAATTATCATATTATTAGCGATTATAATCGGTTTAATACACACAATATCACATAAAATCAGCATTTGTGCAATTTATTAATTATTAAATTGTTAATTTTACAAATTTCTCAAAAATAATTATTTTAAAAGTCTGTTTTTGTTAAAAATTGAGTATTTGGTACAGGTTGACCATCTTAATTCTCATTACTTCGGAGATTAGACTACCCTTTCCATAATTATTTTGATGCTCTGAATCTGAATTTAGTCCTATTCTTGTTATGTTGTGTAGGTGTGTAATAAAACAATAGCTACTTGAACTTTAATAACACAGGAGCTCTAATCATAAAGTTTAAACAGAAGGAATTATTCTTTAATAAATCGAGATAATAACTTATTAGTACAGTTTGATTCTCAATACTTATCAACGCATTAAGTGAGATACACTGAACTTTAATATATTTTCGGATAATGTCAAATATTGATCTTTTGATCATTCTTGCAAATTCTGAATGATATTTGGACAGAACTGAGTGCGGGTATTTCCAAAGTCGTGCCGCATTCATTACAGTTGTTCTCATTGGTTCTGTCAGCGCGACGACTGCGGCAGCGACTGCGACAGAGGCAGCGACTGCGGCTGCTGCTCAGTTGGTGCGCTGACTGCGCTTAGTCTGCCGCTGTGCGTCGTTGATGTCGCCTCGACATATTATCTGTTTTTTTTTTTAGTCTGTTCTAAAATTAGTCGGGAGTCGGAGAGGCCGCGAGGGGCGTAGTAAATGTCGCTGTCGCCTCCAACGTCGCCGCCGTCGTCGACGTACATACAAATATTGTGTTCATTTAATTAAAATATAATTTATTTTCGGTAATTTGCTTTTACATAACGCAGACACGCAAATTAACGTTAAAAGTGGGCGCGTGAGGCGTGCAAAACTATTTTCTATTTTTATTTTTTTTTTGTTGCTTATTTATTTATTGTTTATATCTTAACTTTTTTTGTTCTATTTCGTATGTGTGATAAATCCAAAAAACAAACAACAACAAAAGCATCGAAAATTATATAGTGTGATCTACATATTTGATTGATTCGATTCGAATTGAAGCGATAAGCGGAAAGCGGAAAACTGTTTGAATTTTGTAAATGACAACGTGTTGCGAATTGCGTATATTTTGTGGAATTTAATTTTTTATCTTGTGTAAATTGCATACGATTGCACTTTGCAGTTACAAGTGTAGTTGTATCTATAAATCAAAGCATGTCAACCATAAATGCCGACTCTTTCACTAGTTATTGACTCTTCGACCGACCTTCAAAACACTTTTCCACTTTTCCATGACATGGGACATATGTCAAAATCAAACTTGAGCTTGAGATGCCAACAACGATCGCATTTGATGGTCGTCCGAGTGACAAACCATAAGATACACACATATACACAAGATGTACACTTAAAAGATACAGATACATAGATATCTTAAAGTAAACATGCGCTATTTCTACGCATTGCATTCTATGTATTTGTATTTGTATTTAGTTTTGGTTGTTTTTTTTTTTTCAACTATCACTTTTATTTTTGGCAGCCAAATGCATTTTACGGTCCAACTTTTCCAAATGAATATGTAAACATTTCAGACTCTGTGCTTGTTGAAATTTTGCCAATAATTTTGTTCAGTTTTCGGCTAAAATAGAACACAATAAAACGCAAACATATTTTCGTTAAAACTATCTTATACTTTAGATAGATGAATAGACATTATGTGATCATTTTATTGTTATAACTAACTCTTTTGGGCTCCCTGTCGACCCCATTAAGTTAAGAGTAGATGTCGAGCCCTTGAGGTTTTCAAACCTCTATTAACTTTTATTCATCAATTTGTTTAGCGTTTTAACCGTTAGTAAATTCTTTAAGAAGACGAACCATTGTTAATTAGTCAGTTCTCTTCTGTCTCTGAAAAGAAGAAGAACAACAACAACTGTGACATCAATGACAACGACATAAATCCCGTCAAGTTCTCAATCAGCAACGCATAGAACAGAAAAGCGGAAAAACAGAAACAAAAAAAAAAAACAATAACAAAATGACATTCCAATGGGTTAACAAAACCTAAGCCGAATATCGAATTTTGTACGATGTTCACTACAAACTCGTATTCTTATTCGATAGCGATATCGAATTCGAATTTAAATAAAATACAATTAATGTTTTCTTTCTTAAAAATCCGCTTGTATGTGCGAGAGAAAGAGAGAGAGAGAGCAACCAATATTTTCTTGCCAGTGTTGACAGAGCACCATTTCCCGAAAATATTTACTTATTTTAAAGATCGATTGCCGAAGAATAGATAAAAATTCTAAACTTATTAAAGTCTGTCTTGTTTTTTTTTTTTTGATAAAAATCAAATATAAATTTCCAAATGAATTCCTATAAAATATAAATACAGATCTCAACAGCTTTTGAGTTTTGTCGGTGTTTTTGAAATGTTAAGGATTTAATTTTTCGTAAATATTTTACAAGTCACAAAAATAATTTTATTAGTAATCAACTAATATTTATAGTTTAATTTATATAATTTAAAAATTTATAAAATATTTGGGCACTTTAGATTATAGATTTTTAATGATGTTAGTTTTTTTCAGATTTTATTGCTGGAAACTGTGGCTTTCTTTTGAGATTCTTTCCTTGTGAAAAGTTGGCAACACTGCTTCTTCTATTGAAAGCGGCTAGCTTATGTGTGGCATGCGTCGCTGTCATTTGCTGCTTGCTATGCGCACTTGTACAGCTTTGGCCTGGCAGAGCAGCAGCAGATGTCATTGACACTTGACCGGGGCAGTATTTAAAGTTTACAATTTATTGAACCCCAGAGACCCCTGCAGTTAGCTCCATTGACGCCCCTTCATTTGCAGCTGGCTCGAGGTTAATTATGTTAAATGGTGAATGTTTTATGCACATATGTAGTTTGTCAATCTGTAAAAAAATCTTTACACTCAAACTCTCTCTCTTTTTCTTGCACTCTCTATCTCCCTGCCATTTGGGGGGTTGCCTGCAAGATCTAAATGGAAGTAGAAGTCGATCAAGAGCTTATACTTCAAATGGAATACGCTTGATCACATTTCCGGAACGGAAAGACTTTTTCACTTGAACATGTGATACTGAGCAAATACCTTAGCTACTATAATTTCTTACTCACTCTCAAAAACTCCGTAGATATACATACTTAAGTATTCACAGGTGTATATGTATATGGATATGTCGCACAGGTGCAAAATATTTAGATAAAGATAAAGTGGCAACGATCACAGCTTTTGCGATCTCTCGCAATCTCTTATCGTTGACCATAATCACTAGATTATATAAGAAAGCATATACCAACTGTATTATCTGCACTATATATATATATTTACTTACATTTATCAGTCTTAGACTCGGACGATCTCAGTTCTTAAGTGCAATACAAACCGGTTTTCCTATATGTATCTATATAAGATTCATTCAGAGTAGTACAACTGCGAGAACTCGAATTAATGAAAGTATTTCTCTCAATTGATAGCAGTCGTCTCTGAAACAAGTAATTACTGACGTATGTGAAAACAGGTTAATATATGTATCTTTGCTCGTGACATTGCATTATCAGAAACGTGACTTTTTTGGTTTAGACATAAGTCAGCTATACTGATGGTACAGCCAGTATTGGATCTATTGTTTGCTTTTACTTTAAGTAAAACCCCAAAAACTTGAGAACAAAAAAGAGAAACAAGTAAAATTCGATCTCAACATATAAATTTAAAAGCATATTTAAAGATTATTGATTTTGCATTCAAAAAATCTTAATACTCTCTGCAGCAGGGTATTACAACGAATTAAGAATAACAATCTAACAGTTAAATGCCTCATTAAGGGAACTTTCGCACCGATCGACCTTTCGCTTTTGGCGCAATATTTCGAGATAAGTTGCGAAAATATTTATTTAAGTGAAACAGAAAGCGTCGCCAGATAGATAGAAGAAAAAACGATTATGAATACCAGATGAGGCAGCTGAATAATCATTTTAACTTATAATATGATTTAGTATCTCTTCGGAAGTTGCTATGTAATTTTTTTACTAGCTATTTTTAATACCAATGCTAAAGACTTTAAGAATTTAACTTTTTTTTTAGCAACAATTTGTTTACACTTCTTGACACTAAATGAGATAAACTACAGTTCGAGGTGGTAGCAAAACTAAAAAAAATAAATGTAGCGACTAATGACACAACAAGTTTGGATGTGTACGAGAAGTAAGAGCTCTGAACCAGATAAACAACAGAACGTGTAATTTTAAAGTATATATTTTTAAAGGTCTACATTAAGTATATACATATGTAGTAAAAGTATTTCTTTATGTAGCTTTAGGCATCTAGATTTAGTTTCAACGTATAGAATTTCAAAGATTTTCATATGAACAATATCAATACATTAGTCAGGTGTTTCCCTCGTTTATTTATTTATTTATGGCAATTGTGGCAACAATATTAACATAATTCTGGAATAGCTCCAACTGAGAAAGAGACTGACTGTTCAACTTAAATAATAGCTGATTATTACATACTTAACAGACAAAAATCTTTGAATTTATGAAAACTGGGGCGCCCTGTTCTTCTTCTTCTTTATCTGCTACATTTTGTTTTGTTTCATAATGAGCTAAATCTGAACTAATTCCCGAAATAAACTTTGAGAGAACTGCGTTCCTAATTTCATTCATTTAGCAGTTTAGATTGCATAATGCCCACTTTCAAATCACTTAGGAATAAATAGACATTTTAATGCCAAAATGATGTACAGTGAGAGCTCTATTAGCGAACATTTCCCTGAGGCATCAAGCTACTGGTTTAACTCTTATTCTATAGGGTGCGCTTTAGAATTAGTTTCTTTTGTTAGATTTTTCTCTATTACTATTTTAAATTTATTAAAAATCAGACCTAAAAAAAGTTGTAGTCTTAACATAAAATATAGCTTTGCTGGTCTATCAGATATATTCCAAAATTGTAATAACCCACAAGCAATTGTTTCATTTTCTGAACCCAGATTTCTCAATACCTTTTGATAGATTTAAGAATGTCATTTAATTGAATGAATTCTGATTAAAATTTAATAACTAGGTACAATCCAAATTTGGAATTAATTTAATTTAATTAATATAAGTTTTCTATTTTTGTGACTCCGAATTCTGATATTTTAGGAAGATCCATATTTTCTTAGGATGTTTTCAAAAACAATCGCCTTCGTTTTTCGTTTGCTCTTTTCATTTCATTTTTATCATGTAGGCTTTTTGAAGTGATAAAACTTCAATTTATATTCACAAATACACTAAAGTTTTATTCAG
The DNA here is from genome assembly GCA_951394115.2 of Drosophila phalerata. Taxonomy (NCBI): domain Eukaryota; kingdom Metazoa; phylum Arthropoda; class Insecta; order Diptera; family Drosophilidae; genus Drosophila; species Drosophila phalerata. The sequence goes on from OX596006.1 coordinate 36,480,937, forward strand.
TAACGTGTCTTAAAAAATTTTTATTGTTTTAAATAAAATTGTATTTATAGTTTTTATCCGCCCAAATTGCAAACTCAAGTTTTATTCAATGGTAAATTTAATAATTGTGCACACAAGTTTCAAATGCGCTTAATATACAGATCGTAGGATTAAACATATTTACAAGAGTCTGTTACTAATCGGAAACTGTTAACTAACAGCGCGGGAAGTATTCATTGACATGATGTAAGTGCGCTCTATTAACTAACAGCTTCAGCTGTTAACTTGATCGCTGCAATGGATGTGATGACCTTGGCATTGGCATTGGTATTGCCATTGCCATTGCCATTATTGTTATTGCTTTTGTGGCGGTAAATTATGGCTGCTGCCCTTTTTCGCTTATTTATTAATCATAAATTGCCATAATGGGAAAGTAAAGGATGCCGCTGCACGCACAATCCAAAAGGATTTTCAATTGCTGCTGTTGTTGTTATTGTTGTTGCTTGTGGAAGGCAATGCAATTGCAATTCGCAGCTATTTATAGCTGAAAGCAGCCAGAGGCAATTCCTCGTAGCTTCACTGATTGTTTTCATATGATTTTAGCCCTCTTTTTATACCACGAGCCCATTGAAAATGGCCAAAAACAAAGGGTATAATGTGTTTGCCAGAATATATGTAACAGGCAGAAGGGGGCAGACCTCCCAAGTATATATATATTCTTGATCAGGATTCGTCTGTCTGACCGTCTGTCTGTCTGTCTGTCCGTCCGAATGTTTGAACGCGTCGATCTCAGAGACTATAAGAGCTAGAGAATTTAAACTTGGTATTTAGTTTCCTGGATACCGTACGCAGATCAAGTTTGTTTTTATTTTTTTAACGGACCTCTATATCATATAGCTGCCGTAGGAACGATAATTCGAAAATGAAGTTTTAGTATGAAAAACTTCTTGGTTTTATTAAATATCTCGACCAATCTGACACAATATACATCTGGACTGGTATTATACAGCCTGCCCAAATTTGGCTCAAATTAGACCATTTATCATATAGATACTCTCAGTCGAAAATTAAGTTTTAGTATGAAAAACTTTTTTAATTTTTGCTGATATCTTAACTAATCTAATAGAATATGCATTTAGTTAAGTGTTATACATCCTGGCCAAATTTGGTACAGATCCGTTTCCTATATCAATCGGAACAATCGGTCGAAAACCAACTTTTAATACAGAGTACATGGGAACAGGGCACCCTACTGTCGAGCGTGCTCGACTGTAGCCGTCCACTTGTTCTTCTTCTTGTTGCTGTTGTTGTTGTTTTTATCCGTCTGGCAATAATTTATGTTATTTGACTTTTAAACCCCAACTCCATAATTGTAGGTTTCCATTGCCAGTGCGCCCTTTTTGCAATTAGCCTCCGAGTGGAGTCTGGAGTAGTGCCTGGATATACTTAACTTGGCAGGTTCATCATCAGAGTTATCTTAAGTGAGCCGCTCTTTTGGCTTATTGGTTAAGGCTAAGACCAAGACTAAGGCTTGAATTGTTTTCCTACCTTGTCACTCTTGAGTTCAAGTTGCACTCCATTAGCTTGGTACGTGACATAACAAGGCTTTTGGGGTTATTCTCTTTTAGCCATGTTCCCCTGTACTTCTCCCACCAAGTTGTAAATGTAATTAAATTGTTTTACTTACTACGGTTTCGCTAGTTGGCATTAGAATAGAGAATGCAAAAGCGTAAAACTGTTACGAGCAAAAGCGCAGTTAATAAACAAACGAACCCGAACCCGAACCCGAACCTAAAACCGAACCTAACACCAAAGTCAGCTTGCATCACAAAACAACAACAACAACAACAGCAACAAATACAAGTACTACATATAGACATGCTTGTATAACAACAGCAACAACAACCAGAGCGAAGCTTAATCACACAACACCCGTTCCAGCAGCTTTGAATATTTGCATTTACCTTGCTTTAATACCCTACACTCTCCACGTCTCCCACTTTCAATTGGGAGTTTGAGTTAATTAATATATATTTGCATACACCGTGAAGAATTTGTATTATTCTTTGACCAGATTTTTAGATTTCAGATCGAAAATATTTAAACAAATTTGATCAGCTTTTAAAAAAAAAATGTATTTTCAAGTATATTCTTAGAGAAAATGCTTAATTTTAAGACAAATCTTAATTATAATACCTTTTTTCTGTAAAAAGAAAACATTTCTATTGTAACACTACTTATTATGGTATATATTTTCCATTAAAGTTGACTTATTTTATACAGACATTTTATTAGTGTACTTTTAAATGTCAAAATAAACTGAAATCGACAAATAATTAACATACAATTAATAACAACCGATTGACGATTTTTTCTCTCTGTGTCTGTACGTATGCATGTACATTGTACAATGTATAGTACATACATCAATTGAGAAAGCTAGCGGACCGTTTGAGAGCGTGCTCGCCCGTAACGCTCGTCACGAAAGCTACATATATCGGCTATGCGAATCGACTAGTATAACTAATATTCATATGCTACAGATAGCATTACTTTACATGCATAAATGTACATAATTGCATTTTTTGTTTTTGTTTTTGGTTTTTGCCCCCTGCAATTTGTTGTGCAACATTATACTATAACTATGAAATATGATCGTGTTTTGCAAAATAAATAGATCGAGACCTTAATTAGCGCTTTTAGTCTGTATTTAACTTCATCTAAAGTTCAATACACTGGCCAAGCTTTACTGTAGAGCGATAATCGCTTTCAAAATTAATTGCAAAGTTTACACACAGTTCATAAATATACATATAATTACTTTAACAGAAAAGCAATCTTAAAAGCACTAAAATAAACGTATCCTAATACATTTTTAAATCTTACAATTGTAAAAGTAGCGCACAATAGTTAACATATTCATATATATTTTAAAGTCGTGCAATTGAAAAAAAAGACAACAAAAATCCCAATTCTAAAAATATTTTTGAAATAAATAGTTAAATGTTATATATTTTTAATCGTGAAGCTTCTTAAGCTCGAACGCAACTTTCAAAAAAAATTTTCCAAAAGCTTCTAAATTTTAATTAAAGTTTTTCGAGTTCTGTGGCCTAATAATTTTATGTATCTCAGAAAAGTTCACTCGGGTAGAATATACTTCTTCTTTAGCTACACTATATTACCGAAGACTAATTTAAAGTCATAGTTTTTCTCAAAAAAAAAAAAAGATCGTACTATTCATCAATTAGGAAGTTTTTCATTAAAAATCACAATTTTAATTTGCTGAGATTTTGATTTGTGATAAACTACTGTAACATACTTTATGGTATGTGATTGTATATAATATACAAGTATTTTATTAATTTTATGTTTGTTTATACAGTCATATATTTTTACTTGTATGTATATCGATCAAGACATATAACAGAGACAAACAGACGACGTTGAGGGTGGACAGTCGCTGTCAATTTGATGCCAACGCGGCGATTCTTGGCACAACAAACGCACAGCACTGTTTAGCTTCGTTCTTCCTTAGCCCCTTTTCTCTCGCTCTTCCCACAACCTTATCTTTCTCCCCTTTTCACTGCATCCACTCTTTGTATACCCTGTTGGGCATTTATTGTGCGTAAGATGGGTCGTGTGACCCGATTAGGTACCTTTAAATGTTCTTAATATCTAGTCGATCAGTTGAGTCAAGAATTTGTATACCCTGTACCTATTAAGAAAGTTACATAAAAGAAAAACGATTTTACTGAGAATATAAATTAATAGTCAGCATATATAAGCCAATTGTATTTTTTAATAATTATTTAACTTTGAGTACAGGGTATCTACTGGTTGATCACATCTGGAACTAGAGCTATTTTTACTTGTTCTTAATGTGCTCTTTAGCTGTCCCTTGTTGTCGCTGTCTTCATCACTGCTGTTCAATAAACAAACCGTTTTGTAATCTTTACCTGCACCGAATGTGGAGCAAAAGTACATTGATTGCCGGGGAGGGTGGAACAAAGAGGGGGTCTCTCGCTGATCGGGGGGTCTCTATATCTCTTTACCTGAAAACATATGTATGTCTGTCTGTATATGTGTATGATGTGTATGTATACACATAAGCCTTGCAGTCATAAGCAGGGGTCAAACAATGCGACACTTGTTTAGCTAAAGCAAAAGCAAAAGAGAGGCGAAGAAGAAGAGCGAAGAGGAGAGAGGCGAATGCAAGCAGGTCGCTCTCAAATGTCACTCTCTCCCTTTCTCTCTCTCTCTCTCTCTCTCTATCCCTCCCTTGCTAGCTATCTCCCTTGCACCCTTTTTGACTGCAGGTGATTCTTTTGTTCATTCTGCCCTTTCCCCTTTTCCCCTTTTTTCAATTTGAGTGAGGTATATGCTGTCTGTCTGTCTGTATGTGTGTCTGTCTGTTAGTGTGTGTGTGTGTGTGTTTACATTATCAGTTTGCGTATGTAGGTGAACGTCGGCCTAACGTTTTATGTTTTTTTTTTTTTTATGTTTCATAGCCGTAGGGTATTATGCAGCATATTAGTTTAAAGCAATAAAATGGTTTGTTTTTAATGTTCCGCTGGAATACAATATTATTTGGAATTTAAATGTCTGCTTTACTGAGTTCATCTTTTTGAGTTACAAATATTTTATTTATTTTTATTCTTATAAATAATTTAAAGAAGTCAAGTTTTTGTAAGATCTATTATTATATTTTTCTTGTAAAAAAATGTTTTAATTTTTTATTTTTTATTAGATTGTAAAATAGTTCAAAGGAAACTAGCATATTAGTTCATAAAACTTATATTTTTCTTATTAATAAATAAAATAAGTCAAATATTTCGTACAATTTTGTCTTAACATTATTATATTTTGTATTATAATTTTTCTTGTGAAAATGTCTGTTGTTTTTTTTTTCTTTTTGAGTTTGTAAAAATAGCTCCAAGGAAAAATGGAACCTTTTAAAGGGAAGTCAATACGATGTATTTTTGTTTAGATATTATATAAAGATGAGAAGATTCGCGTATGGAAATGTCTATAGAATTACTGATGTATTTAATTTTTAGAAGGAATTTAAACTTAAAGAATATGATAAAATACGAGTGAAACTGAAGTAATTGTTTTTTTTGTGCAGGGCATTTGTAAGTTCGTCATTAGTCTTTCATATTTACAAGAAAGACAACCTTCTCCATCCATGTGTTTATTCTTCTGCTTTGGCTTCCTTCTGCCCCGTTGCTTCGCCTCTTCCCCTCTTCTCCTCTTCTTCTCTTCTTCTCTTCTTCTCTTCTTCTCTTCTCCTCATCACCTCTTTGCCACTGTCTTCTCCTTTTGTCCCACCTTATGCACTTGCCGGCTGTTCTAGTTTAGTCTTCTCCATTCGATTTTTGGACAATTTGCAGAGCGCACGCAATGTGAACGTATGCGAAATTCAAACGCCGAGCTTTCAATTTACATAAATCAAATCGAATCGAATCGAATCGAATCGCATTCGAATCGGAAAGAGTGAATTAAATTGTAAATTCAATAAATTCATTTGATTTAGAAAGATGAATCATTTACGAGTGCACAAGTTTAAATTTGGCGGCAAGGATAATGCGGCTGTTGCCGAAATTCCCACAACTGCCGTCGACAACAACAATAGTATTAACAATAACAACAACAACAACAACAACAACAACAACAATAATAATAATAACAACAGTGGCAAAGGATTTCTAACTCGGATCAAACGATACTCGGTGCTGGGCAACAAACTGAGTCGTCGTCATTTGGGCAGCATGACTCTGCCAGGTGCTGGAGGCGGTGGCGGTGGCGTTGGCGGAGGAGGCACGATCAAGGATCGTTCCGGTTCACCGAACAAACTTGCCACTGGCAGCTACAACATGACCGGCAGCAATTCAGAGGATCATCGTTTGGAGATTGGAGCACCAATTTTGATATCAACCACAACATTGGATACGGATCGGTTTGGAGTGACGGAGGCGCGTCTCAGGCAGATTGGAGGTGGCATTGCCAAGACATCCTCCATTGTAAGGACTCTAACACCGCGCAGCTCCGACGAGGAGGAGTTTGTGGATGCCTGTGGCACGCCGCAGATTGAGCAACAGCCCGATGTCGAAACGGAGACGGAGACGGAACAGTTTGCAACGCCAACACATCAGCCGGACTCTCAGCCGGAATTGCAGCTGGAGTCGGAGACGCCAAAACTGCCAGTGTTGCCACCTGTGGATCCGCCAATGCGACGACCACGCATTGCCCGACAACAACAATCGCAATCCGTGCAGAATCTACATCGCTCCGAGCTGAAGGTCTATCTGCACAAGTCGCCATCGATGACGCTGGACTTGAATATGACAGCACCGCCACAACTTGGCCTTAATCTGCCCGAGTTGCCGGAACTGTACGGCGCCAGTGAGCTGAGCTTAGCTGCTTCCGAGAATAAGGAGAACATGGTGAGGAATGAGACAACACCACCAAGAGCTGGCAGACCAAGTCAACCGATCTCGGAGCAGAGCACACCCATTATCTGTGGATTTCTGGCGCAACAGCAGCACTTCAAGAGCATCGACTCCTTTCAACTGCTGCCATCCAAGCAGAGCTCCAAGCTAAGCCTCGCCAGCTGTCGCAGCAGCCGGAGTCAAAGTCACAGTCGAAGTCGCAGTCGCAGTCGCTGTCACAGTCACAGTCACAGTCAGACGAGCGTCAATGAGGATGAGTTTGATTACGATCTCAAGTCCGTTAGCTATCAGAGTCTGAATGCCCAAAATCTATTTGTATCCATTGATGAGCTGCAGGAAATAACCCGTCAGATCAATGAGACGGAGGATTTCAATCGTGAAATTGACTTGGAGTATTGCACCCATCGAGATCAACTGCGTCCAAGTGAGCGTCGCATTACGCTGTTGAAGAACAAGAATCAACGATTGATCAACTTCAATCACAACAAGGAGAAACTGCGCAAAGGATGGCATGGAATGAAGAATTGGCTGGGCGAGGAGAGTAACAAACTCAAGGAGGTGGTGCGACAACAGACGCCTCTCAAACGTGTCGCCCAATCCAAAATGAATCTCAATCAATCCACCTCCAGTCGTCAGTCCATGTCACCAGATCGAAGTCGTGATCGTGATCGTGATCGTGATCCTGATCGTGACATGACTGTCAGCTGTGAGGATGTCACCGATCGCACCGAATATGAGCCATCTCTGTCCCAGCAGCCCAGCGAGGAGGATCTATCACCGCACGCCAAACGCTTCAAGGATGAGGTACAGCTTAGCGCATTGTTTTGGTCCCAGTCTTACATCTCTTTATATATCTTTATCTAACAACTCTATTATTCAATTTATACTTATCAACGCTTTACGCACATTCTCTTTCGATAGGGACAAAATGGCTTCGAGGAATTACGACGCTACGTCAAACAGGGCGGTGACTTCAGCAAAGAGCTCATATTTGTCCTGCAGGAGCGGTAAGTCTAACTAAGGTATCTAAGGTACCTTATCCGGACCCAGACAGCAAATTAGTACTCCGGAAGATCTAAAAATATCATATTTTATATATATTACTGCTATTCAATTTTGAACTATGATTTTTATGAAACTTTTGGTTTATTTTTCAAGAATTTCACACCATTATGTCGGTTGTGATATTTTAAAGTAATGATGACAAATTCATTGTCAGCTCTGCAGATAACATAAATCTATATTTATAAAATTCTTTGTCCTGACTGACTGACTGAATAATCATTGCGCAGCCCAAACCATATGACCTAGCAAACTGCAATTTTCACACAACATAGCTGACACAATTTTATTGTGCAATAAGACGATGTTATGTAAAATTTAAATTGCAATCGGATCAAATTCAGTAGCATATACTTTAAAAATTTGAAATAAAAAAATGTTTAGAAAGTTCATCTTTAAGAAAGTGTACTACAATTTCATTGTGTCGTCAATTTTAAATACTGTGATTTTACAGCTAAAGACTCATCTTTAAAACTATTTTTTAAAACTATTCTTTAAGTATATCACCCTTAATTTTATCTTTTACACCTCTCTCCCTCTCGCATCTAGTGCTGACTCGGAGCTGATCTACTCCAAGTCGCTCTCGAAGTTGGCCAATAAACTGAACAAGGCCGGACGTGAGATACCCGGTAGTGTGGCTGATGCCTGGCGTGGTGTTGCTACGGAGATGGAAAGTCGCAGCGACATTCATCGCCAGCTGGCGGCCTCGCTGACCGATGAGTTGGTAAAGCCGCTCAAGACGGTCGTCGACAATCACCACAAGACCCGTAAATCGGTAAGTTGATTGAATGGATACACTTGTAATAAGGTAACTAATGGAGTCTCAACTGGATTAGGTCGAGAGCAATGTGGACAAGGCGGCACGAGTGCTGAGCGAATGGCGGGTGAGTGAGGCGAAGGCCAAGAAGGCATCTCATACAGCGGCGAGGGAGAATGAGAAGTTGCAGGATGCGATGCTGGACGTGCGCATACAGAAGTCCCCATCGATAGCGTTGCTGCATCAGGGTCCCAATAAGCTGGCCGCCGAGAAGGAACTGAAATCCGCTGAGAAAGACTGCGTCAAGTTGGACAACAAACGCAAAAAGGCCGAGGAGGCCGTCAAGCGGGCGGATGTCGAGTACTACACGCTGTGTGTGCGAGCCGAAAGGGCCCGGGTCGACTGGGAGATGGCCGTACTTCGAGGATCATCGCAATTGCAGAGCAGCGAACAGCAACGTTTGGGCAATATGCATAATTTTGTGCAACAATATGCCCGACTCATCTCCGACATGAATCCCATACTGGGCAGCCTGACCAGCTGTCTGCAACCGCAACTGGATGCCTGCAATGTGGCCAAGGATTTGCAGGTTGTCCGCAACATTCGCCGAAACTCGGAGGGTCCCAGTGAGCAGCTCTTGCCCGATTTCTACTGCGAGCACACCACGCTCGCCATGAACCGTGAGCGTCGGAAGCATTCGCTGATCAAGTTGCTCCAACTGGTCAAGACGGATCTGGAACGCGAGCGTCGCTCTAGAGATGGACTACGCGGACTATCGCAATCGCTGAACAACCAGGAGCATCAGAACATTACCGATAAGCTATACCATGTGAGTATTATCATTTAGTGGCAAATGTATGTTAAGGAACATCACTAGTATTTTTAAAATTCCTAATGACCATCAATAGATAAACAGTATCAAAAATTAATATTTCGGAGGCTAAATAATAGGGGATTAAGCTATGAAATCTTAACGGCGTCCAAACATATTTGAAAACCAAGAAATCAAACCGAAACCAAATAGGGTTACGATTTCGGTTCTGGTACTTTTAGTAAAAGGTTCTATTTCAGTTTTCTGCTTTCTTTTTGATATTGAAAGGTCTCAGAATCAAGTTTAAAATTGTCGTTTTATACTAATTAATTGATTCAAAGTAAAAACTTAAGATTTAAAATATAGAATTTTTAAGGGGAGAACCATTACCATCAAAACAATAAAATTTTCTAAATGAAGTATGAATAAAGAGACCGAATCTAGATAATAATGTTATTCCGATAGAAAATCGGGTACTGAAACGGTTAGTTATGGTTAACGGCTCCAATACCGGTTACGATGTTACTCCCTGTTTAAACCCCAATTTTATATTTTATACTCTTTTCACTAATTTCGTGTTTAAAAGAGTAAATTTTTTGTTTTACAAATTTGCAAAAATATTTATTTGGCTTGAGGCAAATTTGTCATGGACAGGGTATCTTACAGTCGTGCACTCTCGGCGCGAGCGTTCTTAGATGTACTTTTATTTCCAGAAAATATGAATACTTATTTTTAAAATATTTTGTTTTCTATATTTGATTGCCTTTAATACAATATGTGTACCGAGCATTTTACCGTCGAGCACACTCGTCTTTAGTAACCATAGCTTATTGTTGTGTATTAAAAGTGATCTAATCTTGATTTGACATTTCCCAGATTCGCTCCATGCTGACTTATTTGGAGGGTGCGCGTCTCAAGCTGCACTCGGCCTTGCTGGAGCTGGATCACAAGCCGCGTACGACACATCCGCTGGCGCAGCACATACAGGTGAGAGTGTGACTTGGAATGCTCATCAAGATATCAACTAATCTCGTGAATTCCTTGCTTAGATCACACGCGATCGCACTGGGCTGCAGCAGAGCATCCTCAAGGTGCCCAACTGGCTGAAGAACAATGACAAGATGCCACACTCGACGACGTTGCTATCACAGGATGCCAGCGATGCCGCTGCCGATGAGGATGAGGATGATTATTCGCAGATGCAAAGTCAGACAAATAGCTCCTGTGCCAATATAAGCGTTGTGGCCGCTCCCACATCGGGTCTGCTCAAGCATTTCAATCGGAGCAAGAGCAATATTGAAACATTTACCAGTCAACCAAAGATAATCTCCACAACAAATGCATCGCTGGCGACGACGACAACGACAACTACGACGACGATGACGGCATTGACAACGTCGGCCAAGTCAAAGACGCTGTCGGGTGGCCAGACGACAGGGGATCGGGGCCAGGCGGATGGTGGCTCCAATCAGCAGGACTCGGACTTTGATGAGTTCAGCTCCCAGGATGAGGATGAGGCTGAGCCGCAACCTACACAGCAACATTTCTATCAAAATGCCCAGGAAATTCAGAGTTCATCGATGAGCTCACAGGGCAGCTCCAAGAATGGTGGACACTGTCAGATCCTTGGACGCTGCAAGGCCCTCTATAGCTATACACCAAAACTGTATGACGAACTCGAACTAAATCCCGGCGATGTCATCGAAGTTCATGCCAAACAGGATGATGGATGGTGGCTCGGCGCTTTGCGCAATCAAATTGGCATCTTTCCTGCCACGTATGTCGAGGAGTGTGCCTAGCATATCGGTCTATAACATTTACATATATAAGTCACATAATTATGGTCTAATTGTCTCTGTCTGTATGTGTGTGTGTGTGTGTGTGTGTGTGTGAGTGTGTGTATGAATGTGTGCTATGAATGGATTCATTAATTGTATGTACTTTAATTTTACAAATTTTTTTTACCTTTTCATAAATGCCTACAACGAGCTTTAAACAACTCTGCATTAATATCGTATATTCAATTAAATATTATATTACTTACATCTATTAAACAGAAAATGAAAAAACATAATTATATATTATATTTAAAAGAATTTTTTTTTATTATTATTTATAGCGCCCAGTTGAGTCATTATTCTTGACTATGAATAATTGTCATTATAAATACAAATAATTTTTGTTTATTTCATTTACATAATGAAAACGATACATATATCTTTATATGATATATGTATATATAAAATACATCTTCATATACTCGTCTGAAAAATCACAAATGTCTTTTTTTTCTTCAATTCAAATTTTTTCAAACTTTTTTTTCGATTCTTGTTTAATTACATTTAATAAATTATAGATTTTAAATATAAAAAACAAGTAATATATAGTGCGTATATTTTTTAAAAATATATAAAAATAGTAATTATTTATTGTTGTTTCTCAATCATGTATGAAACCTCATATTGCTGCGCATTTAGAATCATTTTCTACGTTTATCGAAGAGATTCGCAATTCAAATTGGAAATTTATTTAAAGTGTATTTAAAGATTGCCAGATTCGTTGCCATATCAGCGATCTGGCAGCACCAACTGATTATATTACCGCATTAAGATGACTGAGCCTAGACACAAAATTATTTCTGGCTGAAGTTTATGAATTCTGTGAATCTCATTCATAAATAAGCTGAACAATTTGGAAATATTCGAACTGAATAGTGTGTTCAACTTCATTCAAAAATGATAACTTACGAACAGATCTGTATTTCAGTTAAGTATAAATACTTTATACCAATACATTTTTCTTTAGCTTTCTCTTGGTTTTCACAATCTCAAAAATATTCTTTATATATCTCTGTAAATTTTTGATATATGCCAAATAAAAACACAAATTTTTAGCATTTTCAATACAGCTTAAATGATCATTTACTCATATCAAAGAGATTGTCAAATTTGTGTCAGTAAAATAATTACCGTATAGGTGAAATATCTGGTAAATCTTAAAGGGCAAGATAACTGAAACATATAATATTCGCTGTTAACTTTAACAGGAACACGAAAAAAAATTATCATAACACGCTTGTTGCGAAAAATGGATTTGACATTTGAAATACAACATTAAGCATCAGCAGGTTGGCAGCCTGCAAAAGTAGCTGATAACTTTAACATGAGCATGAGAAATAAGTTCATTAGTTAGACTAACCAAAATGAAAGTTTGATAAAATCTTAAAGTGACTTATAACTTTGTCATGAACATGAGAAAGACACTAAGTGGAAAGATAATAGTTTGATAACATATTAAAAGTGCACCTGGGGAAGCCTTCAGAGCCCAGAATACTAGGGTTTCCAGCTCAGCTGAGATTGGTGACCTCCATGGCGGATGCAGCTGCAACAGTTGGCGTTGCATTGTTAGTGGCATTGTCGAGACAACGCAACTTCTGATACATGTGAATATAGTGTGCCTGGAGCTGCTTCTGATAGCTGAGGACCTTGTCCTTTTCGGCACACCATTGACGCTTCTCCAGCTCGAGATTGATGCGAAAATCGTCGAGCTTCTCACGCAACTTGGCAATATCTTCGGCATATGTGGTGGACTCCTCGATGAGGGTATCCAGCGTCTGTTGCGCCGGTTGACCCTGATTCAGTTGCAGTCGCTCGATGATGGCGTCCATTTGATGTTGTGGCATCGTTGCCACATTTGGCTTCGTCACCTGCGATCCTTGTGTCGTGTATTTGCGCGTCTTCTGGCAAATCTCGTTCAAATTGTCGAGCTGCTGCTTGAGACGCGTGTAGCGACCACACGGCTCCTCGCCATACTCGTGTGCAATGGCCAGATCGGAGAGCTCCTTTCGCAGCTTGGCCAACTCGTTGGTCAGTGCTCCAATCACCTGATCCTTCAGTGCAATGATCTTGTTTAGCTGATGCAATTGATGTTCCGACTCCACCTGTTGTTGTTGCTGTTGCTGTTGCTTGTATTGCTCCTGTTGCTGCTGTTGTTGGTGTTGCTGCTGCTGTGGTTGTTCTTGGTGTTGCTCCTGCTGTTGTTGTTGCTGTTGCTTTTGTAAAAATTGCTGTTGTTGCTGTTGCATATGTTGCTGCTGCACATGTTGCTGGTGTTGCTTTTGCTGTTGCTGTTGCTGCTGGTGTTGCTGCTGTTTTTTTTGCTGTTGTTGTTGCTGTTGTTGTTGCTGTTGCTGTTGGTGTTGCTGTTGTTGTTGGTGTTGCTGCTGTTGTTGCTGCTGTTGTTGCTGCTGTTGTTGCTGCTGTTGCTGCTGCTGTTGTTGCTGCTGTTGTTGCTGCTGTTGTTGTTGTTGTTGCTGTTGTTGCAGTTGCTGTTGCTGTTGCTGTTCTTCCGCCTGTGGCTTTGGTTGACTTTGGCATGTGTTTGTCTTACAGTTGTTGTTGTTTTTATTATTATTATTGTTGTTGTAGTTGTTGTTGTTGCAGCTGGTGATGTTGTTGCTGTGCCTCAAACTAACAATTGCATGATCCTTCATGTTGATTTCAAGCTGAAAAAATTAAACAAAATTATTATTTCAAATTCTTTTCATTATTGTCTTATTTTCTCATGATACATATCCCAAAATTAAGTTATATGCTATTTTCTTACTTATCAGGGGACTAGGAATTGATTTTAGAACTATGGTTACTTGGTAAAAACATCTTAGAATTGACCATAGATTACGAATATGGGGTATCATTTGTCAATCTTTTTTTTGGCCCATACAAATCGATGCACTCTAATGATTAACATATAATGTAACTGGAACTTACATGCGCCTCCTTGAGCTGTGTCTTGAGTAAAGCTATCTCCCCGTTGCGTTCACAAACCTTCCATTCACTGTCCTCCAGCTGGACACGCAGTGCAGTTATCGATTGATGTGCCTCGTTCAGCTGCTGATTGAGTTCGAGTGTGGAACTTTGCAGTTGCTGTTCAGAGTTCTTGAGGCTCTTGTTGTTGCACCTGGTGAGGTCGAGTTGCTGTTGCAACTTTTGGAGCTGCTCGGATTGGCGGAGTTTGTGCTGTTTCAGCTGGAACTGTTGAAGGGCCATCAATTGTTCCATTTTCTTGAATTTAAGCTGATACTCGCGCTGCTGGCTCTCATAGAAGAGCTTCAGGCGCTGCGTCTCGTGTTCCCAGTAAACTTCCTTATCCTGCAAGAGAGTCAAGGAAATGCCACAAAAGGAGGGAAAGGAGCTATCAGTGAAACTGGCAGGATGGTTTAATTGTTATTTAACCTTTTGGACTTTGAAAATTACTTTCTCATTCTGTTCCATTGCCTGTCGCAGATACGACAGCTCCGAGTCGCGATCCTTGAGCGCCGCCTCCAGCTCCGATATGCCAGAGTCCGAGGGTGAAGGTGTCAGATCACTTCCAGCTGCCGCCACGCTGCTTTTGCTGTGATTGCAATAAGGAACGAGAAGAATGGTTCATTAAATTCTCCTCACTTGGTTTTGAACTAATAGTGCCAACCTGCTGGCGCCGTCGGGCCTATCATGACCAGACAGACACTCCAGTCCAAGCCCAAGTCCAAGTCCAAGACCATCCTCATTGCTGCTGCGTTGTACAACTCGATGGCCACGACGACGTGCCGCCAAATGACGCAGATCCGTTGTGCCTGGCAAGAAACGAAAGGTGAATGTTGTAATCAACCATATCCATATCATTTTTCGATAACTTATTTCGAGTTTATATATGACAAGTTCTTGGAATGTCTACTATAAGTGTTAAATGTTTTTAGTCCAATCCTGACAAGATTGGTATCAAAGTTCTTGTCAGGACCAGAACTTTCAAAGTTATATTAAGTTATTTTAAAATGATGGCCTTATTGTCCCCAAAACATAATTTTAAACTAAGAACACAAAATTGTTCAACTCGACTCAAAATTGTTGTGAAAGAACCTTAGAATTTGAAAAACCGTTGATTTCGAATTTGGGTTACAATTTTTTTTCGGAAAAATCTATGCACCCTATTGTACATTTACATTTCAGTTTAATTTTTATTTCAAAATGAATGCTTTTCAACAAGGAGATATATCAAAAATCTGGACAAACATAACAAAATCATTCAATGTAAAGAAAGAAGATTTTAGTCATAGCTATCAAATTCCGCATAGAACTTTTATTTAAAATTTACAATTTAAATAATTTTTAAATTATATTTTAAGTTTTATTTATAGTTTTATTATAAAGTTACGAATTAAAGTTACAATTTAGCTAAAAATATCATACAACAATATGTTAAATTTTTGTAATTGAAAAATTATTTATTTTTTCGAAACTTTAAAATTTTTAAGGAACAAAAAATCGATTTTTAATTAGTTGAATACTACATTTGACGAAAAAGAAATAAGAAAAAACTTACTTTAATGAGTGTATCTATTATTCATATATTTTATAGGGTCTGTTACACCTTATAATCCCTATTTTAAAATTTATATGGAGCTTCAAATGGAATTGAAAAATTTTGGGAATTGAAAGATGTTAACTTACTGCCAAACTTGTGTGTCGCTGCCGTGGAAAGAGGCACCAGGGAAGGTGTTGATCCGTATCCATAACGCTCTCCCGGCACCGGTTGCTGTCCGGTCGACTGCTGCTGCTGCTGCTGTTGTTGATGATGATGAGGATGAGGATGAGGATGATGATGATGATGATTGGGATGCTGGGAGGCAATGCGATAGTCCGGCTCAAAGGGAATGGGCTTGAATGCAATTGGACGCAGAAAGTTGCCACCTCCATTGTGCTGCTGGTAAAAGAAAGGTAAATTAAAACGACATCAATCAAGATCATGTGTGCCCAACCCAATGACACACCTAAATGCCAAATGCCAAATGCCAAATGCCAAATGCCAAATACTCAATACTCCATACTCTATGCCTCACCTGTTCCATGACCTCGGTCGACTGCTGCTGCAGCTGCTGTTCGCTAATGGCCAGCCGGCTTCCGGCCGCAATGGGCGTGGTCCGGCGCACCGATTGCGTCTGTTGGCTGCCATTGAGCATTGCCGGCAACGATTGCAGCGCCTCCTCGGCCCCCTTGCTGTCGCCCAGCTCCGAGGCACTGGCCACACAACTGCGACTCAGCTCGAACATTTGTCGTATGTTTTGGAACTTGCTGCGCATTTGTGGCGCCGTCATTGCATCATCATCCAGATTGCTGTGACTGCCAAACTTCTGACTGAGTCGTCGCTGCTCCTGGCGTGACTTCAGTGTGCCGGTATGGAGTCCTCCATGTGTCAACGGCAATTGCAACAGCGGTGATCCCAATGCCGTCTGTCCCATGCTGCCCAGACTCGGTGTACTGCGCAACGCCAGCGGGGCATTATTCTCCAGCGACACGGATCGCTTGTGTCCTCGCTTCCCCAATGGCAGACCGAGCGAGGAAGTCGACGGAGCCGACGGAACCGACGGAACCGACGGAACCGACGGTACCGACTGTGCTGTCGCTGGACCAGATGCTGAACCCATGCATCCAGGCACCACAGCATGCGCCGGCAGAGCCATGTGTGTAGCACCAGACATCCTCAATGTCCACTCTTGCCACGTTCAGCTGCGAATTAAATCAAATTAAATTATCTTTAAGATTTAATTTATACATTTTACATGTTTGTATTAAATATATTTTGATATTAACATCTTAAAATACACATTAAACTTTCCTATTTATACTTTTTGTTAAAATTAAAAGTTAATTCAGGGTATGCAAAAAAATATAATTTTTTAAACAAAAAATGGTATTTCATAGTTGTGAGTTAAGCGAACTTTCTACTGTGATCAGATGTGATGTTAATTAGCTCCAGATTTGCACCTTATAAAAGTTATTTCTTTTCTTCCTTAACAATGACCGAAATCATTATAAGTTTTAGTATAAAACTCAGGAAATAATCTTTATATTTGACTTTTATTATTTTACTCACAATTAATTTTGATCAAAAAACTAAAAATCAAAATTTGTATCATTTATATTAATTTTAATTTTACAAAATAAAAAAAATTTATAATTTTTTTTCTACATTTTAAAGAAAAAAAAAATTTGTTTTTTTTTAAATTATTTTTATACGAATTTAGAAGTTAAACGTAAGCTGGCCCAACATAAATGTATGTATATAATAAAAAAAATTCATATTTTAAGAATATGAAATCTAAATATTTGTGAAAACATTTTAAAATATAAGTAACTGGGAAATTTTCTTAAGCTCTACTTCAGTAGAACCCTGGTCCCACACATTTTAAAATTAATATACAAGACTATTTCAAAGAGTGCTCTTCCAAGAGCGTTTCTAACATATATCTAATTATACTTTTATGCAGATTGGTACATATGCTATAAACAATAAACCAATTCAAACCTTAAAAGCTTTTGCTTTGAACACATTTTATAGCATTCCCAAAAAAAATAAAGAATTAATGCATTTAATTTGTCAAACTAAAATGTAGCCAATTCCAAATTATTTAATAAATCCCAAAGATAAGTAGCTTAAGATAAATATCCACTTGAAGCAAGACAAAATTAAACTCGCGAATCGAAGACTTGATACCAAATGGAGGCAATCAATTTGAAATTGTTTTCTTTTGGCCAGATCATTTCTAGGTGGTCTCAAAGTTGCGATTTGATCCTCTGGTCGCTTTGTACATAAGATTCAAGTTGCTGATGCTGCTAACGGCGTATACCGCTTTTTATTAAATATTCATCTTCTTTGTAAAGTGGCTCACAGCGTTAGATACAGACAAGCACATAGATACACACACACACACACAGAGAGAGAGAGAGAGAGAGAGACGCCTCCATTTAGCTATGAGAGTCGCACTTTCTCGTTTCTTGTTGGCGCGATCGAAAGACCCGTCGACCCATATTCTTGCAACTAACATAACTATAGCGCAACTATTTCTCAGGCATTGACAACACAACTTTATCTGTCCACCGTACACCGTCCAATGTCCACTGTACAGTGTCCATCGTTCAACGGTGTTTTTTTTTTTTTATATTTTATTATTGAGACCATCGCAGAAACTTGTAAGGTTCTCGCAACTGGTTTGATGCCACAGTCACAGCATTTCAGCATTTCAGCATTTGGCAACAGGTGGCAAGACCGGGCGGCCTTTTTGCCATTACATTTATAATTTCACCTAAGGTTACTTGACTATACATATATGTATATAAAACCACACCCCAACTGCCTGGCATAAATATCGTATGCATGAGTAATCTACATCGAGATTCATTTGTGGCAGGTTTAAGTTACAACAGAATTCTGGCAACAAACTATAGTTACTCGAACGTATACGTAATCTAGGGAATTCAAGAATTTAACGGAATTCAAATCAATTCTTATAGCCAATCAACGAATTATTATTATTTCCATCTATTTAAATACTTATATGTGTTTCTATCTCTTTGATTTGTTCTTTAGTTCTTTAAGATTTATTGCTTTACTTTGAAAGCCATCGACATGATTGGACAATTCTATAATACATAACGATCGAGTCAGTTAAGCATATTACATTTTTTAGGAAAAACACCTATAATAAGCAATAATTACCCCCAAATTCTTGATGAATTGCTGAAGTTGCTAAGGAAGCAAACAAAAATATATATAACTTGAAGCTACAGTAATAAAAAAGAGTGTGTACTTTATGATATCGATTTGAAACCCTCTACAGTTATTGATATTGCATTGTTTTTTCCAAATATTTGTCGTTGCTTATCAACATTAGTTGTTTATCGTATATTACATGACATTTTACTGTATTCT
Organism: Drosophila phalerata; assembly: GCA_951394115.2. NCBI lineage: Eukaryota > Metazoa > Arthropoda > Insecta > Diptera > Drosophilidae > Drosophila > Drosophila phalerata. The sequence continues at coordinate 36,499,742 of OX596006.1, forward strand.
TCACCGTTTGATAGTTCAAAGCAATATTGATTGCTTTTGCTTTTTAAAAAATATTCTTCTATTTGAATTATTTTGTGAACAGCAGCAGTTGAAAAAAATAAAAAAAATGTTAGATATTAATTAACAAGTATTTTAAATTAAGAAAAAAATAATAAAATTGAATAAAACGTAAAGTATTTAAAAAAAGGTCATACTTTATTTTACATGACCTAGTTTAATATTGAGTATAGAAGTATATATATATATATCTACCATACATTGTCTTTAAGTATAAGTTTTTCAATAGATCGATAGCAATAAGATATAAGAATATCAATGTTAAATTATATATATAGTTTAATATAGATTATAGTCGAAATTCTTTAAAACCTGAGATTATAATTATGAAATATATACGAATTTACTATAATTAATATTTTACAGTAGTTCAAGTGAAAAGCATTTAAAAGACCAGTCTCTCTCTTCCTCTAACAGTTCTTTCTTTCTTTCTCTTTCTCTCACTCCCTTTTCTCTCGTTTGTATTCGTTATAATACAGCTTAAAAGTGAAAAATGTTCAAGCCATTTAAAAAATAACCTTAAGATTATGAGTTATTGACTAGTTAATTATGCTTATAATTAGTTGCAGCTAAATGCCGTGCTTTTAGCTTCCGGTTTTAACAATTTAACACAACTGGGTATTACTTGGGAGAAAATTACCAATAAATAGAAGTAAACAATATGCGCAATTGAGTGAGATCCGTTCACTTAATTTAAGATGATGATAATAAATAATAATAAAGGAAGTAATCTCTGTGATTCGAGATTATAAAAGTGAATTTGTAGTACCAAAACAGCAATATATATTAATACCACAACTCTTCGATTCTCGTTTGCCGTTTGCCACAATTTGCCAGCGATTTATGGACGAGTTTGTGACACAGAGTGTGACTGAGTGTTATGTTAGATAATTCAGCTCATTCAACCCCATCCAATGAATGGCGGAGCATTCATTTCAATTGACATCAGTTGCTGTTGTTGCTTGAATGCTTCCCCTCTTTGTTTGTAATTGCAATGCAATTTATAGATACAACTAGCTAAAGTATATATATGTACATATATATGTACACTGATAAAAAAAAATGCTCCAAAATCAAGATTTTGGTCTCAGATCCAAAATTATTGCGTAGAGAACATAAATTTCTTAATCTAAGAGAACACATCTTGGTTTTAAAAACATTTAATATAAGACTAAGTTCTTATTTTAAGAATAAATGTTCTTTAAATTAAAATCAAAAAATAAAAATTATGTTTCATATGAAATTGTAAGTATATATACCTTCCTAACAATTTAAGATTTTTATTCATATATTAAGATTTTATGATTTTATAGATTAAAAATCTTAGTTTTAGTAATTTGGTCTTAAAATAATCTTATTTTAAGAACCAAATATTTAAGATGAATGTTCTTTAATTTAGAAGCTGGTCTTTTTTTTCAGTGTACGTATCTATGTATAAATATATACTCGTAAATATTTCGCAAGATTTTCTATTATATGCTCGCTAAAACGCATAAATCCGGACTCTGGTGAATTGTGGACACGTTTCGCAACTTTGACAGCAGCTGACGCAGAACGAGCCAATGATATTCGGTATCTGAGAAGACAAGTATATAGTACGGGTAGTTGTAATAGGCCTGGCTCAAACAATGCCGGCAATAAAGCTGACCGATCAGGCGACAATTTCAACAACAATCAACGACGACGTCGTCGTTAAACTGCCAATGTAATTTATGTACTTCTGCTGTTGTCTTGTGAAACATATTCACACACACACACACACACACACACACACACACACACACACACACTCACTCACTCACTCACTCACTCAGCTAGCTGTCGGTCTAACGAAATAAAGTATCTGCGAAATATATCTGCGTATCTGGCAAAAAAAAAAATGGGGAAAAAACAAAATAAAACTCAAAAACCTGTTCAAATTTTGCCCGGCGGCTCGTTCTCGTTGGCCGAAGCCAATGGCTTGATTTTGCTTTTGAAAGTTTCCATCAATGAAAGTCTATAATTTTTTTCGGCCAGCACCAATAGCATAATAAAATTCATAAACAATAAGAGCTGAAAGCAGCAGCAGCAACAACAACAACAACAACAACAGCCAAAGCAAAGGCGGCACAGATCCGCAACGAAGTCCATTCAATCAGAACTACTAAAAAATTTGCATTCGATTTTGAAAAGTGTTTTGACCCTAAAAAAAAACAAGTGGAAAAGGCTATAGTCGAGATCCCGACCATAGGATACCCGTTACTTATTTCAATACATATAAAAGTACTTTAAAGAAATTACTTGATTACTTTAAAAACATTATATCGCCATAATTGATGCGATTCATTGGGATAATAGATAATATTACTAGATCACGCTAATTACTGTACAAACTGTATTATCTTAAAAACGTGGGTTAAATTTGAAACAAACTTGATCTGTGTGGGGTATATAGAAATTTGTGTGCCAAATTTGGTTACTCTATCGCTTAAAGTCTCTCAGATCCTTGTGTTTATAAAGGCGAACAGGCGGAAGGGGGCGTGTCAAACATTTAAAACAAACTTGACCTGAGTGGGGTCTCTATCTCTTATATAGTAGTCTCTGAGATCTAGGCACATGGCTATATCGACTCGGTTGTTGATGCTGATCAAGAATATATATACTTTATAGGGCCGGAGATGCCTCCTTCTCCCTGTTACATACATTCCCACGAACACAATATACCCTTATACTTATTTTTTATAAGTAACGGGTATAAAAAAAAACAAAACACTGACAGCAACAACAACAATAAAGTCGTTGAAGTGACCGTCCTCTCATGTTTGGCTTTTTTATTTGCTTGACCAAGCACATGACGTATGAGTAATAAATGTATTGACCATAAGAACTAAAACAGGCAACGCAGTCGCAGTCGCAGTCACAGTCTCCGCTGCAGTCGCAGTCTCCGTCGCAGTCGCAGTCAAAGTCATCGTCGGTGGTCAGACCGGGTCCCCATCGCATTTTTCCCACGGTCGCCGCAACAGTCGCACTTTTATGCACGCTGAGTACTAACTACCTTCATTTGATTTGCGTTTTTCGTTCGGTCGCACAGTGCAACAATTGCAATTTGTTTGCACAGAAAGAACAAAGTTTGGGATTCCGCAATAAAATCAATACAATTGAAAAGTCAGTAGCTCAAAAATTAATGATTCGTGACAATATTTTGATTTTCGGAGCACGATTTATTTTTAGTTCGATCAAATATTTTAGTTTTCCTAGACTTTTTTAATGTTAAGTCATGGACATATTATTCGAGTATTATCTTCATTTAATTGAGAAATACCAAAAAAAAAAAATATACATGCTAAAAGCAAGAATTTTCAACTTGAATCTTAGAATAATTTTCTTTCTGTGTAGAAATACATATTTTCTTTTTCTAATTTAATTTTAATTACCAAATAATAAATAATATTTTCTCTATTGTTTTATTAATTTTATCTTACTATTGAAATATTTACATTTATATAAAATACAATTGTATTTTAAAAACGCTTTTGAGTTTTCTAGAGAGACTCTCACTCGCAATACTTTTTTATATAGTTGCTACAAAATGTAATGAAATTTATTAGTACGACTAAAAACGATTATATTATGTTTAATCTATTATATGAAATAAAATCAAACCTGAATAGTGAAGCAAACATTGCATTGCTTAACACCAGGGTATCAAACCAAAGTGAATATCGTATTCAGATAGGTGTTATGTTCTGGTTATTATTGTGTTTAGGTTTTCGATTATCGTGTACTGAATTAGTTTGAAAAACTGTTAACAAAATATTTACATTTAATTCATGATTAAATCTTAACTAACTATAATACATGAATCGGTTACTTATCGTTTATTTTGGCTTAAATAATTTTGGTTTCGGTATCATAAAATCTTTTGTTTCGGTTGGGATTTCAGTTATGATTACCAATTTCAATCGGTTAATACCGTTTACAGGTTACGGTTTTGATTACCTTTTTAATTTTTTAGCATATTGCAACAAGATCCAACTAATGCTCTCGCAATATCGGCCCACTGTGCAACATAGTCGTATGCCACTAATTTATTTATTTTTTTTAGTTTATTTCATTATTGATGTTGTTTTCTCATTTATTTTATTTTTTTTTGCATTTGTATCTTAAAGTCCGAGCAAAGGCAAAGCAAATGCCGCCAAGCGTTTGAGTTAGTTATTTATTGGTGATTGTGAATTTTTAATTGAATTCATTTGGACGACGTTTATTGTTGTTGTTGTTGTTGTTGTGGTTGTTGTTGTTGTTGCCACTACTCATGTTGCTAGTGTTGCTGTTGTTGCAATAATTGCAGTCAAAGTTGGTGGCATTGCGCAGCCGCATTCATTCCACACAAAAATACAAAAAGCGCATAAAAAATGGCGTTTAAATAGGTATTAAAAATAAATAGATACGAACTAACAGCCACAAGAAAAAAAAAACCATTAGATAACCGTGACGAAAACAACAACAATACTAGTGCAGCAAAACTTTTCTTTTATAATACTTTTTTATTTATTTATCGCATGTCAGTTTTTCAAATAAACGCAATCGAAATGCATTTGGATTTCAGGTTTCGGTTTCGTTTTCCAATTCAATTTTGAAATCTTAATCAAATGCACATTTTCTTTGTCCCATTTGAAGATTGCAAAAGGTCAACTGAGACAGAAGTTTTTGTCAGCATTTGTGACGTCACAATGCGATTACGTTAAATAAATATAACTATAATGCTTGACGATGACGATTTTGATGGCCATTAAACATGAGATGCAACTAATTTATTTATCATGCCCCATCAACACACTTATGAGCATTAATGCACAGCCGCCGATGTTTGCAACATTCAAACATTAAAGAAAAAAAACCCGATTCGGATTTTAAAGCCGTCCAGCCGATTGACATTTAGTGTCATAAATAAACCGTGGAGAAAAGCCCCTCTCACACATTCCTTGGGTGTGTTCGGTTCCGAGCCGTGTGACCAGTTCCAGTTCGACTTCCCGCACCCGCACCCGTTCCCGTAACCGTTCCCGTTCCAATGGCAACCGCAAGTGGCCCAACATCATCAGCGTTGACCTTCACGCTGTCTGACGTCTGGCATCTCTGAACCGGTAGCGGGGCAAATGTGTAAGCGGATCATGGATCGATCTCTCGAATGGGAGTGGGCCAACTCGGACAGTTGGGGCCATGCTACCGACTATTTCACTATGAGCATAAAAAACTAGTTCAAGTCTTTATTCAAGAAATGCCATGAATGTCAGTTGTCACAGCTTTACGATTACGCGACCTTTTGTTGCATTCACCCATTGAGGAAGTAACCTCTAAAATCAAATGTTAATATCTTAAGTGATCTATACTCAGAAAAAAAGATTACCCTCGTTTTAGAAATTTGCCTTTGTTTTAAAATCGCCATAGTAGTTAAAAATGTCTATTTATCTTAAATATTTGTCTTAATTATAGAAAAAATCACCCTAAAAAGTATTTTTTAAGAAATTACATTTTCAAATATGGTTAAACGTGTTTTTAAAAAAAAAAAAAAAAAAAAAAGGGTATTTTGACTTGAAATCTTTTCTGAATATTAAGGCGAAATTTACCCTTGTGAGCTATACCAAATTTTTTGTATATTAAGAAAATCTACCCGTGAATTTAGAAAATTTCTGATAAAAAAAAATATATCAAAGCAGCTTTGTTTGATGAAAGTGTTAGATATATATTAAAAAAATAAATATAATAATAATATATATTAAATAAATATTAAAACCAATATTTCAATGATTAACATATTCTAATTCAAAAAAAGTAAAGTTCTGACAATTTAATTAACTTAATGTTGATATATTATAATTGCTGCTGCAGTTGTCAGTAGAGTGAATGGCAAATGATTTTAAATTGGTTTCGTACCCGAGTCTTAATGAATAACGAAACTTAACTCGAATTTTGTAATCTTCATTGTAGCTACAATTTTTGGCAATTTAAATGTCGATTGCTTTTCGGTTTTTTGTTTCGCTGCTCTGCGTGCTTTCTAAGCAATTGGAATACGAATACACCCACTGACCAATCAGTTTGAGTATCTAACTATCTATGCATAACTGTTGGCCATTGTATTGGTTTTGTTATGTTTTGTTTTGTTTCTTTCCCATATGGGCAAAGTCGGATACATTCAAGTGGCCCGAATTGAGGCGGGCAACAATCACCACAAATAGCTGAAGTTTAGTAAAAATCACAAAACAATAAAAAAAAAAAAAAAAAACAGTAAGAATGCGCAAGTAGAAATTGAGATCGACGAAGATATTCTCTATAAAAAAAAAGTAACTCTACACTTTTGTATATTTATTTAGTGGGTTAAGTTTCTTAGTAACCATTGTCGGCGAATACAACTTGATTACGTTTAATTTTCATCTCAATTATCATCTCTCATTTCAATTGTAGCGAACTCGATATGAAACGGATTTTTGTTAAGCTTTTTTTATTCTTTAGTGTTAATTTATATTTTAATAATTTATTTGGCTCTTTAGCACTACAAGAATAACTTATTATTTATTGTGCTAGTCACACCTACAATTCTGATACAAAAACATAAGAGTTCTTAAACCTAAAATTAAAAAATTAAATTGAACTGTTCACATAATGCATAAACATACACTTATTTTCGGCCTGACTGCTCTACCCAAAAAAAAAATTATAAATTCTTTATTATAATAAAAAATTTCTGGAAATTTTCTTTATTGTAAATGTTGGCAAGTACTAACATATAGGTCTTATAGGTATTTCTTTTTTCAATGCCCAACTTCATTATACCCCTTTCTATACATTTTGTGCTTACAGGGTATAAAAGCACCACAATAGAATGCCTATATATAGTACCTTTTAGGTATATATATAGTAAATGTTATACGTATGTAGGCTTAGGCCATTTTGACGCCTCAATGATTTTTTTTCCTCTTTGCTTTTCATTATTATTATTTTTTTTTTCGGTTTTTTTTTGTTTTTGTGCAATGCTATTGTGAAAAACTATTGACCTTAAATTGTCGCAAACGCGTTGGCGTAATGATCCACAAATTCTTGTCCATGACAACAGATCAGAGCGACTATTTAAAGCAAATGAGTTGATATTTATGTTTTGACTACTTTTGGCCACAAAACTGTGCGCAGGAAACCCGCACACAAAATTTGTTGCTGTTGCTGTTGCTGTGATTGTTGCTGTTGCTGTTGCTGCTAATGATGATGGCAATGACAGCTATGACAGTTGCGATGTACGTATGCAAATCAAGTTTCGGTCAATTGCATGGCCAATTAACAACAGCAGCAACAACAACATCAGCAGCAGCAGCAGCTCAATATCCGGGCTCTGTCTGCAGTCTGTGGAGCAATTAAATGAGCAACGCTTCAATCGGCACAAGAGCAACAATTACGAATGCGGAGCAGGCAGCCGTGGCACATGCAACACAAGCGCTTTCACTGGCCATTGCCAACAACATTGTCCAGTTGTCCAGCTGCCTCTCCGGCTGCCTTCCTTCTCCTTCTTTCATTCCTCTCCTGACTGCCTGGCACTTGTGTATACCAAAAAAAAAAACAAAAAAATAATAATATTAAAAATAAAATCCTAGCCAAAGATCAAAACGTGGGCGAGCGTAAGCTTTCCCACGTTGTTGTTGTTGCTGTTGCTGTTGTTGCTGTTGTTGCTGTTGCTGTCGTCTTGGGGCTTGGTCAGCCATTAGTCACGCTCAGTTTTGTTTATCTGGCGCAGCATATAGACATTGCCCGTTGTTTTGCCAAAGAATAAATAAACAATCACACATTTATAGTATGTGCGGCAAATGTCCATAGATGTTGTTGCCATTGCCATTCCCATTCCCAATTTCAATTTCAAACCGAATCCCACTCTCCGTTTTCCATTCACTTTCCCGACTGTTGCTGTTGATGCGCATGTGTGGCCCAAGGCTTATATACGTATTATTGTTACTGTGTCGCTTGACTCTTTGTTTGCATAATAAATAAGTCAAGCTAAGAGCCAAGTTTATGCCAACATCAGCAATAACAAATGCACACAACAAACTCAACACAGCAGCCGTTGTTGCTGCTGTTGTTGCTGCCGCTGTTGCTGTTGCTGTTGCTGCCGTGAGATATTTGGCGCCCGTTGCAACATTCACGCCAAGCGGCATTTACCATCTGTAAAGCAAGCAATTTGTTGCACAAAAAGATGGCAGACAAGTATGGCTATCATGTTGTTGCACTCTCTGGGAAGTTGGCCCTCCACCTCTCCACACCGCCTCATCTGATGCGAAAATCATCGAGCCATGACCAATAATCCGTGTTCTCTGCAATTTACAATTACGACTGCAGATTGCAAGTGGGAGCTGTCTATTCACATCGAAATTGCCGACACTATCTTTTCTACTACTTAGTAGAAAATCACAGGCTGATGAAGGCGTTGATCATAGCTGCACCTTTCACACACACGCACACACACACAACAGACACTCATAGATACAGAGAGTAACATAAATGTGCCGGAAACTTAGAGGCTTGGCTTAAGATTTGTAGGTTTGCAGTTGTCGCAAGTTTTTCAATAATCACAAATCATGTAAGACAGGGAAAGACTTAATTAGAGAGGATACGGAGAGAGAGAGAGAGAGAGAGGGCGTGTGTCTGATTGATAAGATGATATTTGTGCTACATTTTGTTATCAACATATTATCGCAATGATATTTCAATTTGCCAGTGCAACTTCGTAATGACCTCGATCTTTTCTTTTCCCTGCCGCTCTTCATCTTTCATTTGTGTAGCTTCAGGTGAGCAGATAGACAAGCGGACTGACAGCCAGACGGACAGCCAGACGGACAGACGGACGGACACACTCAGCGAACAGTATCAGAAAGTGATCATAAATCTGTATAACCTGTATGTTGATTTTCACCAGCTCGCTGGCCATAAACACACACACACACACACTCACACACAGATAGAGATATATTTATACATATAACTAGAGATATTTACCTGCCTGACTTGGAGTTGGAGTCGAGTTCTGCGCCCCCAACATAAAAAAAAATGAATTTTTTATTCATTTATTTTTTGTATTTTTTTTCGGCACTCGCTCCACTTCAGCCTTCGACTGGTCGCTTTTGTTTGTTTTGTGTATGTTTTTCGGATGACTTTTATACACTTTGCTGTTTATTGTCTCTTTGCTCTCTGGTTTTTTTTTTTTTCTTAACATATATTTTTTTGTTGCGCTGTGTTTTTTGTGTTTTGTTTTTTGTTTTTTGCGCACTTGGCCTTAATTGCGCATGCGCGCACTTTCAATTCCTTTGGCTGTTGACGATGTTCGGGCTGATTAGGAACGTGGCATGGGGGAGGGGATAGGGGCACGAGGCACGAGGCACGGTGACGCAAAATGTGTGGCAAATTGAAGCTGGGCCACAAATAGATTTCAAGCTTGGCGTTAATGATGCGACTCTGCAATATAATTATTTTCATCTTGTGCGCGGCTTAAGGAGAAGCCCAAAGGGGAATCGAAGCAGAGCGAAGCGGACGAGGAATTGAGGCGAGCGAATCCAAACGAAAATTGCTATAAGCCCGAGTGCGAACTTAGCCATGCCTGGCTTAATTCAGCTGCCTGGCCTGGCCTGGCCTGGTCTGCTCTGGCCAACAAGCAAGTTCATGGCAACACCAAGTGGCAAGACAAATTAAAAAAAAAAAAAAAAAACACAAGAAGATTGAGCTAAAATCACAAAAAACGACGTATACATACTCTATTCTCACGGTAACAAAAAAAAATATATACGTTTTAAGCTATCGCATATTAAAAAGCTTAAAGCACAATGAGATATTTTCTATAACCATAATAATTTAATAAATTGTTCAATAGTTACTATCATGAACCTAAACTTTACAAATCAAATACTTTTTTATTTTTAACCATAAACGATAAATCAAAAATTCATTACTTTACTTTGATAAATGCGCTGGAATCTCAAATCACAATTATCCCTATAGCTATATGCATATTTTTTGTACTAACCCAATACAAAGTATTCGAAAAATACAGGTAACTACAGTTTTGAATAGATCAGTAAAAGGTCGAGCAATTTTCCTATCATGTATAAATTAATAATACATTTAATAATAACACTAATTATGATTCTCTTATGAATATATAAGGATTTTGTAATTCGTAGCTTAGGTAGCGCAATAAATCTGTTCAATGCTATTTGTGTATGTGACTAGTGCATTAACTTATAAGGATATCATATAAGCACTAGGAAATAATTTAGATAAATAAATAAATAACCACATAAGACTATTTTGGACTAAAATTTGGACTACCCTTGGCCAATTAAAGTGTATCGAAAAAATAAGCTTTAAGATTGTCTCGCATATTTCCAGAGGATGCCAGCAGCAGCAAGATGTTTTTATTATATAAATATATATATAAATCTATATACAAATACGAAATATAATAATTTCATTATTTTTCTTTTTTACTACTTTGGCAACAGGTTCGTTGATGTTGAGAAAAAGTCAAACGGCTCAATAATAATCGAAGACGGTTCCAACTTCATGGCCTGGCAGCCGGATAAAATGAGGACAACAACAGCGACAACTTTAATGAGGTTATGTCTAGCTTGCTTGTATATGTGTATATGTATCTGTATCTGTATCTGTACCTGTGCATTTGTAGCTGTATTTGTATATAAAGTTCGAATCCATCGACTGTGTACTGTTAGTCGTGTAATTGTTTTGACAAGACAAAAGAGTGCCACTTCAATTATATATTTTTTATCAAATATTGCTACTTTAATTGTATTAAAACTTATTCCAAGAACCCAATGTATAGTTACAATAACTATAACAAAAATTCATTCGAATTTATTTTCTTTGTCATAACAATTACTTGACTAACTGTATGTATGTCAGCTGGGTTAGGCAGCCAGTCAGCCAGGTTTATACATACTTATTGGTATTTCCTTTTTTTTATTGTTTTTTTGCTCAAATGCAATCCCAAAAGCAAGCATAAACAAAGCTGAAAACAACAAATGCAATGCATATTTGCTCACTTACCTCTTCCTCTAATCGTATTGCCTGCAAATCGTACTCGTACTCGTACTCGTACTCGTATTCGTACTCGTACTCGTAATTGTTGTTGACTTTTGTTGTCTTGCGGTTGCCTTTATTAATGTTGCTGCATATTTTTGTTAGCTTTCAGCAAAATTGCACAAATCGTAAAAATTACACACACAGAAAAACACCAACACAAAATGTGTGTAAATATTAAACAAAAAAAAAAAAATCGAAAAATTAAACTCGCAAAAAACTTATTAAAATATTCACAAAATTTATATGCTTTCCACTTCACTTCGAACAACAACAAAAAATGATAACAAAAACAAATCGTAGTTGGTACGAAACGATAGACAAAAAACCGTTGCACGCCTGCGCTTTCAAAATTGTTTTGGCAAAGCTTTTTTTTTTAGACGCTGTCGCAGACGCAGCGTCAACTTTCACGTACGAGTGTTCAAAGCAAACTGACGACAGCGACGACGACGGCGACAGCGACAGCGACGGCAACACCGACAGCGGCAGCGACGACGACGACGACGACAGCTCCTCTGATTCGATTGCGACTGCGCCAATCACCGCTGCCGACGCTACGCGCAGCAGTGGCAATTTAGCCGTTTTATGGCTAAAAATTACATTGCAAGTCATTAAGCGGCGGGTGACAAACAAGGCTGCAAACCAGTTCTGAAGCGACCCTCGCACAACCGAGTTTCTCCAGAACCCCAAACCCTGCGAACCCGAACCAAACCTTTTTTTTTAATATAACGTTAATTTAAAAAAAAAAAAGAGATAAATGTTACTTAACTATTTAAGACTTTGAATAAAGAATATAATATTATATTATACAAAAAATTGATTTGACTTACTCTGAATCGACCATCGCACAACTGGGTCTCAAAAGCAACACAAACCTCGCGAACCTGAACCAAACAACTTTCCTAAATAAGCGGTTAATAAAAAAATAAAGGGAAGCGTTAAATAAATGAAACTTGAAATTTGAGAATTTGAATAAAAAATATAATATTGTATCATAATAAAATTAATTTAGAGATTACTTACAAATTTGAATAATATTTGATAAAATATTTAGTTGGTTTAAAATTTGAAGATAAAAAAGAACAAAGGTATTCTTTTGGATTACGGTGAACCAAGGTTCAAACCCAAGCTTTAGGTTCAGAGGGTATGTAGAAACCAACTCAACTGAATCAAAGTCTTGGTCTATAGCTCGAACCACAGAGCAGATTATTATTATTAAAATCTTAATTGCTTGCACTCTTGGTGAAAATATTATCTTTGTCTTATAACAATTCTTTAGCACTTAAAATAAATATATCGCTCAATTACATGAAGAGTGACAAATCTCAAAAAATGGCATTTGGAGATAAACGCGTTTACAGTTTTCACTTGCAGTATGGCTGACATGCAAAGTGCTCAAACATAAACTCTTCTCTTGTAATAAATAAAAACAATAAAATGACACAACATAGATTATTACAAACGAACATTTCTGCTTCAACAACTCAAAATTCATGTTTTTTGACTTATGCCACTCTTCATGTAAATGGGCGATATGTAATAATATGTAGTAAAGAAAAGTGTTTATATACAGGGGTGACACAGAAATCGAAACCAACCGAAAATCTCCCAAAAATGTATGAAAGTTTGAGAGATTTTCGGTTGGTTTCGTTTTCTGTGGCATCCCTGATATAATTATAGCCTTTGCTTTAGGCTGTCAAAGCTGGCATCACTGTTGCGCCAATTCGGACAACTACGGCGGCGTTGCCACTGCGTTGCAATTGTGCGACTAATTCGCAGCGACCGCAATCGCTGCCTGTTCGATGTTTGTTGCCTATCAACGATGCGTCGGCGACGCACTTAGCGATGCTGATTAGCTGCTGCCGTCTTGCCACGGTTAATTTCCATCAATTTTGCGGCTTTTTTCGCATATTATGGGTTAATACTCGAATACACACACACACACACACACACACACTCATTCACATTTATTCATATGTAGGTATGGTATATCACTGTACTATCATTATTTACCAATACAACTGTACATTCGTAATGGGCGTCCGCAAATTGACCCATAAAGTTACTTATAACGTCGCCTTTGCTTCTACTGCGCATTGGCGACTCATAACTGAGATTGCCGCATAGAACACTAAGCACTGAGCTATCCATATCAAATTGTTAGCTGCCTATCGCTTAGCTTCCAACTAATTTGTATACCCTGTTTGCAGTTTACTAACAGATAATAAAATCGGTGCCTTACATAGGCAAAAATGCTCGGCTTCATTGGAAATATTTTAATTTGTAGAATGGTCTTCATTATTATCTTAAAGTTGTCTTAATGAACAAAAAAAATTACAATAATATTGATTTTAGAGACCAATTTTTTTTAGTGTAAATAGAAGTAGAAGCTCTCCTCTCTTACACTCTTTATCAGAATCAACAGCAGCGTCGAGTTAGCCATGTCCATAAGTCCCTAAAACACCTGGATCTCATATAATAAATTAATCAAATTTGTTTTAAAAAGCCTATTTTCATACTAAAATTCAATACAAACTTTTATAATAGACTTGAAATTCAATGAAAACATTGTGTTTTCTAGCCACAAAGACGTAAAAAAGTTTTTCACGCCGACAAACCAGAATAATTTCCACTATGCTTATATTTTTTATGTAGATCACTCTTTCGAACATTCTCTTTAAATATTATTTGTCATTTTACAGAATCACATCAAGATCCGATAAAGATAATGGTATTGATCGCTGTTTTAAGTTTATAAGCAATGCGAGCGCCTAAATGTATGCAGTAATTTTAACCCGTTAAAGCTATAAAGCTATAAAATCATCAGCATAAATAATATGTATTCAAACTGAGTGTTACTTACCATATAGTCGGACAATCGACAATAAGGGTCTTACTTGTTATTACATACAAAACTCGTTATTTATACCATACAAATATATATTCGAGTAGATAGTTAACATATATTATTATATTTTCCAACACTGTAAGTTGTCAGCATTTACTTGGTTTCTCGACAGTTGGGTACTTCAAATATATGAACTGATCGTATTGATTCCAAAACATAGTCACGATTTTGTTATCGGCATTTCGAATCCATTTGTATGCAAAAAAGGTGACAGCTTTGAGCAGAGGCGAATGAGATTCGCATTAAATTTTACTAGATAAGATCGTTGATCGAGTATAATACTCATAAGTAATATAATAGGCATAACACAGAAACTTGTTTAAAGATCTTTGGGCCTACCCAACAGTTCCAAAACATCAATAATAATCATAGATGATCAAGATAACGCAATTTTATATTTGAGTTTGCTTTATTACCGATCGAATTTTAGATGACTGCTGATGAATTAATTTTTCTTCCTGACCTCGAAAGTGTCATAGGTATATTCCACAATAACCTTCAGGTTCTTTATGACAAACTCCTTGACGGCAGCGACGTATTCAGCTGCTGTGGCTATAAGTTGCTTAAACGCTTCTATCACTTTGCCCTCACCCTGCAGCTGACCCTTATATAAATCGTCGGAGACCTGTATTATATATCCGCGGAGACCCAAGACCTTAGCCTGGGCAGTGGCAAACATTTCGAATGCTTCCTTGGGAAATTTTCCAGCTATCTCAAAGTCACAGGCCATAATTGTGGGATTATCTTTATTATCTGGTTTGGTAGTTGCCATCTTTGCTTGTTAAGGTAATTTAAGTATTAGAGATGTTCTAAAAAATTCTATGAAGCAATTTAAACTGCCTGCTATAAGGCTTTACTCAAGTTATAAACGATGATTATAAGCATTCAACACGAACCATAAACACGAACATAATACTGACAGTTTTCAATTGCAAACTCGCTCAAAAATTGAGAAAGTTTAACTAAAAAGGTAACACTGAAACGTATATTTTAATTACAATAAGTTTAATAAATACAAAACTATAATTACAAAAAAAAAAAAAAAAACATTAAAAAGAAATATTAATATAAATCACAACCCGATTTGATGCCACTTGTACGCTTTAATTTAGAATGTATCTCAATCTTAGGCTAAAAGCGATTTATCTCAACTTTGTTTTTCTTTGTCGACTCTTCCGTTAACACGGGCACTGCTGTGCGTCTAGACGGCCATGTGAGGGTTGTACATAAAAAATAATTATAAATTAAATAAATTGCTTAATTATTTAACGAAGACAACGACAGCAAAAACTAAATCACAAAATCACACGCAGGGCAACAGACAAAAGACAATGTAATAAAATAAATTAACTAACAGAAAAACAACAGATGAAAAGCTTACTGTGAGAAGCCGAAGTAGAAATACCCTAATAATAAATATTAGCACATTTTTGTTTAAGTTTTGATTACTAGAAAGAAGGAACCCTTATAAAATATTTGATTACTTTTCAAATTAATTAACAATTGACTAACAATATATATAATTTAAAATAAAAATTCGAACACATGGCTATAAAACAAGGAACAATTAAGTATACCAAATATAGGAAGTAACGTTTCTTTAATACGCTGAATGTCTAACATTATTTTTTTTTTCCAAGGGGCTTCAACTATAACATAAATTCTTTTCAAATAATGGAAACTTAATAAATAATTTTAAATATAAATAAAATCTATGGAATTATAAATGAAAGGTTTTTTCTTTGGATAATCAAATTTAATTTGTAGATTGTAATTTTTTTTTTTTTTTGTTTAACACGCATGTCGCAAAGATCTCAAGAGATCGGTTCGAGCGGGTCTTGAAAACTGAAAGTAATTGTGAAAAGTTGACAACCTTTAGGGCAGGTTTCGCTAACAGTGGTTGGCACGTGACGTCACGCGGCGTGTGTCGAAGCAATTTTCCCAGAAAGAGTCTGAAAATGCGCTTCAAGCAATTATGCGCAATTTTCTTAGCATGATGCACGGTGAGGGGGAAATAAAGAAATAGCAAAATAGCTGCGCAATTATTATATAAGACATGACCAGTTCCAGATTAAAGTAGTTAACCGGATACCAGATATTAGAAACACAAGCACATACACATACACAGATGCAGATACAGATACAATAGCAGTATATATTTAATGGATTCCTGTAAACAATTTAATATTTGTTTATCAAACGCTGTTCGTGCACAATAGAATTTTACTTAAGTGCTACACATAGATAGGTATATAGTATTCCAAAAAAAAAATTACATATAAATATAAGTATATTGTGTACATGAAATTCGTAGAGTTTACACAAGATTCATATTCAGCATTATGACCCCAAACAGAAGCCATGAGAATTTCAATTGGTATGTTTTACAAAAAAAAAAAAGTCGCATTTTAAATATGAAGAAAGCCCAATCTATTTGGGGCTTACGTTCTGCAAATGGAGAGTGTATCCAGTAGAAAGACGGCGCCGTTGATAATCATCAGAGATCCAGCAGCGATTGCTTTACGCTTGCGATCCTTCATATAGTCGTAGGTATCATGCCAATTATCGATCACCAATGCACCCGATGCCACAAATAAGATACAACCCAAGAGCGAAATAAGTGCATTCAGACGTTTCTCCACAACTGAACCAATCACGTGTCCTAAGTAGATTCAAATTTAATTTCAGTTGAATTCATATATCAAGGATAATCATTCAATGTACTTACCGATAAAAAGCACAGCACAGATGACGGTGAAACCACCAATGGTTCCGTAGACAATCAGATCATGTTTGCTGAGATTATTATCCACCATCTCACTAAGCACACAACAAGCAATGGCAATGGCCTGGTAAAATCGAAAACAAATAATTATTTAATAATTAGATAATCTATCTTTGTGCAATAAAGTGAAAAATTTATAATAAATAATATCATCTCAAAGAAATAACAAAATACAAAACGCGGCATTTCAATTCCTAATGTTTTCACTTGAGCTAAAATTTTCAAAACTTCTTTATTAATTATTGTAATAATAATTAAAAAGCTCATAAAAAAACGAAAGATTCTAAAAACAAAATTCATAAAGTTCCAGTTATTAGTGATAGAAATCAGCTTAGAGATATTTTGGATTAAACCCAACTTAGCTGGGATTTACTATTTGTCAACTCTTTATACTTTTTACTATCTTATTTCTATTGAAATTTAATGCATAAATTGTAAAACTGTCCGTAGATAGCAGCAAACATGTTTATAATTATAATATTAAAACTTTTAATAAACAAAGATTTTTTTGACAACAAAAAAAACGATTTATTTCTTATGTAGCATACTTTTTGGGACCTCGGATAATTTCAATCGTCAATAGATAATAGTTATATCCGAAAAAATAGTTGTTTTTTTTTAACCAAATGAGTATTTTATTTAAACATTTTTGTAATGAGATAATTATTATATCTTGCACAAGTATATAGAAGACAAAAATGTTTTTATAAAATGAAGTGTTTTGCAAATTGCATGAAAATTCACAAAGGTTCAAACGAGACTAGCATTTGTATTAATATAACTCCCCCAAAAATAGGTAATTAATCAGCATTGGGAATTATTTCAGATATACTCGTAGTAGGTATTTTTTTGTTTTTTTTTTTTTTTTTGGTAATATTTATTTGGCATGAAATATGACAAATGTGTCGGCGATAAAAATAATTCCATTGGCAAAAGCCAGAACGCCAGAAGACAGAATGGTGTTCTTATCGATAGCAGTCTCATAATTGTTCATCCAGCGATCGAGAATGATAGCCCCAGTCGAAATGAATAGTACACAGCCCGCAACTGCGAAGAGTATATCGATTCGCTTGTCCATTTTGGCACCCAGCAAGTGGCCTGTAAAATGGATTGATATTCAACTTGCAAAAAAAACAAACAAAGTGGACGAAGAGTCCAATGTCCACAATATTACCTATGGTAAGGGAGCTGCAAATGATCAGATAGCCGGCCAATGTGCCACAAACCAGCATTGCCTCGCTGCTATAGCCATGATCCGCAACGCTCTCAATCAATATGATAATGCTGGCGGTGAAGACCTGCGATGAGCGCTCGAAACTTGGATCAGACATGGACAAGATCAGACATTGGACAAGAAGGCAACAGACTGACACAATTACGGAACGAATAAGTTGAAAGTAATGACAAACAGTTGGAAATAGAATAGGAATTGAATAAGAATCACTAAGAGGCGTGTAAGCGATCTTCAATCAGTCATCAATCAAACGATGTACACAACGATGTTAAAAGATGTACACTGACAAACAGTTGAAACAAGAAATTTAATATCAAAAATGTTGCATCCATCATTTATCAATCAAAATGAGAATTTAAGCTAAAAACATTTAAATAATTACAATCATTATGATCCCATTATTAGAAAATAATTTGAACTTTTGACTCCTAGAAGAGTTCTTTTATTAATTCCTTATTAATGTAATAATTTATTTATAAAGTTATATATTTCTAAACAAAAATTTAAGTTATTTATGATTTTAAATTTCATAGCTACTAAAAGTGCTTAGCCAAAATCAACCATTTGTGGACTTTTAAAACTTTAGGCCCACACTTAAGTTCGATTGTTATTTATAGGTGTCAGTTTAGGCCAGACATACTGCCAATTGCTGTTAAAGTCCATTAAAGTCGGCATAGGTAGCGCCCAGTGGGAATTTCCTCCCGTTGCGACTGTTTAAGCCAATTTGCTTATCAAAATATGAATATTATTTCGATACTCGTATTGATATGACCAAATGTTCGCTATATTGATGGGCCATTTAGCACATTTAGTGTCAACAAAACGGAATCATCTATCTAAATGCGAGTATTATAAATGGAACACGGGTGCGCCTCAATTGTGCCACATTATACTTAGTTGGGGCAATCAATCAATCAATTAGAAACGCCGTTAGTCCCCGCTAATTGCCAGCTAAAAGGATGCCACACAGTTGCGTATCCTTGCCAATAAATATCCCCTCTAACATTTCAAATATTATTTAACTTGTAATGCGAGATACTTGCCACACGACAACAACAAAATGTCATTAGGAGAGCGTGTTAGCAGATTATAGATATCATATTAGACTCTATAGATACAGCAGACACAGTTATATACCTGATGTTTTACATACATACGTGTATAGATGGTATTTGGCATATGGATTACTTTTTACCACGCGCCCATTAGCACCAAATAAAATTAACTGGAACCGAGCACCATTACGTATGTCAATAATTGCTAAATATTGGATCATTCATTTGCATTTGTCACATACTTCTTATTACACCCTTTCCATGTCGTGAATATAGGAAATAGACAGTCTGAAATTCAATAATTTTGATTCCCATAAAGTGAGACGTGCTTTTGCTATAAATCTTACTATATATATATATTTATCTGGGTTTTCACAATTATTGGTGGATTAATTAAAAACTAACTTTTAAGATTTATATTAAAAACTTTGCATTGTTCTTTAATTTTTATTATTATTAAAATGTTATTTATTAATTCCTTACTTTTAACTTTTAATATTTAAATTATTTACATTGCATAGTTCTTTAATTTGTATTATTTATTAAAATGTTATTTATTATTTGAAGGTGTTGACAGTTTAATAAATTTAAAAAATATATATATCTCATGGGAACGATCGATCGATAGCCAAAAATCTTATCATATCTAAAATGCTTCTTTTTTATTGCCTAATCGCAACAACAACTGTATAACAGTCTATATTGGACACGTGTGTGTGTTTGAACACATTCTTAGTTATAGGCAAATAAAAATAGTAGCCAAATGTAATAAACAAAATTATAATGAATTAATGGAAAGGATTTGAGGTTTGAGTGAGATATGAGCAATCCATTTATAATAGGCATAGGAAATTATAATTTGAGTATATGTAGGCACGTGTATAATCAATATAAACATTATTAGCTCAAATGAGTGAAATAAGGTATGAGTGATATGAGTGCCGTTTTAATATCTTAGGATCATTCCATTTGAACAGAATTAAAAAAAAAAACTATCGTTATTAAACCAAGGTTCTTATGAATAATTATTATTATTTTTAGTTATGTATTTATTTAAAATTGTAATCCAGTATTATTACTGTAATTAAATCGAATAAGTTACTTATTTTTATCATTTATATATAAAAATAATAATTTTATGTCAATTAATAATGCTCACCTTTTGTCAGACAGATCTATTTGATCGATAACAATGACAATAAATTTCAGCTATTTGGTTTCTCCTATTTCTATTACTATTTTGGAGTTAGTTGCTTATTATGTTTATCAAGAAATCTTATAAATACTTCAAGGCATTAAAAGAAAACTAAATAAAATAAATTGTTTACATTACGAGCATTTCGTTTGGCATTTCGATGGACTGGCAATGACCTTCAAAATGATAAATGTAGAAGATGATGAACTATCTTATGCTGGCCTTACTGTACCAAAAGCAGTACGCATAACGTACGCTTTAAATTCTCATAAAATGGGATTTCCCTTGATTATGAAGCACGCCCCATTTTTTTTTTTTGTTGACCAAAAGTGAAGCCCTGCAGCTATTGGCCCAAAAGTAGTCAAGCGACTTGGCCAAATTCAGTGCCCATATATCAAATATATATGAAAACAGCTAGGTAAGGTATGTGTGTGTGTGTGAGTGTTACGGTATGTAGCAATTAATTATATGACGCTGACACGACATTGACATTGGCCAATGCTCCATAGACGAACCAACACCTCAACAAACCCCCCCCCCCCCCACCAACCCCACAGCACACACCTGAATAACAATAACAAATGCGTTGCAATAAAAAAAAAAAAAAAAATTATAAAAAAGATTTGCAGTTAAAACATTTATTAGCTCGTAAACAGATTTGTGAGCGTGTTGCAAGAATTTCTGAAAGGCATAGCAAACACATGTCCATAGTGAGAGTTAACAATAATAAGAAGGCACAACTAAATATCAAATACAAACAATTAGTTATTATGGCACCTTATCTGCAATACTTTAAGCTATTTCCCATGACCAAGATATTATCATATATGTATTTACACTTGAAATGCGAGCCAAGTTAGCTGATATTTGGTATTTGTTATTATTATTATTGTTAGTGTTATTGTTATTATTTATTTGATTATTCGATGACTAACGCTGCAACACGCTGCGGTTGTTGTTGCTGCTGCTGCTGCTGCTGCTGCTGATCAGCTCATTAAAGCGTTCCATTAGCTAAAAAATTAGCTATGCCGCTCATACACACACACACACACATACACACACACAAACGCACACACGTTTTGATTTGTTGTTTATTTAATGCAGCGCCAGAAGCTTCGACCTTTGCCAGCTGCCCGATCCATTGGCGCACATGGCGTATGCGTAATATGCGCCCGCACTTGTTATTATGACATCATCATAATCGCGATTAACATTATCATCACCATGATCGACTGTCGCCAGCTAAATACGTGCCTAAATAACTCAAGGCGTGTCTTGATTTGTTTATACTCGTATTACCCATTTAATTACTGAAACCCAAAGCTGTGAAAATGTGTCACAGAATTGAGCGGAATTCCTTTTAGGTGTGCAACGCCTACCAACACTGATTGAACGTGTGCTCGTTAAATGAACACGGCCAACAACAATGCGATGATCTAAGAGTATTCAAAAGTTACTTAAGATTACTTTCGAATAACAGCTTATAAAATGATTCAAGTGCATGCGATCAAGCATGATCCATCTCATGTTTCAATCATCACATAGAGAAAAATGAATTAGCTACTCTTAGCATGACAAAAATTGAATACCCTTACATTATTTCATTATTCCTAAATCGTTTCAATAAACTTCAACTTCAACTTATTGACGGTAAAAGTATCTTAAAGTAAAATCTAATTTATCGACTGATCATTTTTATGGCAGCTGTATTTCGCCAAATCAAATGAGTTTTATCAAGATAGGTCGAACAAATAAATGTAATCAAAATTAAATTTATTTAATTAGATCTGTAAAACTAGAAAAGTTTTCTAAACAACGTCTATTCCGATCTACCAGCAACATCTTACAAAAGCCAATTTATTTATACTATTTAACAATCATTGAATCATTATATATTATACTTGGGCTATAAAAAAGCAATTTAATTATAGACTAACTACTCTTACCACAACAATGTTCAATTTTATGTTTGCATTATCAAGAATTATAATTGTATATTGTATGATTGTATGATTTATTCAACAAAGAAAAAGTCTCTAGTACATTTCCAGTTAGATTGGCAAGTGAAAAGTGTAACATTGTTGCCGATACATAAAAATTTAAGTAATTTCGCCTTGAAATTTCGAGTCACAATGTATGCTATTTTTAACTATGATAATCCACACATGACAATGAAACTCAGGAGTCAATGAGCTCATCTCAAGCCAGAAGACACATAAGTTGCGGACACAATAAAATTTGTGCAATTATTGCTCATACGTCATGTTGCACTGATACAAAATGAGGCTATCAATTGTTAAATAACAATAAAAGAAAAACAATAACAACAGCAACAGCTGATAAACTAAAATTGAAATCAAAGTGCAATTTATTTAAATGTTTAAATGTTCGGATGAATTAGCAATAATAAGTGTACCAAAATTCCACAGAATAATTGAGAAAATATAATTATAATGAAATTCTGACTCATAGCGAGTTCTATGCCAATATGTATGTAAGTCAAAAATATATAAATAATAATTTAATCTGCGTTTAGCTGACATCATACTATAGAGGCATCTTGATAAATCAAATGGAAGTCAAAATCACGTTGATTTGTAAATCTTTCCAAGTATCTGGTTTGTTTATATTTCAGAGACTTACAAAATAATTGACATCATGAGAGCTGAGATCACAAAGAATGTTGCTGACACGCTTTAAAAACTACGCAGTTGCGAAGTATACCATCAAAATAAGGGAACAAACCAAAAAACAACAAAAAAAAAAGCAAGTAAGAAAACTTTAGTGGAGTATGCTCGACTACGAGGTACCTATGATATGTGCAAACATATATTTTATGCATCATATCGCTAGCTTTAAAATTAATCTTGTCACTTGATTTTTACCAAGACTTTTACTCATATAAAAAGTCTATGCACAAACATAATATACCCTCGAACAGGGTATAGTATGTACAATTAAACTCCATAAAAAAAAATAAAGTTAAATCCCAAATAACGTCATGACCATTGAAAACGAGTCTGGCCAATAAAAACCGGTTGCTGCAAGGCAACTGGCAAGAGGGTAGAAATCTAAACACAAAAGAAAGACAAAAAAATAAAAAAAAAAAGAAGAAGGAGAGCAACAGTTCTCACAGCAGCCGGCAAGATACATATGTATGTATGAAAGTTGACAGGAGCAATAGTCAAGATTAGAATAGGGATACGAATAGATAGACATAGAGATAGAGATAGGGAGAGAGATACATATACAATTGACAGACACTGTACTCACCAGCTCAATGATCTTCAATAGCAAACGATTGTTAAACTCCATGGCGTTTCCTTTCTGACGTTCGACTTTCGCTTTTCAATTCGTTTTAGCTTCGGCTATTCGTTCTCCTTATCCACTCACGACCTATCGACGTGTTGCCTTCACGTTGTGCGAAAACTGACTGACCCAATGCGATGCCAGCGTGCGCATCTAAAGCTCAGTCAGCAATTGCGTTAAGCAGCGACGATGACGCCGACGACGACGTCGACGCTGACGCTGACTGCGACTGTGACTGCGTTAGTGACGGCGAAATTCCCGTCGATTATGGCAACTGGTGTGTTTGTGCGTTTGTATGTGAATAATTACACACGCATTCATCGAAAATACATATGTACATATACATATGTACGCATATATGTACATACATGTGTGCTCTTACTCTTATCAATGCCAATAACCAAACACTAATATGTAAATACATGTTTCAATATAAATAAGTAAATACAATTCATATGCATTTGCATATATACACGAACTGTGCACACATTCCTATACCCTGTAATCATTGCAAATTAATAAAAATATAAAAATAAACAAAGAAAAAAATCTCACAATATATGAGATTGTGGTTCAGAAATCTTAAGAAATAGTTATAGAACAATCAAACAGTAAAATAAAGAACACTTACAAACTGGGACAAATAAATAAAAACAAAATAATAATAAATAATCAGGCCTGTTCCGGTTTTCACTTTCGGCAAGATTTGCCGGAAATGAAAATCTTTTATCTGTTCTTATAACAATCTGGAAATATTTTGCGTATTGAATTCACTTTGAGTTGGTGAATTTAAGTCCAATAAAGTGATATATATAACTTTAAAATGCAACGTGAAAAATTACAAATTTTGATATCCGAAAAAATAGGAAGTGAAAACCGGAACAGGCCTGAATAGTTCGGTGTCAATCCCAATTAATCCCTATGAAATACATGCATATGAAAATCATGTCAAAATTTCCTTCTGAATCTTGGTTTTGATTTTAATTTGATCCATCGCACACTTGGATATTTGGTCGATCTCCTTCGGGACGACTATTACCATCAGCCTAAGTTTCTAGCGGGATTTGGGATCAGCACCTATCACAGCGCAATTTGTTCTTCCTCCATGTTTGGACTGTAGATCTGTTATTTTTAAAATATTTTTGTGTACAATGTGAGGGTATAATATGAATACGAAAACATTAAACATTGTTTTATCAAAAAAAAAATAATAAAAAAAAAAGATTTTAATTTGGATTTTGAAAATTTAAAATAATCGATTTCTTATACATATTGTAATTAGTATAAATGTATGTCAAGTTGGACAAAAATGATAACCGGTAAGGTTGCTATGTAAGAGGTTTGACCAAGTTTAAACCTTTATAACTTTGTCAAAACTACAACAGCCCATGACAATTTTAAAATTTTAAAAACTGATTTGTTGTTTCTGTTCGTCCCGTTAACTGATACCGGAACCGAAAGGACAGAACCGAAATAGTTGTTTTGGAACGTACCAGAACCGATATTCGATTCGGTTAAATTTCCTAATTTTAATACATACCACTTATTAAACTCATGTGCGTTTTAGATTGAAATATAATATGAAAAATCATAAAATATATTACAATATGGTTTATAATGAATTGATTAAGGGAGGAGAATTCGATGACATTTCTATTTGATAAAAGATTATCAACATCGTTAGAGGTAAAAATCATAAAAAAAAAATGTTTAAACAAAACCAAAGAAAAAGAATGATCATAAGCTAACTTAATTAACTAGTTGGAGCGGCGGCAATGTGCGCTAACGCTCGCTTTTCCTCAAATATGGCCACAAACTGTGGATCGAGTTTGGAGCTGGCTCGTTGGCTGAGCAATGCGATGTTCTTGATATCGCCATGATCCCGCTCGAAGGCGATAAAATCAATCCAAACAGTTGGATCTTGCTTCCCAAAGTATGTAGCCATAAATTCGTAGCAATTGCGCCAGAATTTAATTGTTGGCTTATCCTGTAATTAAATAAGCTATTAACAGTGAATCATACAATGGAGATTGACAATTGTTTTACCTTCAGTTTAGAGCTCTCTACTAGCTTAATCATCTCCCGATGTAGCTGTACGGACATGGGCGGTTGTATTGCCAATTTTCTATATTCATCGCGCGATTTCGTTGGAGAATGTTCGTGCCACAAATATCGCAGGTAGCTGCAACGCAAAGCAGCAAACTCCGGCCATGTCTCCTTGCAGGCCTGCATAAAAATGTCGTTCAGTTGCCGCCTGGACTGCGAATCACCACGTGCCCGATAATAGCTAATGACACTCTCCCAGAGAGGTAAGCCGGCAGCGCCCATTGTCCGGCGCACCTGACCGAACAGCTTGTGGATGTTCGGCTCATCGTCGTTGCGAATGAGAGCGGCCAAGAGCAGCTCGTGCATGCGCATCGATGGATCGTGCTCCAGGGCCTCGGTGAGAATGCGAACACAGGCTTCGCCGCCATTCTCATTGCTACCAAGTATCATACTAAGTGTGGCATAATGTTTTGAATGCATCAGCTTGGACTTATGGCCATCCTGTAGAGCTGTGCCCAGACACTGTTGTGTGCAGGCGCGCTCTGTTTTGTGATTTCTGCTGAGCGCCAACATGGCCTCCAGATACAAATTCCACATCTCCTGCGTCTGCACATGCTGAACAGCCGTCTTGTAAACAAGCACACACAGCTCAATGCGACGCTTCTTGGAGCGTGCCTGCCACACGGAGTTCTCATCTGAACGCATCTTCTTCTCAGCCGGCTCTCCGCTGGCTTCGCTCTTCTCCATGTATTTTTGTAAATCACCCAAATGGAAGCCACGCAGCTCTCGCTTTGCCATTGCATCCCACAAAGCTGGTTCACGCGAGAACTTTGTCTGAATGTCCTCAATGATATAATGCTGGAGATTAACCGTCATCTCCGCATAATCCTCACAGGCTTCGAGCAGTTTTAAGAAGTACTCCAAATGTGTTATGTTCGTCAAGCTATTCCGATAGACGGACACAACCCGCTCCAGTTTAATCTCCTGCTCGGAGACAGTATTCTCGTCCAGATTGCGTTTGCTATCCGCCTGGGCAGCCTCCTTTAGCAGTATATCGAAGAACACCTTGTTAATCACCTCGGAGGCTGGATGTCGTTGTAATCCACGCAACAACAAATTCTCCACCCGTGTGATGTTAAGACTATTGTATTCGTAGAGCCACAATGCGGCATTTGTCCACGACTCTGGATCGTCACCATGATACTGTGAGAAGGACTCATTATTATCAATACTATACTATTGAGCATGGGAATCCCATTGAAGCCTTACCGACAGCATCTTCTCATAGATGCCAGCCACCTCCTGTGGTGCGGATTTCTTGCTGAACTTGATGAAATTGTTCCACAGACGCTTCTCATGTGCAAACTTTACCAGCATTTCTCTGTACATACGTATTATACGGGTGGCTATGGAGGACTTCAGACCGCGTAATTTCAATCCCCCGATTTTCTCCTTTTCGGTGATTGTCATATGCATTTGAGTCTCGTATACAATAAAGTCCAGATAATCGGCAATGCTCTTTTTACTCTTTGTTATGTTTAACAGCAAACGTTCGCGCTTTCGTACACATTCTCTAAAAGTTAAGGTAAAAACAGAAACATAAAGGAAATGTATAATACAAATACATTGGCGTCTTTGGATTATTTACCTGATTTGATCTGCCGTGAAGACCTGGTAATGCTTCATTTGTTCATACTCGGGCAGCAGACGCTCCTGCAGCTCGGCAATAAATTCACCCATTGCAACTTATTGTATATTCACTCAGAGTGCATCTAAATAAATTAAATATTTATTTTATCAACTGCCGCGCACGTTGTCCACATGCCGTTTGGAATCAGCTGTAGGGAAATTTTTGTTATCGATAGTTGATTGCCATCATGGGCTATTAAGGGAAAATTGCAGGGCTGTCAACTTTTTAGACGAGGTAAAAATTAATTTTTCTAAATTTTAAATCTGGATTTTTTTAAATTTGTGCAGAGTTTTTGTTAGAATTTGGCGTCTGATTTCTGATTTTTTTTAGAATTTAATTAAACAACTTTTACCCCCAACGGATGAGGAACATCTAACCATCACAAATATAACCACATTTATTTTATCTAATTTCGAATTAAAAATGTTCAAGTTTTTAGTTAACTGCTAAATGATTGCGAAATTAATTAAAAATCAAAATGATTTAGCTGTGGGTAAATTTTGTTATCGATAGGCTGCGTGAAAAATTGTCATTCCAAACCAGTTTTTGGCCGATTTGTAAGGTGTGTGTGGTCACCCTAAACACCAAAATACCATAAGACTGGTCACTTTTTTCAAAAACAATTTTTTTTTTTTTAGTTAACAGTAAATAAATAAAAGTTGAAAGAAAACACAAAATCAAATCTGCAATGGCCGAATTCTCAGTGGAACGTGTAGAGGATAAGCGCACGGTGAATGGTCGTACAGAATATTATTTAAAGTGGAAGGGATATCCGCGTAGCGAAAACACTTGGGAGCCGGTTGAAAATCTCGATTGTCCCGATTTAATAGCAACGTTCGAGGAATCATTGAAGAACAACAAAAAGGAGACAAAGAAACGTCTATCCACATCATCCACACCAGAATCGATACGAAGTAAAAGGAAATCATTCATGGAGGAGGAAACCGATGAGCAGAAGAAGTTAATTGGCTTTGATCGCGGCTTGGAGCCATCGAAAATTCTGGGTGCCACCGACTATGCCGGTTATCTGATGTTTCTCATGAAATGGAAAGGTAGCGATCACGCCGATTTAGTGCCCGCCAAACAGGCCAATGTCAAATGTCCACAAATTGTCATTCAATTCTATGAGGAGCGTCTCACATGGCACACTGGCAACGGGAATGGGAATGGCAACGGGAACGGGAATGGCGGCGGAAGCGGAAGCGATGGAACACCTGGAAGTGCTGCTGGCGCCAGTCCAAGTGGCAGCATCAACGATGAGAACATTAAGCCGGATGCAGGCGTTGAGTCGGCGAATGTTGATACCATTTAAAAATCACTTGCATTGCAATACACCGACACACAAACATAAATACACACAAACATACATACACACAAACATACAAACATACATGCATACATACATGCTCGCTCCTACGTTCTACATACAAATTACCGTAGACATAATCATTATGGAACAAACGCATCACGAAAGATGCTGAACTAGCAATATATACATACATATGTACATACCAGAGATCTGCAACGGTCCAACGCAATTAATGAACTAATGTACCGCATTCGTACATCATCATTTTCATACATGAGTACACTGCAAAGAAAAACTGTTGCGATGTTTTTTTTTCTTTTACTCGTTGCTTTTTCTACTCATTTTGAGTTGGTACAATTTATAGTGTGTCTAAAATTTGATTTTTATGTAGAGAATTGAGATATATTCAGGCCTGTTCCGGTTTTCACTTTCCATTTTATCGCATTTCAAAATTTTTCACGGTCTAAACATTTTAAAATTATATTTTATTTATTAGTCTTAAATTCCCCAACTCAAAGTGAAGTCAATATAAGAACGACAAAACTTGCCGAAAGTGTAAACCGGAACAGTCCTGATTAAAGCATCAACAGAATATTGATCTTGTCTCCCAATATTCATTACATTTATCTACTTCATTGCGCTAAACTGCGTCTAAAGCAAAACAGAATAACTCAAATTGAGGCACTTCGTGTTTTTTCTTGTTGCTTCATCCAAATATTCGTTTCGGCGTAGATCTCTGGATACATATGTAAGTATGTACAAAGGCAGAGAGGACAATTTTATCATTCATACAATACAATTATACATACATATTTACATAATAATAATCATAAGCATAAATTGCATGTTAATTACAACCAATGTCCAACAGTTTGCAAATGTTGGTCTTTCTTAAATAATATATATATATATACATATATATATATATAAAAATATGTAACTCAAATAAACATGTTTCTGACTTTTCAATATTAAGTCAAGGAAAAGAAATTTTATTATACTTTAATTCAGTTGGGTCATTTCATTCTGAAAAAAATCTTTTATGATATAGTTCAAAATTGTTTGTCTTGTCTGATTGATCAATTGGGATTGTAAAGAGTACTTTACAAAAAGCGAAATACATCATCTTCTGCAAAACGCTTTTCCACCCACAGCATCGCCACCTGATCCAAATGTTGCCACTCGACCAAAAGGTTGCCATCCTGTTAAATTCACCGATCTGGTTTGATATTCTTTACTTATAAAACAGTACATTTCCGAAAAAAGCTACTTTGATTTTTTTGTACTCTTTTTAAAACTTTTTTTTCTCGATTTTATATATTTTGTTTTTTTAGAATTAAATTTTCGAACTTCTCTACCCGAACTTTTAATAAGATGTTTACCTTAATTTTGTCTAATTTCGAATTTTTAATTTACGTGAAATTTATAAATTTTTTGTTGAGCTTTTTGCGTTTTTAAATCTTCAATATTTATCAGTGATGGGGGACATACAATATCGACAAAATTAGTTGAACATCGATAACAAAGATTAATTCGTTCGTCAAAACTTGCAGTTAATCGATATGTTCGATAAGCGCCGAAGCCAAGCCGGCAAACTAAAAAGAGAAAGAAACAAATTAAAGAACTTTATTCTTTTAATTGTTAAAGAATGGCTCAATCAAGCTCCATGAAGCTGCTTGGCGCACGCAACATGAGTTGCATTGTGGAGCGCATGGAGTGGAACAACAAAATGGATTTAATTGCCTACGGCACTGAGAAAGGTACATAAATGCCGGCAACAACAATTCCCTCTCTATATATTTAATTGTTTGGCTTAAATTTAATTGCAGGCGAAGTAATTATACAGCGTCTAAACTGGCAAAAGATTGTGACATTTCCGACGCCCGGAGAAGATGTGCGCGTCCGTTCGCTCAGCTGGCAAATGGATGAGACGCTGCTGGCGGTCGGCTACAGCAATGGGAAAGTGGCTCTGTTGGATGCGGAGAGTGAAACGATAATATCTGGCTTGATTTACGAGGATGACATCAAGAAGGTATACTTTAGCAAGGCAATCAACTGCAGAGAGAGCCTCGACAGTTACACATGCACCGCCAAGGACAAGCACAAGCGTTATTTACCAAAACTGCCACCGCTTACCAATATTGATCCCTGCCTGAAGACCCTCGACCAGAAGTCGTTTCCCAAGGGCTCACCCTGTTTCCTGGTGGTCATCATGCGCAGCGGCAAAGTCCATTTGCTGCTGCTGGGCGCCCTACAAGCGGGCAGCATTGATCTCACCC
This sequence comes from Drosophila phalerata, assembly GCA_951394115.2. Taxonomy (NCBI): domain Eukaryota; kingdom Metazoa; phylum Arthropoda; class Insecta; order Diptera; family Drosophilidae; genus Drosophila; species Drosophila phalerata. The sequence goes on from OX596006.1 coordinate 36,530,712, forward strand.
AGCATATTCTGCATCCAGAGAACTTTGATGTGTATGATGTGCGCTTAAATGGTGACTTTAATGCCATTTATGCACTATTGCGCGATGGCCAACAATTGAAGCTGCTGCACTTTCACAACCAAGTGCTACAAGACAGCATATCGCCCATGCTGGAGCTAGCTTCCCACTGTGCCAATATTCTGGAGACCAAAAAGTATGCAGCTCATCGCGTTCATCACTTCTCTTTTATGATCTTGCATCTTTCTCTGTAATCTCTGTATCCTCAGCTACATCAACGATACACAACAGTGCCTGACGGAGGCTTGGGAGACGGTCCAACTGGAGATGGACAATAAGCTGACCAAATATGCCAATTCGCAGGCGTATGGCATGATATCTGCCAACTTTCTGGAGCTGCTCGTATTCGGCTATGCGACTCTGGAGGTCGAGGAGTTTTTGTTCGAGTGAGTTACTTGACTACACTCACTATACAGTACTCATGTGCCTTGGCGCTCTGTTCTTCTCACCGCAGAACGCTGACGGAGAAGGTCTTTAAGAAGATCGCCAATTCGGTGGATTTGAGCCTCAATAATCTACAGGGATTGGTCTTTAAGCAATTAAATGGTGCTGCCATCAACATGTTTTACTTTCTCAATACAATCGCTGGCTTTGGTCGCATGACGCATTTCTTTGACGTGAGTTTTGTTGAAGGCGAAAGTTTAAAATGATTGTTATTTCAATTTAAATATTGCAGGCACTAATCTCTCCAGATGTGGCCAGCGAGGCAATGCGTGCTTGTGGCGCCTTCCTGCTGAAAGTTCACGAGCTGCAGCGGACAATTGATACGCTGGTGAATGACATGAAGCTGTTTCATTCTTGGATTATATTCACCATACTGCGTCTGTCCAATCAAGAGATACCCGATGACATGATCTTTACCGGCAAGGAGAACGTTGCTTTGGTCGAATTCTTTTGCAACATGGAACCAGATCTTCAGGGTCAATGTGAAGGCGGCGATGAGCGAGATGCAACGACATCTGCCGGCACAGAAGACTCATCATCTGACGCAAGTCCCAATCCCATACTGACACGCAGTAAATTCAATCTGGAGCGTGTGGGACAATATCTGGAGAATGCATATCTGACACAGCCACAGCCAATGAATTCATCGGAGCTCTGGTCGCGAATGCTCGCGGAGAACGAATGCCTGGCCGAGTGCAATCTGTTTGTGCCCCATGACAAGAAGCTCTCACTGATCCAGCAGCGGGAGAAAATGTTCAATGCCATTGATGCAGTGTTCCACAAGCCGACAGAGAGCATTAGTGCCAGCTTTAAACTGACCACGGCTGTGATATGCGGTACTCTGCCGCAGTTTGCCTGTGAGCCATCGCTCGAACAGGAGGATCAGTTGTCCAACTATGATTTCATCAACTGCAGCTACCATGTGCATGAGGCCAGCAAATGTGATATGCTGGCGGTGACAATCAGTTGGCAGGAAGCCATGATACTTGAGTTTAGTCGTGGCGAGGATTGCCTCTTGCGTTGTACGCGGGTTCAACTGTTCCCTGGTCCATTTACGCCGCAACTGCACGATGATTACTACAATCTGCGCTTTGTCGATCTACAGTTCTATAACGAATCCTCAATCTCGATGCTGGCACAGACAACCACACCCACACCCGGTGTACGGCCGCACAGTTACTTTGTACAATTCTCCTTGAGTGCGTCACGCAATCAATGCACCCAACATCAGTTGGCGCCGCTCATGAAACTGCCGGAGGCGACAATCACGCACAGCATACACGATATACCGGATGCGGCCACATTTAAGGCATTAGATGGCGTCTGCGAAATGCTCGCCGTATCCGGAAGTCGCAAAGTTGCCACCGTACTCTCAGATCGACGCCGTAAGATGACCATTTTCGAAATGGAAATCGAAGAGGAGGAGGATGACACTGAAATGTCGCAAGCTTCGTTCTTGGAGATTAGCAAAGAATCCGTGCTAGCCGACAAATCGGATGCGTAGTCAATGCCATCCATCAATCAATCGTTAAATCAATAAAAACTGCTCATAATGTACAGATGTATATATACAATATATATGTATAATATGGGTATTGAAATAAGCGTAAATATTTCTTATTTTTGAAATGCTTAGGATTTTGAATTCTTGTCGATTTTTTTTTAAGTTGTATGTTGTAAGAAACTTGTTTGGATTCATAAAATTAAAGCACACATTATTTAATTCTCTGAAATTAGAGTTGGACAATGTCCAATTATAATTAAAATATATAGGAAAATGTATTATAAAATCGAAATGTTCAAAATATTGTTAATGCTTTTCAGCAATCTCGAATTGTGCATTGTTTTTCATAAGAATCCAAAGTACTTTGCATTTAAAAAGGGAAACAATTTTGTGACATCTTGTATTTAAAATGAATCCCAATCCAAAAAGAAAAAACTCAAGTGTTTTCATTTCGTTTTGTTTACTACTCTTTACTTAGCAAAGAAATATTATATATTATAATTATAAAATACATTTATGTACAAAACATAAAACAAGCGATTGCGATTTGACGTAAACACACGTTAAATCCAAATGAAATTTTATGCAACTAAATGTTGGTACATTTAATTTTGAGCCACAAAAATGTATATCATCAAATATAATCTAATCTCTAAAGCTCCTTGGACACTTCGACTAAATTTAGATGGAAAAAGAATGATTCAAATCGAAACGAGCGAGAGAATCGAAAAGTTGTGATAAATTTGTACAATTGAATAGGGAATCTGGATTTTAATCCGAGAATCTATATATGTATATGTATGTATGCATGTAGTTTAGTTAATAGTTTAAGTTGATTCAACTTTTTGGCTGACGAATAATTTAGTTTTGTTGTCTCGCTCGCACGATGATTAGTCCATCTCGCTTACACAAATTGTGCTATTTTTTGTGGATATGATTTGAGCATAAATCTTGTTGGCCAAGTGTCGAGGGCATTGCGAGGATTGTCAATCATTGAGACTGACAACTGAACTAACTGATCCCATATTGATATGCATCATCGGAGTCCTCGTCGCTGGACAGATCGCGTTTACGTCGTCGCTGTTCGCGTTTGCTCAGCTTTTTTGCTGGCGGCGGCGGAGGAGCAGTTGCTGTTGCCTCATCTTCCACCTCCAGCTCCTCTTCCTGCTGCTGCTCCGCTTCAGTGGGCACAGCAGCCTCATCCAGGTCCGCCTCCGCCTCTTCCTCCTCCTCAGCTTTCTTCTGTGTCTTGACTAGCTCACACAAGTATTTGTAGCGCACCAGACACTCCTCCTTGGTCTTTTCCGGCACACTGTTGGCAATCTTTTGCCAACGATCTCCGCCACCGGCCGTCTTCCGATATTTAACAATGGCGGCCTCCAAGGCGCGCTGCTGCTCCTGTGTCCAGTTCGTTTCTGGTATAAGCATGCTCTTCTCATTGGCTGTTCCAGCGCTCTTCTTCACCTTCTCCTTGCGCACCGCTTGCTGTGACTCCTGCACAATGTTCTCGGCTACGCTCTCGGATTGTCCTGGTATGCGATAGCCATTCTCCTTCATCTTGGCCGCCATAAAGGTAACCTCTTGCACGCTGCGGTTCATGGACTCGGCAATTGTATTCCAGCGACTGCCCGCGCCTCCAGGATACTTCTTAACCAACCGTATAAGCTCCGTCAGATCCTCGTCTGTCCAAAAGCCGCCGCTGACCGTACTCTACAAACAAAACCAGTACAAAGTTATACTAAGAATCGGCGAGCTTTGATAGGGTTACTAACCTTTTGGGAAGCCGGTCGGATGGCATCATCCTCGGTGAGTTCGCGTTCTTGGATTTGCGAGTAGCCGCGTAACTCCTCGGCGGTCTTCTCCGGCGCTTTTGAGTTCTGTTTGCGCTTGCGTAGATTCTCTTTGTGTTCCTTACGCAGACGCACTTGCTCCTCAGCCTCACGCTCCAGCTCTTCCTGGTGACGTGCCGCTTCCAGCTCTCTAAAATATATGAAATACACTTTTAGTGGTTGCCATATGGAGACGCAGATTTCAATACTCACTGTCTGCGCTTCTCCAGCGCCAGTTCCTTGAGCTCGTTGGCCTTGCTAAATGCATTTTTAATGGTCTTGGGCAGATTCCAGATAGCCACTGGTATTTGAATGGGCAGCGTATTGAGTAGCGATGGTATGGGTATCTCACTGAGTATGACATCCATGTCAATGTTCTTATTACGTTTCTGCAGCTTCTTTAGCTTCGTTCCAAACACCTGTTCCGCCGTGTATTTCTTTTCGAGGTAGGCGGCCCAGGCGAACAAATACTGTCCGACGGTGATGATCAGGAAGAGGATGAATGCACCCTCGTAGAGGCCAATCTTGCGCATGCGACGATAATAATACAGGGCTGACTTCCAGTTGGGCATACCATCGCGCAGGACTTTGTCGTACTTTTCGCGCTTGGACGCATCCTTGAGAACCTCGTAGATGGAAACGAGATTGCGAAACTGGATGTTGGCATCCTCGGCCGCATTCTTGTCCGGATGCAGCACAATGGAGAGAGTGCGAAACGCTCGCTTAATTTCATTATTCGTGGCAGTCTGATTAATGCCCATAAACTCGTAGAAGTTTTTATTGACCTCTTCGATCAGATCGAATATCTCCAACTCCTCCGAGTGCCAGGCACTGGTCGAGCCACATAGCAGCAGGAGGCCAAGCACAATTGCTGGCACCATCGTTCCGGCGTGCACCTGCATCCTAAAGTCCTTAAAAATTTAATGAAACCGAAATGCGCCGAAAGACCCCCGCACGCTTACACATACACATGCAGACACACACAACATGCACACTCACACACAGGCATTCGCTCACGCACTCGCGATGAACTGTCAACGTCAAAAGTGGCAACGTCACCAGTAAACAAAAACAATGCACAATTATGCTGCCATATCGGTCTGTTTCAGGGCTACAGTTTCCACAATTGGTACATTTGGAAACAAAACTGGTACATTTATATCTGACGGTACAATCGGAATCTTTACATGAAGAGCACCTGCAGAAAATTTAAATCTGAATTTATTATTAGTTCATTTAGCAAAAAACTAATAATATAATGAAAATTCGACAAAGTTCAAACAAAAATTGTTGATTAAAAATTTAGAAAAATTACCAAAGCGATGATTTTTATATCCGTTTCAAAGCGGCGCGGAATTTAAATTTTTTAGTTTTTATTTTTAAGTCGAAAGTAGATTAAAAAAAAATATGCTTTTTTTTATGATTGCTGAAAGTTTGTTGTTCCTTTAGGAGGAGAATTGGTGTAACTAAGTTTAATTTAATTAATATATTTTAAATTGCCAACAGTGCTCATATTTACGCGAGCCAAGCCTGTCAACCCACTCTTTGTTTGCGACATGACTTTTGAAACAAGTTGGCTGCGCTACTAGTATATTTGACATCCACTGTTGTCAAATTAGCTATTTTAAAGCTAGTTTTGACTATTTTCAGAGATCGATTGCTAGAAATATAAAAAAAAAAAAAAACAAATGCTATTGGCCAGAAATCTGGCTATTATATATATATATATATGTTTAGCTACGTTTTGCTAAGAATATTTTTGTTTTAAAACTTATCGATGAAGATTTTCTCGAATAAAACAAAATATTTAATTTTGATACATATAAATCCAAACATTTTATGATAAAAATATTGGCTAGTTTCTTAGCTATTTTGCATTAAAATTTCAGCTATTTTTCGGATGCACCCCAGTCAAATACAGCTAGTCTTTCGTCAAAAAAAGTTGGCAACACTGGAGCGAAACTCTATTCGATACAACTCTAAACCGTAGCGCTGTAGGAGGATTTGCAAAAGACGAAAACAGTGAAAGCGGTGTGAAAAAGCAGGCGAATACAGATAAGAAACAAAATACAAAATTCAACGCAAGCAGCAGCGGCGCGCCGTGTCGACAGCGCTAGCCGCTGGAGCTGGTTTTAAATGGATTAAGCGTTGCTCGCCATATCAAAGCAGAGATAACAATAAACTACGGGGGGGAGGGCGGTTAAACGGAAGCGAGAGCGCGGAACGGAACGGAACGGAGTCATGTCTTCGGCGGTCAACATACAAATCGTATCGATGCCGAATCTGGCCAAGATCGAGAACTTTTTCAAAGATGTCAGCTATCGCGAGACGATCGAGTACAGCGCCAATTTCAACACACGCCTCTGCATTGAACGGCGATTGCGGCTGCCGTTTCTCGATCCGCAAACGGGAGTCGCCCAAAATCACTCCCAGTTGTTCATGGATAAGAGACAACGAATGCCGGGCTTTCGACAGGGCCAAATCTACACGTATCCCGCGACACGTTGGCGCAAAAGTCGGCGCCAGTATTTAACCAAAATGTACAGGTGAGCGAGAGAGACAGAGATTGAGATTAATCATTAATCATTCATATTGAATTCTCAAATCTAGTTCCACACACAACAACAGGTTTCCCGAGCGCCCCTTTCAGGCGTTGCGTAAGGAGCACGAGGCACTGGTGGCCAGCGGCATTAATATTGGCGGCGTCACTGGCCTTGGAGGCATCACTGGCATTGGAGGTATCGCTGGCATCACTGGCATAAGTGGCATCGGCGCCATCGGAAGCATCACTAGCATTAGTGGCACCGGCGGCAGCATAGGCAGTGCAAATAGCAGCAGCTCCACGTTGAGTCTCAACATGCTAACGGGCGGCGGTGCATCGACGACGCCAACGGTGTTGAGCACGCTCCACAGCGACACAACGCACGACTTTAATGGAGCGTTCAGCATGGAGGAGTCGTGCTCGCTGGGCGCCGCCGGCGGCGACACATCCGACAGCAAAGACAGTCAATTGCCAACACAACAGCAGCAGCAACAACAACACGCAAAAGATGAACTACCCAAAGAGTGGTTCTACGATGAAATGGATATGAATGATGTGGATTCGCTTGAGGAGCCAAAATCACCAGCCGATGATGAGTACGACTATGATCCACGTTATGGCAATAAGAAGCGACGCAAGCGTCGACCCGGGAAGCGTGCAACGACACACGCTGGCGGAGAAACGGCCAGCATAAGCATCAGCAGCAGCGCACGACGACGCAGTGCGGCGACACGGACGCGTGTCACGACCACAGATGCGGCGCTGGATGCCTCACTGGAGGCGATCGAGGCGGGCGGCGATATTGGCGGTACGCCGACAACGAGCAGCGGCCGCAGATCTCGCGTTGCCGGCACACGCGGCCGTCGGCGTGCCAAAGGCGGAACCTCGACCAGCACAACAGCCAGTGGCGGCAGTGGCATGCCCAGCAATACATGTGATCCCCCAAGTCCGGGCCTGGTTAATGAGCCGCCATCGTTTGAGAGTGCCGCCGCTGCTGTTGGCGTTGGCGTCGGCGCCGAGGATGGCAATGCACATCTGCGCAATTATCGCAAGTATCTGTAACGCAAGGATCGGACCATGTAGGTGGCATATTGTATGGACCACGTTCACCCAAAACAACCGACCGACCACCTACCTACCTACTACTATCTATCTATCTATCTAACTATCTATCAATCTATCAAACAATCTACGTATCTTGTTTATTGCATTCGTTTATTTAACGGTGATTACTATTCTTTCAAACATATGTAATTTAAAGTTAGTTTAAGGCTTAGTTTATTAGTTCCTTATGCGAGTCCCAACCAGACCAGACCAGACTAGACTAGACCAGACCAGACAAACCAAGAGACAGAAGCACCAAAACCACATCCAAGCAGTCGTAGCTAAATTGTAATTCTATTGGTAACTCTGTCGCCTATCTAATTGTACGTTCCCATAGCCAATTGATTGTTAATACTGATCTAAGGTTTATACATATTATAGTATATAGCCTAAATATGCACATACCATATATATATATTTATATGAAGCGACTTTACTTAAACGCGATCAATTGAATCGCAAACTCTTAACGGTTTTTATTACCGCCACAATTTTTTGAAACCTAATTATTATTTTGATTTTATTATTATTATTTTTTTTTTTGTAATTGTATCTTTTGCAGTTTAATTGATATTTAGTGGAAACTTGAAAATGCATTGGCGTTATGTATTCTTAGGCAGTGTGGTAGGGTTTTAGGGTTCCAGTCCAGTTCAGTCCAGCGCAAAATACAAAACAAAAACAAACATAAAAAAAAACCAACTAACAAAACAAAAGATTTCGTAAACCAAAATTTTTCTCTAGGAATAGTAAGTTTCTTAAGGAAGAGAGCGAGCTGAAATACAAAAATAAACAAAAACTGTGTACATTTTGAAAATCAAAGACAAAAATTCTAATAAAAATGAAAACAAAACGAAAAAAAGCAAAAAATACAAACACTTTTGGAAAGATTTTATACAAATTTTACAAAAAAAAAAAAAAACAAAAAAAAATACTTAGATCTGGACTATACATATTTTGTGTATGTATGTGTACACTAACCACCAAACATGGCTGAAGAATAAAAAATAAATCCAATTTTATGATAAGGAGCTATTTTTTGTATATATAAAAAACGTAATTATAAAAACAATTTTTCAATCGATCTCGAAATTTGTTTGGACTCAGATTAGAGGTTACAGGCAATAGGGGGATTCCTAAAACTGATTAAGATTTCAGTTAGTTCAATGTTTACAATCAGCTGTTTGAAGCTGATCCGTAAAAGATCTTAAATATTTTAAGTCAAATCTGATGCGGGAATACCCCTGATTATATTTGGTTATACGAAACGCAATCTACATTTGTTCCAGGAATATTCCTTATCTTCGTTTTAATTCACATCATTAACAACAAATAATATTCAACTCGCTTAAATGCTAGTGAAATCTTCGCGGAACTTGAAGAACACCGATTTCTAATGTTGTGAATGACATCGCAAAATTTTCAGCTGAGGCAAAAGTTTCACATTGAACAGTTCCCGTTTGGGATTTACCGTTCAATGATCATAAGGCGCTATTAGCTAAAAATTCTTAACAATGACATTCAGATTACTTTTCATCCTTGCTGCGTTTTGCTGATGTGGATGCGGATGTGGATGGCGATGTTTCGGATGTGCGCTTGCGTTTGTTTTTCTTGCTTGACAGCTCGTTGTACGCTTGGATAATTTGTTCGCACATTTCATCGACATTGGGAAACTTTTGGGCGCGAGGTGTACGCTTTAAACCGGACCAAATCGGATGCAGCTCACTGGCAACTGTTGTGGGATGGGGAGCAAAGGATAACTCAAATGCACCACGCCTGGGAGCTCCCTGGCCGTTAAGCTGCAATTGAAGTTGAAACTGCTCGCCAGCATTCTGAAGACCAGTTTGCAGAGCAGCATGCAACTCCTCGGCTCGGCGACGAAAGACTCGTCAAGAGCGGCAATGCTCGATGTAGAGCACCGGACTATCGGGATCCAAATCATTGGACTCATCGCATTTTGGCGGTGACTGCAGATGATAGATATGCCTGTTGGTAATGTAGTGTATTACATATTTGTGCTTACTTACAGGTTTGCGCACAGCTTTTCTAGCACGCTTAGGTGGCATTTTGAGCTAAAAACACGACTTTAAATGAGCAGAAGCTAGATTTTGAAGAATATGCGCGCAAATAAAAATGAGTAGTGCTGGTAAAGACGCAAATAAATTGCTCATCTAAGTGAAAAGGTAGTGTTGGTAAACGTGTCATAATAGTGATAAATTGCACAAAAGCAAATAAATTACTTTTACATTGAAATTTCAAATCTCATTAACTATTTGTGACCCAAACTAATTTATACATCTATATTATCCTTTATATTGTATACATAAAACAAATAAATACAAATAAATAAATAAACAACAATTGTACCATTACAAAGATCCAGCCAATGTACCAACAAATAAAAAATGTACCTGATTTGGTAAAAATGTACCAATTTATCGATAACTTATCAGCTGATCAAACTGCTCATACATAAAAATCGGTCTATATAATTGAACTTGAATTAAACAGTTTAAATGAATGCAAGTGTATAAACAAATGCTTAAAATCCATAGCAACACTACTGGCCGACAAACTGTAGCTAATAAGTAAGTTTATTGCCATCGTATTAAAGCTGAAACAGCATGTTGTTCCATTCATTTATACATACATATCTCCTGATTTCAGACTGCCGTAGAATTTGCGTGCCGACCAGATTCCGGTCGAGACACGTTGATATTGGCGGCAACTCACATCAATGGAGGAGGAAACGACAAATTCACCGGTCCCATCGCCGAAGCCGCGCAAACGGCGAGGACGTCCACCCAAGAAGGCCAATGCCCAGGCAATTGTTTTGGTAAGGGATTTCGATGTGGAGACGGAGACGGAGGTGTCGGAGCGTGTGTCAACAGAGTCGCCAACCTCATGCGAATGTCGGCGCAGCTCGCGGAAGAAAATCACAAAATTTGATGTACGTGATTTGCTTAAAAAAAATCGGAAGCCAAGCAAACCCCAAATCGAAGCTGTCCTTGATTCCAATACATCGACAGTGAAGGCAGAAGGATCCAATGAGCTTGCGATTACGACACCAATGATAAGCAATCAATCATCTAGTATTCCCGAAAGCCCGCAGTCGAAATCGCTTGCTGAGATATTTGCCAAGGTGATACCAACACAGAGTGTGGTTCCTGTCCAAGTGAGCGACAAGGAGTCGCGTCTAGTTGGTCAGCAAGCGGCCAGAGATGTGCCAGCTACGTGCACGCAGTTACCTCGCAGACGAGGACGTCCACCCAAGCTGCCAAGTGTGATGCTAAGGGCAAGGGTGGTGCTTAGGGATGTGGTGAAGTGCGGCATTGAAACATCTAGTGGAGTACCAGGCAACTTTAGCTTATCCGAATCCGATCCCAACGCCACTAACACTACCTCTACAACAATCTCAAAGGGCAGCGAGGAGAGCGACGCCAGATGTATTCCCAAAATGAAACCCAGATCAAAACTGCGCATCAATATAAAGCGGATGACAATGCCAACGAGCGGAGAAGGCTCAGACTCTCCGAAATCATTGAAGAGCACTCCGCTGTCGGATGCATCCCATTCGTTTACGGAGCTTCCACTGAATGCAATTGTTGAATTGAGTGAAGAAGAAACCAAAGCACAGACAGAGACTGAAGCTAAAGCTGATCTTAAGACTGAACCAGTAATATTATTGCCAACTGCTGATGAGGATTCCAATTCACCAATAATATTCAAGAAAATCGATACAGCACAGCCGGAAACAACAGAGGGAAAATTAAAAGAGGCTAACACAAATACAAATCATATATTTGCCAAAAAAGAGGAGGAACTGCAGCAGGAACGAGAAACAATAGCTGAGCCAGAGCTAATTGTTGAGACAATCAGTAAAGATGATCCTAAAGATGCAGGCAGCGCCACGAGAGAGCACAACAGGAGGAACAAGGAGAAACTTGCCGATGAAGAAGAGCTGACTGTGAAGAAGATGTCTCTGGAAACCATGACGCCAGGAAGACAGCTTGCCGATGAAGAAGAGCTAAGTGTGAAGAATATGTCTCTGGAGGCCATGACGACATCTCCAGTAGCTTCAGGGAGAGAGCACATCATCGAGTGCAAGGAGGAGCTTGCCGATGAAGAAGAGCTGACTGTGAAGAAAATGTCTCTGAAAGCCATGACGACTTCTCCAGTGGCTTCAGAAAAACGGCGTAGCATGCGCTCCAGTTTGCGTGGCAGCTCCAGCAACAGCAGCAAACTGACGCTGGAGGAGACCTTTGCCCAAATTGCTGCAATAAGCACAATAAGTATTCTGATGACCGAAGCATCCCAAGTGGATGTGCAGGTGACTGCACCCATTGATCTCATTGACTGTAGTAATAGTCATAACAATAAGTATAACGTGGATGCCAATTTGGAGACAGATATTCAGTTGGAATCCGAGACGCAAGTGCCTTCCATTGAAACTCAATCGGAGACACCAAACCCTGTCCAATTTGATGAGCATTTGGAGGATGACAAGCCTCCGGAAGCAGCGATGGATAGCAAGGAAAACGAGAAGGCTGATGAGGAGGAAAGCGCAATAGAATTACCAAAGTCTGCAGCTCCACAGCAGGTGGAAGAGGAGCCGCAGCAGGAAACGAAGCAGGAACAAAAGCAGGAGCTAAAACAAGAGTTAAAGCCGGAAAAGGAGCAGAAGACGACGCCGGAGGAGAAGACGACGCCGAAGGAAAAGACGACGCTGGAGGAGAAGACGACGCTGGAGGAGAAGACGACGCCGGAGGAGAAGACGACGCTGGAGGAGAAGACGACGCCGGAGGAGAAGACGACGCTGGAGGAGAAGACGACGCTGGAGGAGAAGACGACGCTGGAGGAGAATACGATGCCGGAGGAGAAGACGACGCTAGAGGAGAAGACGACGCTGGAGGAGAAGACGACGCCAGAGGAGAAGACGACGCCAGAGGAGAAGACGAAGCCGAAGCAGGAGCTGGAACTGGAGGAGAATCACAGAATACCTGAAGAGCAGCAACAAAAGGAAGCGAAGGAACCTATTGATGTACCTATTGATGAGTCAGTTACTCAGCCTGATTTGGAGCCGGCCAGCAAAGCTGATTCGCCGGCAGAGGAGAAGCAACAAACTAGTCGCTGTCAGAGTTTAAGTCCCACTTCCGTTGCCGCATCCGTATCCGTTTCCACTACCAAGTCAGGAAACATGACTAACAAGGAGAAAATAAACAAAAAGAAGCGCAAAAAGCAGGCAGCTAAATCGGATCAGGAATTGGAACAGCTAAAAAAGCAGCTGCGTAAACCCAAGGAGAAATCTTTAGCCAATTTCGAAGAAAAATCCTATACGCATCCTCCCAAGGCGTCCCAGGAAGCTCCAGCGAAGGCGGAACCTCTTCCAAAGCTCAGCAAATCCAAGCAGAGGGAGCAACTGCAGTGTCAAGCCAGTCGAGAAAGCTCCAATGATTCCAGCTCTAGTGGATCGCTTAAGCGCAAATCCGGCAAAATCAGCGACACATTGCAATTGTCTTTAATTGAGACTGAATCCACCGAATCAACTAGTTCCGACAGCAAGGTGGCAAATTGTGGTCTGCCCACGCCAACGGCAGAGTTGGATGTCCAGGTTATGGCGAAGTTTATAAAAGATGGGGTTAAACTGTTTGAACGGGAGCAGGAGGCGTCGGAGGCGGATAAGAAGGAGAAAGCGGAGGAGGAGGAGGAGAAGGAGGAGGAGCAAAAGCAGCAGCAGCAGCAGCCTGAGGATGAGTTTGCCCAGCGTGTGGCAGACATGGAAACGCCAGCAACGACACCATCAACATCGCCACAGCTGCTCAACGGCTTCTCCACCGATGAGAACTCGCTGTCCGGTGGCGTAAGACGTTCGCATCGCATCAAGAAAAAGCCACAGTTGTCCAAGGCGAGTGTCGGACATGGCAGCAGTGTGGTCAGCCCATCCATCAGCATGGAGTATCAATTGGCCGAACTGGCCCAGATTGAGGCAATCAATGAGCAGTTCCTCCGTCACGAGGGTCTCCACACGTTCCAGGCGCTGCGCGACAACTATTATCGTTGTGCCCGCCAGGTGAGCCAAGAGAATGCGGAAATGCAATGCGATTGCTTTCGCACCGGCGACGAGGAGGCATTGGGTCATCTGTGCTGCGGTGCTGGGTGCATCAATCGGATGCTCATGATCGAATGCGGACCACTGTGCACCAATGGGGAACGTTGCACGAACAAACGCTTCCAGCTGCATCAGTGCTGGCCATGTCGCGTCTTTCGCACCGACAAAAAGGGATGCGGCATTACGGCAGAGCTGCAGATTCCGCCCGGTGAATTCATAATGGAATATGTCGGCGAGGTGATTGACAGCGAGGAATTTGAGCGTCGCCAGCATTTGTATTCCCGTGATCGCAATCGCCATTATTATTTTATGGCACTACGCGGCGAGGCGATCATCGATGCCACCGCCAAGGGGAACATCTCGCGGTATATCAATCACAGCTGTGATCCGAATGCGGAGACACAAAAGTGGACGGTTAATGGAGAGCTGCGCATTGGCTTCTTTAGCCTCAAGACAATCAATGCCGGCGAGGAGATCACCTTTGATTATCAGTATCAACGCTATGGACGCGATGCACAACGTTGTTACTGTGAGGCGAGCAATTGTCGTGGCTGGATTGGCGGTGAGCCGGACTCGGATGAGGGCGAGCAGCGTGTCGAGGAGAGCGACAGTGAGACGGAGGAACTGGAGCCAGAGCAGGAGATGGAACAGGAGATGGAACAGGAGCCAGAGCAGGAGCAACGACACAAGTCCAAATCAATCAAGAGCAATAAATCCAAGTCCCAGAATAACAAGCAATTGAAGCTACAAACGTCACGTAAACAGCGCAAGGATCAGCCCAAGAGCAAGGATCGCGAATACAAAGCCGGACGTTGGCTACGTCCATCTGACGACAAGTCTGTCGCACGTAAATCCGTCAAGCTTGAGGATCGTGATGTGCTCGAGCAGCTCAAGCTGCTCAATCGCAGTGGACTCAAGAATCAGGCGGATACGTTGCGTTTCTCGCGTTGCATGGTGCGGGCCAAGCTGTTGCAGACACGCCTCCAGCTGCTGGGCGTGCTCACACGTGGCGAGCTGCCCTGTCGTCGCCTCTTCCTGGACTACCATGGCCTGCGATTGTTGCATGCTTGGATTAGCGAGAGCGGCAGCGATAATCAGCTGCGTCTCGCGATGCTTGATGCCTTGGAATCGTTGCCCATACCAACAAAGACCATACTGAATGACAGTCGCGTCTACCAGAGCGTCCAGCTGTGGAGCACATCTGAGACTGTGGATGCTGTGCATCAACGTATGCTCGCCTTATTACAAAAATGGGATTCATTGCCCGAAATCTTTCGCATCCCGAAACGCGAACGCATCGAACAGATGAAGGAGCATGAACGCGAAGCGGATCGTCAACACCAGATGCATCATGCGGTGACGGCTCTCGAGGATAGCAACAGCAACAGTGCCTCCAGCACGCTGACCAGCGATCCCTATCGACAGGATCGCTTCAGACGCGACACCATCAACCGCTACGAGAAGCCAAAGTCTGTGCCACGGATGAGTGGCAACAACACCATATGCAGCACTACCGTCACACAGCACAGGGAACGCACTGGTTCCACGGATAACATGGGCAATGCCAACGGAAATGGCATCGGCAAGACGGATCCTCGCTGGCGCTCGGATCAGACCAATCCAGCTAACAAGACCATTTCCAAGGAACTGCGACGTTCACTCTTCGAGAAAAAGGTAAATCTAAAATTGCATTTCTCTTTATACTCCATATAATCTATATCTATATATATCAGGGGTGCCACAGATAGCGAAACCAACCGAAAATCCCCCAAAACTGTATGGAGATTTGGGAGAAAATCTCCAAAAAACTTATGGAGATTTGAGAAAAAAATCTGTATGGAGATTTGAGAGATTTTTGGTTGGTTTCGTTTTTTTTGTCTCTTCTGTATGTGAGAAAACAAAATAACGTAAGAAGATGTTGAATTTTTTTTTTTTAATTTACTCTGTTGGTTACATACATTTCTGTATAATTTAAAATTAAACTCGACTGTCGTAAATGAGATTTTCACCAATTTTTATGAAAATTTAAAATTATACTCTAATTTGATTTATCATCAATATTTAAAAATTCAAATTTTTTCTATCACTGACAATTTTTTCATACTTTCCACTTGACAAATTTTTCAAATTTTCAAGCTGGCATAACTTTGTCCGATCTTAACGGATTTGCTTGCAGAATGTAAATTTTAACATGATTTTTTAAATAATTGAAAAAAATTCTATTTGTTCACATCACCATCCATTTTTACATACTTTTCTCTTGACACTGCTTTAAAAAAAAAGTGATTTGTGAGAACTTTATATTGGCGAGTCTCTGGAGATTTTGGATTGAGGTGATTTGCAAATCTCTCAGTTCATCATTTCGAGTTTAAACTCGATTTACAGTGTGAATTTACATCACTAGTTAAAAAAAAGCTCCCTTCATTTTGCAAGTCGATTTTAAAGAAATGTCCAAATGTCCATAGATATCTGGGATCTTCTTACCCAAGCATATATGTATAACCATTTTTTTCTAATCTCCAATCTCTCGAATTGATACTTCCAGGTGGCAAAGAATGAGGCGGAGAAGCGAATGTCCAGTGAGGATTGGCGAGAGCATGTGGTGCGCTGCGAATACTTTGGCGCTGATTTGAGTACGGATCCGAAGCAGTTGCCATTCTATCAGAACGAAGATACCAATGAGTGGTACAATAAATGCGATGTGCCAGTGTCAGCTCCAGTGCGTTGTGGAAAGGAGAATGATGCGACGGAAGTGGACGATGTGAAATGGGAGTATCAGTTGCCGCCGTCAGTGGAACCGTTGCCACCCTCATGGCACTGGGCGCTCAGCGAGGATGGCAGCATCTATTATTTCAATCTAAAGACTCGAGTCACACAGTGGGATCCACCAAATGCCCAGCAGAGATTGGAGAAGTTGTGCGACACAGAGGATTATGATAAAATTGATGATGATGATGCTGATAGGGAGCTGGCCAGTGTGAAAGATCCTGAGGGATTCGTTCACATTGACACGGCGTATGCGTGCAGTCTCAGTCCAAGATCCCTGGCAAAATACGTGGATGACAAGGTGCGTGAACGTCGCGAATTGCGGCGCAATCGTTTGGTCTCCGTCCGTGTGATTAGTCCACGACGCGACGAGGATCGGTTTGGCTGTCAGCAGGATTCACGCAAGTACAAGGAGAACAAGGAGAAAATACGGCGACGCAAGGAGCTCTATCGTCGCAGGCACTACGAGGCCAACCATGTGGCCCAATCCCAATCTCGGCAGTCCGGCGAAACACTGCCCATTCCACGTTATTTGTACTCGTCGGACGAGAATGACGATTGCGATGGATGCTCAACTTATCCGTTACTCGATGCCATTGTCGATGGCGTCCGGGTTAGGCATGTGGATGAGCTGGAGGCACTGAATCAAAGTCGCGATGGCAAGGCCAATGCAATGACCCTCAACATGGAGCCAAGCACTAGCAAATCTGCACTCGCTGCTCTCAGCAAACAACAGCAATTGAAGCCAATGTCACCGTTGTTGTCGCTACCAATGCCACCGTTGACCACATCCAGCGTTGCCGAGGTGGAAGCCTTGCTCAGCATGAAACGCAAGTTGCCACTGCCGCCGCATACTCCAGAAAGCCAAAAGAAGAAACGTGGCGATCGTGAGAAGAAGCGCAAACCGTAAGTATATTATATATATTTTTTTTTAAATTTGGCGTTTCTTTAGAAATTCCACTAAAGATCGAATCATCTTTTCAGGCCAATGAGCAGCACGGCAAGCGGACGAGAGGCATGCGAGAAGTTTCGCTCTGATATCAGCGGTCCTGTGGCGGAGTATCTGCGTCCCTATCGCAAGGATACCTGCAAAATAGGCCGCATCACCAGCGACGAAGACTACAAGTTCCTGATCAAACGAGTGAGTTGACTACCTTTCAATATATATGGGCATTTCCAGGAGCGAGAATGCGACATTTGTACGTCCTTAAATGAAAAAAAAGGAAAGTCAAAAATTTCCATTTTCAAAAATGTTTTCTTACGTGTTTAATGCATTTTATCAACACTATTTTTTTTATTATGAAAGACAAGCTCGAGAACGCGATGCAAAATTTAAGTCACTTTTGACTTCATCTTGAAAAATGCGAAAGTCTGCGAAATGAAGAGATTAATTTGGATTAAAATATTCTTACTCCATAGTAAAACAATGTAGTTTTCCATTTTAGGAGTTTTTTTGTGTTACTATAATTTTTTTATTTTACAAGTTTTATTAGTGATTTGTAACACGACGATCGTGAACGTGACTATTTTTCCAAATGGTTTGAAAGTAAATTTTTAAGAAAATAGCCAAAAAAAAAAAAATAGAAAAACTTGATTTAAATAAATTTGTAGTCGGTGCGGTATAGTGGAATAATTTATGTGGATACTGTTAAAACACGTAAATTAAATTCGTTTCCGGAAGAAAATTTGAGCAGATGTGAGTTTTTGATATATTTTAATATTTTAGTCGTTGTTGACCTTTTTCTGGAAATGCCCATAAATTTATTCATTCATGGACACTGATTTGGGATGGGCACCTCGAAACAATGTATATTTAAGGATAGAAACTAAAGGCTTAGGAAGCACCTTGTATACCCAACTTCCAAAGTATTTTAACTTTGTGTAAATGCTTTTAAGAAGTCGAAGCGGACATCTCCTACACTATAAAGTATATAAATTCCTGTAGGCATTAAATAAAACCATGTCCATCTGGCTTTCCGTATGAAGCAGCTATGTAAAGATCAGCAATTACCCACTATCATGTGGCAAAATCTGCATATTTACCTATAATAAAACTTTTTTTTTTTTTTCATTTTTTGTCAAATTTAGGGTAATTGTTAATTTTTGTTGTACATTAAAGTATTGATGCAATTAAGTAAATTAAACTAAAAAAACAATTACAATACTTACATGAGATGCACACAGATTAAGATTGTATTCAATTACTGGCAAGAGTAATTTAGAGTTTTTAGCAAAAAAAAATATCTCGCTTAATACATATTAATATCCGTTTTTTTTTTAATATGTCTAATATAATTTCATTTATATTCCTTTTAGCTGAGCCACCACATAACAACCAAAGAGATGCGCTACTGCGACTCGACTGGAAATCTATTGGCGTGCACGGAATCGGTAAAGAAAAAGTCTTTCGAATTTATTAAACAATATATGCAGAAGAAGGGACGCGTGTACAAAAAGCCGGATGATGAGCCGGACTACTAATAACCAATAGTATAAATACAAAACTCACAAGCAATTCATACAATTCTTTAGCAATGAAATCAAATCACCTTCATTTCTCAATTATTCGTTTAGTTTTTAAGATGACCAAGATGCCAGCATATATATGCATATATATAGATCTATATATTTTAATATTCAAATCACACCCAATTTTGAAGCAATGAAATCAAATCACATTGATTTAATATTATAATTTTATACGTTTAGTTTTTAGTTCTCTGTATGTGAGCTTCTACCCGATGTTTTGGGTAGAGCAAGGACTTTGAGTTCATTTATTTTTAAATCATTCATCAATCCAGCGCAAGGAAATGTTGCTGGGAAATGCATGAAGAAATTGAAAAAAATACATTTATCGAATTTTAAGTTGGGGGGGTAAACTGATCAAACAAAAAAAAAAGGCGTTTTTCTTTTTATTTAAGTAATAAGTTAAAGCATCGCACAGAACTGGGACAACACACATGACTACTGTGTGCGGCATTCTCGAGTAAGGATTCCCCATCTGTCTACTGCTGAGCGGTTTGCTGTGCCTCGGCTGAGTTGGCGGCTGGTGTGCGATTGGCCTCCTCGGGTTTCATGGCAGGGAAGAGCAGCACCTCCTGCAAGTGAGCAAATATGAATCAATTAAGTTGAACCCAATTTGAGTTGTGATTTGCGGACAAACCTTAATGTTATTGGAGTCGGTTAGGAACATGGTCAGTCGATCAATGCCCATGCCAAAGCCGCCAGTGGGTGGCAAGCCGTATTCAAGCGCTGTGCAGTAGCTCTCATCCACCATTTGGGCCTCGTCATCGCCAGCGGCCTTGTCGCTGGCCTGCTGCTCGAAACGCTCGCGCTGCACAACAGGATCGTTCAGTTCCGTGTATGCATTGCATATCTCCTTTTTGGCAACAAAGAGCTCAAAGCGCTCAGTGAGTCCGGGCACGCTGCGATGATACTTGGCGAGGGGCGACATGATTTGTGGATGCTCGCAAATGAATGTCGGATTGATGCATTCCTCCTCGATGTATTCACCAACCAGTTTATCGAGCAGACGGGCTGTGGTGCGTGGCGCCGGGCATTCCACCTGATGTTTGGTGCACAGCTGGGACAAAAACTCATTCGTCTCGCGACTGTTGAACGTGTCCGCCGAGGGGAACTTAACCTGCAACTTCTCCTCGAGCGTCTTAATCATCGAGACACGCTTAAATGGAGGCGTAAAGTCCAATTCTTGTTCAATGCCGTCTGGTCCATCGGGATGGTATTTGATTTTGTAAGTTCCGTGTATGGCTTTAACCATCCCAGAGACCATTTGCTCAGTAATCTCAATCAGATCAGAATAGTCAGCATACGCGATATAGAACTCGCATGTGGTAAACTCCGGATTGTGTGTCAAATCGATGCCCTCGTTACGGAACTGACGACCGATTTCATAGACGCGATCCAAGCCGCCCACAACAAGCATCTTATGATACAGTTCCGGTGCAATGCGCATAAACAGATCCATTTTGAGCTCATTGTGATGTGTGACGAATGGCTTGGCCGTTGCTCCGCCAGCAATCATGTTCATCATGGGCGTCTCAATCTCTAGGAAACCCAAGCCATCCAGAAACTGACGTACAAAGGATATTATCTGTTTGGAACGATAACATTACATTTAGTCTTATTGGACGAGAAGCTTTCTGTCTGTCTGCTTACCTTGGCGCGTATTTGGAAGGTTTCGCGCACTTTGTTGTTAAGTATCAAGTCCAGATAGCGCTGGCGATAGCGTGTCTCCTTGTCCTTGAGCCCAAAGTGCAGATGGGGCAGCATATGCAGACAGGGCGACAATAGCTTTAACTCGGTGGGCATAATGGACAGTTCGCCCTTCTTGGTCTTGCCCGGATGACCGGTGACGCCAATAATGTCACCACGACGCAGCTTGGCTGTGTCCAGCTCAAATGCCGCCTCACTTTTGTATGACTTGGCACTGGCCATCACCTGGATCTTGACACCTTCGCCGCGCAGATCGTAAAAGATGAGCTTGGCGCCAGACTCGCGGATGGCATGAACGCGTCCAGCTACGCTCAGATTGACCTGCTCCAGTGTCTCGCCATCCTTGAGCTCGCTGTATTGGGCAATGAAGTTTTCCAGCGAGATGCTCACATGGAATTTATGTGGATAGGGATGATTATCGGGCGTCTGCTTCAACTCAGCGACTGCTGTAGATCTCAGCTTGAAATACTCATTGGGTGAGATCTCCTCCTCCTGCTCTGCAGCAGATTTCTTCTTTTGTCCAGCTTCTGGTGCTTCAGCTGCGCGTGTTGCCTCCTTCTCGGCCTTTTCCTTGGCCTTTTGCTCAGCTTTCAGGCGGCGCTTCAGCTCACTACAAAATGGAAAGAACGTCAGACAGTCAGACAATCGGAACAAATGCGAAATGTTGTTGTGGATACCAACAGTTTTGTGCCTTTGCTTGGCGCCAGTTGAATGGCGCTCATGTGGTGCCATCTCACTGCCGCCATAGTTTGTCGGCCTGGCGACAACGCCACCATGTGTCTTAATGCGCAGCGTGCAAACATTTTGCAGCCAAAAAGCATTGCTTTTTATTGAATTTATGTGGCTGCCGAAGATGATGACCAACGTAGCAGTTCAACTTAACCTCACAGTTGACATACAAATCGCAATCAATGCATTTGTTGTATATACTAACTACTTACTTTTTGGACAGTTCACCCGTTGCAGCAGCCATGCCGTTTGGCGTCTAATTAATTGGCGGCTTTGAGATAAAAGTATCAAATGTAATACAAATAAAGATTTCGAATGCGCCACACAGGAAGCGAATTGAAACGATGGACTACACAATAATATCGATACGTTTTGTTGCCACTGAAATTGACACACACATGTGTACGCACTGTGTTTGAAAGCTTTTTAATGCAGTCTGGCAACTCTATCCCATATATAGATGTGGCATCGTGAAGAATCTCGTTACTTTTCATAAGCATTACAAAATGTTTGCTAATAAATTAAACAGAAATTTGAAAGTGTACAGTGATTTGACAGAAATTCATTCAAATATGCAAGTGTCTCTACTTTGTAATGGATGAAATAAAGTAGCTAATTAGTCATCATGGCAACTGTTTTATTTTAAATATTTTGTTGAAAAAGGTGGATACAAAACAAATATTTTTTTGAAATCACCGGCTGTGTTTTTTATTGCCGATACCAGGTAAAAGATCATGATTGTGATGAAAACTGTCGTCTCACGATTGTTGTATGGTGCAACAGCACTTGTTGTCACGTGCACCTCTCTAATCAGCAGGTGAAATTATGCCGGGTAGGGCTGCAAGAACAATGAATAAAAGTCCAACCGATTAGTTAAACTATCGATATATAAAAGTATTTATTTATTAAAAACTTCTAAAATTATTTAAGTAAATGATAAAAATACCATACTTAATGCAAAAATAATAATAAAAAAGTTGGTCGAGTAACAAATACAATTAAAAAACAATCGATAGTATCAACGTTGCCCTAGATGTTATTGCAGCCCTAGTGCCGGTTGTATAAAACAGAGTGTGAAAGTAGTACAGAAATTTAATAAATTTAGACAAGTAATCACTTATTTGAATATTTATCAGACGAAATAATAGACGAATTACTCAATTCGTCAAAAATCAAAAAAAATTATTATAAATTATTGTTAACAGCTGAGCAGAAGACGAAGAAGAAGGCATGGTAACGGTTGGACTGCTAACGCGCCTGCTTGCTAGCAGCAGCAGCAGAAGCGCCAGCAGCAGCGGCATTGTCTGCCTTCGGTTACTTACGCGATTAAGCGGGCCGAGAGTGAACCTTAATCTTAATCAACGATGCCTTAGCGTTCTGGGCAATTGCAACAACAGCAGCAAGGGACATGGTAAATGTACAACAACGTCAACAACGACAACGACTTCAATATTGTCGCCACTGATTGTCACAAAATATCGGAGCTATGCACGTCTCAGTACCAAGTCGACGACGCACTGTTCCAGCGCCAATAAAACGGACACCAAGTCATCGTCAACGGCGCCCGTGTCCAGTACGACGGAACTGTTTGGCGAGGCGGCGAATATGGGTCTGTTTGCCAAGTTCAAGCATATGTATAAGCAGTATTGGTACGTGCTCATACCGGTACATGTCCTAACATCGATTGGCTGGTTCGGTGGTTTCTATTATCTATCAAAGAGGTAAAGCTCTGATCTGATCCCTGACCTCTGATCTCTGATCATAACTAATCATTATTCGATTGTCCTGCAGCGGCGTCGATGTACCTGCCCTGCTGCAGTATTTGCATCTGAGTGAGACCATTATTGAAAAGGTGCAAGGCTCTGATATGGGCCACTATGCCATTGCATATCTGTGCTACAAAGTGGCAACGCCAATCCGCTACGCAGTAACGCTCGGTGAGTGAGCTTCAAATGAGACACAACAAATAAAGTATTATTCAAATACAATTCAAATTACAGGCGGCACCACGGTGTCTATCAAATATCTGGTACAATGGGGTCATATCAAGCCAATGCCAACTAAAAGCCAATTGATTAAAATGTATGAGGACACGAAGGCAACACGTGCTAGTGCCAAGACCCACAAGGATGAGAATCACAAATGATAGCCAGCCGGCCCAACCATGGACTGGGCGTAGTCGTTACCACCTGTTGTCCTGTTGTTTGTCGTTTCTGTCGCATGTCGCTTGCCATGCGGCGTTCAGTTGGCTAGTTGTATATTTTGTTTGTGTTAAGCTGTTGCACATTGCTCTGCAAGTGTCATCCATGGAATTCATCTTTCGCCAAGGCGCCAGTTGGATCAATTATTCAAAAGGTCGCTGCTGCTGTCTGTTAGAGGCATACACATAATTGCATACTACTTCATATACATATACATATACACACACACACATATATATATATATATATATATATATATATATATTTTGTAATAACATATATTTGCATATTTTTTGTTAGTTACGAAATCGTTGACGCTGACGTCGACGCATCCCGCAAGCAGCATGCAATGGAGCATCGTACTCACTCATACATGTATATGCCTTTATACATCTAAACATTTGCGCACACATTCAACCAAAGTAGCAGCCTCCGATACAGACAAGAAGTGTAGTATATATTTTGTAAATGTCATTTAAATGAAAAAAAAAAACCTAAACCTGACTGGTATAAAACGAATACATTTCTCTTATTTCTGCTAATAGGATTAAATCTATTTATTATTCTTATTAGCAATAAATCGAGACATTAACAGCTGACCAATCAGAGGCCACCACTTCAATCGTCAGCTGGCAAACATACTTTGCGATAGTCAATCACTACAATTCGATTATTGTGGCGCGCGATTTTCTCTTGAAAAGCCATGCAAAAACGATAAGGAATATCGAATATCGATCAATTATAAAATATGCTCAGCGATTACCATAATAGTTGCCTTGACACAATAAAAAAAATTAAAACAAACTTTAACCCAATGAAACTCATTATTTCTTTTATGGGCATTAGTTACAGGAAATAAAATATAGTGTAAAAAGAAGAATAACAAAGAAGGGTTTTATTTTACAAAATAAATTATGCCATTTTTATTTAGTCAAAAGACTTTAAATTTTTTGTCTTGAACTCTTAAATATTTTTTAGCTTTTTCATTCAAACTTTCTAAAAAAGAAAAAATAGAGAACAAAAATATTAAAAATCTATGAAGCAGATTGGAATTGGTAGTTTTAGCTTCCATTTTAAGAACAGATTCCAAAACGATGTATAGGATAGAATGTATACTCCTTACGTTAATCCTTTTGTCACCTATTTGGTGTATTTAGCACTGGTTATATAGCATGGAAATATTAAATCAAATTTTGCCTAAGTTAAAATGATAAGGGTATTCAATTATTAGTTTATTTTATTAAAACACACTTTCTTTCGATTTTGTTTTTGCATTTTATATTTCGTTATCAGTTTTTTGTTGTTTTTTTTTTTTTTGATTTTTTTTTTATTTATTTTTTGTTTTGTTTGTAACGTTAGTAAAATATCCAACAATTATAATTGTAACTAATAGTTAAGCCAGAAAAAATATATATAGTAGTAGTTGTTGTTGTTTCTTTTACAAATAAATAAATAATGTGTCTTGTTTTTTAGTTTTTATGCTCTGTGTAGTTGTCTGTTTTGTGTGTGTGTGTGTGTTTAGTAATAGTAGTAAGTAGTATGTTGGTAGGTAGGTGTATTATTTGTTGCTTGCTTTTGGAAACAAACAACATTATGTACACATATTTACTTCGATTTCTGTATTGGTGTTCAATTTTATATATCATCATTTACATAAATACAATACAATAAATAAATAAATAAATAATATAAATTAAATAGGCAACAAATTATTTATGTAGGTAGGTTGTTGGCAAATAGCAATTATGTAGCGGGTAAAAGGGGAAAGGATTGGTTACACGGAAATATTTCCACTAAAAATGTATATAGTCTAAAATAAGTTACAAAAAAAATCAAACAAATAAAAATATATATATACATATAA
This sequence comes from Drosophila phalerata, assembly GCA_951394115.2. Classification (NCBI taxonomy): domain Eukaryota; kingdom Metazoa; phylum Arthropoda; class Insecta; order Diptera; family Drosophilidae; genus Drosophila; species Drosophila phalerata. The sequence continues at coordinate 36,556,091 of OX596006.1, forward strand.
ATATATATATTGAACAAGGTTCTCCGTGACAGATGCGGCGGACATTAAGTATTTCGTACTTTGATACGACATTTAAATTTGAGACTAGTTTGGATTGGATTGGATTGCTTAGTGTTCAACAAAAACGAATTCAATTTTTAACGTAATTTTATAAGGTATTCCTTGATTCCTTGATGTGTGTTCTTTTTTCTTCTTTTTGGTGTTTTCGTGCTATTCTCATCCATTATAATTGTTTTGTTTTTTTTTTTCTCTTTATAAATAACTGCTAGCATTTATCATAAGTACGTTTCACAATGCAGCTTCAGTTTATTTCTTTTCTTATCATTTTTGTTGTTTGCACTTCACGCCTAATGTTCTTCCTCTCTTTTTCTCTCTCTCTTACTTGCATTAGTATTAGTATTTGTTTTTTTATTTTCTTTATAAACTAATCATTTGCTAAAAGCTTTTTCTTTTGCTAGTCATTGTTTTTGTTTTATGTTATATTGTTTCTTGTAATTTTTTCACATTTTATCTCATTTAGAATGTGTGAGGGTGTATGTTTGTGTTTTTTGGGTCTCTATGTGTATGTTTTTATTTTGTGTTATTCCCCCTTTTTGTTCTCTTTTGCATTATTGTTGATTTATCATTTGTCCTCTTTATGAAATATATATTGATATACATTACACAAATTATCGTTAGTTTTAAATTAGCTTTTGTTCAATACATTGTTTGTTTGTTTGCTTACGTTATCGATTTGTTGCTTTTTTTGTTTGCTTTTAATTTAGTTTCTTTTTACACAACCACTTGACACGGCTTTCGGCAAACCAAACTGTGGAAAACTATTGATTTATTCTTTTTCTTTCTAGTTTGTATTGACTGTGATTAAAAATTCAGACATACATATACATATATCATTGTCAATCATATACATCTATTTTATCTTTCGTTTTAAGTATAAGTATATACGTGATCCAATGTGTTTTGTGTGTGTTTCCTCTAAAGATGGATCGAAATGGGGTTTATATGACGCTTATATAACATATTAAAATATATATGCAAGAGAAGTGCAAGTAACAATTTTGCTCAATTTCATTCTATAGTGTTGAGTTGTTGTTGTTATTATTATTGTTAATGTTGTTGTGCTGCTCATTTCTCCGGTTGTGTTCTTGGCTTGCCGAAAGCTATGTTGCACAAATTGTTACAATTATTATTATTTTTCTTTAAATATACTTTTTTTTTTTGCATCTCGCATGCTCCTGTTGTCGGTTTCAGTTAATGGTTAGACATCGTTTATATACATCATTAGCTTCCACTGTCGTCCAATTATCCATTTGTTGTAGTTCTTTCATTTGGTTTCGAGTTGAGTTAGGAGTTAGTTAATAGTTGATCATAAATTTACGCACATATTGCACAATTGCAGAAATTTTACAAAAACATTTTCTAAGGTGTTCGACTTTCATTTGATGTTATTGGTGTTATTTTTGTTGTTGTTGTTGTTGTTATTGTTTGCACTTTATTCCAGTTGTGGTTGCGATTTGTTGTTGGTGGTTGTGGATGTTGCTGTTGTTGTTGTTGTCGTTGTTAATATGTTCCTTTGAATTGTTCAGCTACAGACCGATTCTCTTTTTCATTTGCTTGGAGTTAGTTTTACGCTCGTTCGTAAAATAATATATAGGCACTGGATGAAACGAGACAGTTTTCAGGTATAGCATCGCTGACGCTGAAACAATCAGAGAGATAAATGTATTAGAATATGCATATTAATAATAAACAAGTAAAAAAACTACAGTTGAAAACAAAGTACAAACAGAAAATATGAAACATATAACTGAATACATTTATTTTAGTATTATTAAAACTGTTTAAGTAAGTGCATTCTGCATTTGTATAATAAAACATAATTGTTAATTGTATTTTAAACTTAAAAAAAATACAATAACATGGAAAACAAACGTTATTCTATGATTTTTAAATATAAATTGAAATGTATATATTTTTCAAGAATCTCTTATCATTAAGATAAAATAAAATAAATGTTCAGATTTTTGTAAACTAATACTCTTATTTCAATTTTAAATTGTAAAATTTATCGACTTGACAGTTTATGTTTATCATATTATTGCCCGTTGCAAATGCTGCCACAATCTAATAGTCCCTTTGTACCATTTTGGAACTGGGCTATCTTACCTATTATCATTGAACTCGTGCCACTTGTGTGAGACCGGATGCTTACAAAGAGCCACATAATGTCCACCAGCCGTTGAGCCTGAATATGAATGAAATTGTAAATAAATTGAATAGTTTCCAAATATCGTTTAGTAAACCCACCCATATGATTGGATATCGCATAGAGCGAATAATGCACATTCGAATTTGAATTGGCGCCATATGAGGCCATGTTGAGCTCTCGATCTGATGTGGGGAACTCAACAATATTCGACAGTTTACTCCAGCGTGTTTCTGAGAACCGTTTCAGATCTAAGTAACGGAAACAATTTTATTTAACAAAAAAATAAGTTTTAATATGCCAATTTCGATGCGCTTACGTATAACCAAGTATTTGGGGAAACGCTGAATTGTAAAACTTTTGGTACATTTTCGTCGCGTCTTGCACTTGGAGCATGTGGGCATCTCGTCGCCATCCAGCACTTCCTCGCGTATAAACAAATCCAAGCAACTCTCCAGTTTGCAGCGGGATGACGACGGCAGCGGCACACTCAAATCCCAAAAGGGGTCAAAGGTTACACTCGTATTGCCGCAATTTGTGCACTTAAGTGTGCTCTTTAACTGGCCGACAAATAGATCACGGATCAAGGAATTCTCGTGCCGCGCATACCACTCCCAGGTCAGATCCGCCTTCTTGTTGTCGCTGCAATTACAGTAATTGTAATGAATTTTAATTAAAATTTTTACTACATCATTTGCTATTGATGAATAAAATATCGGTCAATTAATGCACTACTGACTAGTCACACTATATAAATGTAGTTGATATTCACATTGTTGTGTTTTTAATAAACTTTAATTCTGATAGTTAGGTTTACTATTTAGCTGTTTCTTTTTTTTTTTATTAATTTAAATTTATTTTAATTGTCCTTAGTTTTAGCAATTTTAATTTAATTTTATATTTTAAGGCACTAGTCACAATATTTCTTTAAATTTAGCCAACTAAAAATTGCGCAAAATTTATCTCTATTAATTCTATGCAATTCGATAGGATTAGTCTATTTGAATGTTTGGTTAAAAACAATATTATACATTGGTTTTACATCGGTTGCTGTGCTTTATATACTAAGATTTGACACATTTTTAGTGCTTAGAAATAAGTTCTGTGTTTGCGAATTTACTAAAATTTAACGAATCTTTATTGTGTATATCTAATCAATTGTTTAATTACTTAATGACTCACCTGAGATTATCATCAATATTCAGAGTTTCGCCTTTGACGCCCGAATTGAGCGCCGAGTGCAGCGAGTCTAGGAAGAAGCGCAGAAACTCCTGTGCATCCTGTTGATTATAATCACTGTACATTCGATGTTTGGTCGAGAAGGCTCGCTTCAGTTCCATGGGAGTAACGCTGTGCACATTTGTCGTCCACATTTCCTGTATAAGCTTGGCAAATTCTGCAATATAACACACAAAAAAAAAACAAGTTAATATATGTATGTATGTGTATATATAGAGATCAATATAAACGTACCGTGTAATATCTGTTGATCCTTGGAGGTTGTCGATCGTGTGCTGGTATGATGTGTGCGCAGGAAGCGCGTCAGCTCAGTCGTGTGACTCAGACATTGTATGACCGAGTTCATGAAGCAAGTGTTTCCGATATTCCTCAGACCGCATAGACCTGTGGATGAACGTAAATATATTTTAATTGTGTAATTATTGAGTGACAATTAATTATATGAAGCTAACTGGGCGTTGCCCAATGATAGGCACTACCCAAATCGGATGGAGAATCATGCATTTGTCTTCGTCGCGTTCGAGTTACGGCCGTCATTGTGAACGTCTACAAGATCTAATCTAATTTATGCGGAAGTTTCTATATGTTAATATAACTCAATATATCAACTGACATACTGAAAAACTGGCTAATATAATTAACGTACAGGATGAGCATAGCCTACTGATCTCTCCAAATTGTTAATGAAACCCAATTGCCTATATCAAAGAATACAATTCAATATTTCTAGAATTCGTGCAGTTCCATCACGAATAATAATAATAATTTAATTTAATTAGCATTCAAACATAAACTCGATAGTTAATTATATTATATTGTGAATTATACAGAATGAACGGATAACCATGGTGAATATACTAAAGGTTTCATATTCCCCACATCTGTATGCCTTTTCATGGTGGAATTTTAAACAAGGTGACGCCATTTTTGGTAAATTAACCTTGGGATCAGAGTTGTTCATCGTAATTTAATTTAATATTTTATGGACGAACTTATCTTTCATATAGTTCGTTAGTTCAGTGATTTGTATTTAATCCTAAACGAATATATAATTAGAATATTTATTAGCAACCGCGTGTCTCTAGCGAGATGTAATGGGATTCGAATCAACCAAAGAAATGTATTGGAATCTATTTACTGACCGATCTGTTTTGAGATCTATTCACTGAACGATTTTTTTTTTGGATCTATTCAGTGAATTAAGCAACCTACAATCAGGGATTCAGATAACTTTAGGGATTAGTTCAATAGATCTTAGTCCAAACGATTCGATACAACTCTATTCCAAGTGGAATAGGCATATTCTTAATTTTATTTGATTATTGCTTTACTCACCCTCGAACTTCTCGTCACGGGAGCTCTTGTAGCCTTCGTCGACGCTATTGTGCTTATTGCTAAGCGACGATGAGCCAATGGAAGAAGAAGTTGTGGCATTGCTGTTGCTCCGGATGCTGTCCCGATCCCAATAGCGGCCGGATGTTGGTGAGACAGGTGGCAGCACTGAGCGTGAGCTGCTTGTGGCGTTGCGTGACGCCTGGACGAAATAGGATAAACGATAAGTAACGAAATATCGATATATATATATATATATGCACATATGTATGTATATATATATGTATATATATATATATATATATATAGATATATATGTGAAAAATGTAATGTTGGCCAAAGAAAATACGATGCCAATCAATTTACAATTAGTATTTAAAAGCAGCAAGCAAAATCGAGCGTTAGAAAAGGATGCATATATTTATGTATGTATGTCTGTTGGATTGGTGTAAGTGTATGATTGTGTCAGTGTAAGAAACATGCATGCGTTAATAAAGCAAACGCACAAAACAAATACAATAACAATAACAAACGCAAAAAGAAAACGAAACAAAACAAACACAACTAATAACATAAAAGAAATGCAAAATGCTGCAGAGAATAGTAGATCGAGTGAGCGAACGAAGCGAGCGAGCGAGAGGGAAGGCTAAACGAGATGGAAGGAGGGTGAAACCAAGAGAAAAAACGCAACAGACATTGTGTATCGGCTCTATCGATATCGATAAGGCTGGTAAAACGAAACCAAAAGCCGATAAGAAACATATGCCCTCGGATAAAAAATAGTCCTTGAGAAAATAAGAATTAGAGTTAACAACAACACAACAGAGTACAAAAAATATATACTTAAAAAAAAAAAAAAAAAAAAAACTAAATCACAAATACGGGAGTTACAATTACGGTGCTAATGACGACATAATAATGATAAACATGAGCAGTTGTCTATTGTATAGCTACTTAGATATAAAAAGGAAACGGAAACGGAAACAGACAATGTTTGTGTGTGTGACAGAGAGAGAGAGAAAGAGATTAAAAGTATATGAAGAGAGAGACAGAGAGAGAGCGCAAAGAGCGCCCCAAAATAGTTGGGCGCCACTTACGCTGTCGCTAGCTGTTGCATTGACCGTGGCAGAGGCGCAAGTACTAGTACTAGAGTAGGTTGTGGTTGTGGTTGTGGTGGTGTTGGTGATGATGGTGGTGGTGGTGGTGGTGTTGGAGGAGGAGGAGGAGCAGGAGACGGAGACGCCTTTGCTGCCGTTGGCACCGTTCTCATTGTGCTGATGATGATGATGTTTTACCTTATGGTTACTGGATGACGACGATGTGGACGACGACACACTGCCAATTGCACAATCTGCATTTGTTGTTGCTGATGTTGCTGTTGTCCCGCTGCTGTTCGTTGCCTTGGCCAAAAGACCATGACCAATGCGGTTAGCCGATTTACCGATGGGAGCCAGAGCCGTCATCGTTGTCATCGCAGTCACTGTTGTTGCGTTGGTGTTGTTGGTGGTGTTGTTGCTGGCGCATGTACGATATCCGGCCCGTGTCAATGAGCTGCTATAACCGGCAGCAATTCTTGCATTATCCAAATCACTGTTGCAGTAACGTTGCTGTAGATTGCTGCTGCTACCAGCTGATGTTGCTGCTGTTGCTGCTGCTGAGATTGATGTTGCTGAGATTGCTGCTGCTGCTGCTGTTGTTGCTGTTGTGGCGGTTGTTGCTGTTGCATTGCTGCTGCGCATTGTCGTCGGTTGTCGCTTCTGTTCGCTGAGATTATTAAATTTTTCAATGGATGCCTTAATGCTTAACGAATCGATGCCATAGCGTCGTGCATTGCTACTCTCTCGATCTCGATCCCGTTCCCGATCCCGATCCCTTTCACGTTCCCTTTCCCGCTCCCGATCCCTTTCCTTGGGTCGCTGCTCGCCATTCGTATGCTTATAGCTATTGAACTTCTCGTAGCTGGCCGCAAAGTTGGAATTTGTCGAGGAAATGATTGTGGATTTGGGACGCACCGAACGTTGTCCAATTGGCTTATCATTATTGCTGCCGTTGTTGGCCAATTGTTGCTGATTGCGCAGCTGCAATGGCGGCGTTATGGGCTTAAAGTAACAGATGTTGGTCACTTTTTGGCTGGATGTTGTTGCTGTTGCTGTTGTTGTGCCAGCAGCTGTTGCCGGTGGCGTATCGTCGCTATCAATGTAGCTAATGTCATCGTGCTGTTGCTGTTGTTGTTGCTGCTGCTGTTGCCGTTGCATGCTGTTGCTGTTGTTGTTGCTGATGCTGCTGATATTGTTGCTGTTGCTGTTACTGCTGCTGTTGTGGTTGTTGTTGTTATTATTATTGTAGCTACTGTGACTATTCATAGCGTTGTGATTGTTGTTGCACTGCAGCATCAGCGGCTTTAGCTTACCACCAACCACAATGCTACGTCCAGTTGTTGCTGTTGTCGCTGCTGTTGTTGTTGCGGTTGCTGATGCTGCGGTTGCTGCGGCAGCAACTGTTGCCTTTGTCTTGCTATTATTATGGCTATGACTATGGTTATGACTATATTTGATATCGATCCTGTGGACGGTTGTGTTATTAGCTATTGCTGTTGCTGTTGTTGCTGTGGTTATTGCTGCTGCTGTTCTGCTGCTACTGTTGATGTTGCTGTTGCTACTGCTGCTGCTGTTGCCGGCCGTTTGATTGCCATTTAGCGTCGTCGGTCGACGCATGTCATTCAATCCAATTCCAGCTGCTGTGTGTTTGTTGTTCTGATTGTTGTTTTTGTGATCGTTGTTGCGCTTGCGTTGTGACTTGGAGTTTAGTGTCACCTGGGCATGGGCCAGCTCACACTCGGCCTTAAGAAAGCTGGGATCCTTGTAACTGGATACCAGAAAGTAACGTTGATTTGCCGCACGCACTGGATTGTTGCTGCTGCTGCTGTTGCCAGTTGTGGCAGCTGCTGCTGTTGCACGTCCGTTGCTGCAAGCAGCGGTACTTCTATTCACAATCGATTGCCTTGGAACAGCAACTGTTGCCGCTCCACCGCCTCCTCCTGAGTTGGATTTGTGTCCTTTGACGTGACGTACAATCGCCTGTGATTGTTGTTGTTGCTGCTGTTGTTGTTGTTGTAGACTTATGTTGTTGCCTCTTTGTTGCTGTTGTTGATTGTTGTCTGCAGTCGCTGTCGCTGCCTCACGCTGCACTTGGGACGCTGGAATCTTATGGAATCCTCTGGTTTTCTTAATGTCTAACATCATTCAACAGCTGCTTGTCCGCTAACTGTTGTTGTTGCGTCCGCACGACACCTCTACTTGTTGTTGTTGTTGTTGCTGTTGTTTTCGTCGGTCTCTCTCTCTTTGTAATATTGCGCTTGGATTTATTATAATAGTTTAACAGTTCTCTCTTGTCATTGTTGTTGTTGTGATACTTGTTTCTTGTTGTGTGTTTCCTCAATTTTTTATCGAATTCGAAAAGGCGTGTTGTGCTTACCAAAAATACATACTCTCAAAACTACTCAAAACACACACATTTTGGACTTGTTTGCAATTACAAACTACTAAGTTAAACTAAAATATTCGGAAATATCTCTATATATATACAAATATATATCTATATTATATTATATATATATATATATATATATATATATATTTAGATGCTTTGAACTTTGTTTGGAGCGCCTGCCTAAATCATGATCGATTTCAATTGCAGTTAAATTTACATATACAGTTGCGTAATCGATTAACGATTATTGGTTTTTGGTTTCGATTTCTTTTTTGTTTGGTTTCGGTATCGACTGCTCTAGGGAATATAGTACTTATATAGCTTAACGATTTGCCTTCGTTATGGTTTTCGAGTACAAGTTAATCAAGTGAGTTAGTTAGTTGGTTAGTTTAGTTTAAAAGGGATGCGATCTGCAAGAGTATAGCTAAAAATATATAGAAATACATATATCATGTAAATCGATTAATGAAAATTGCGTTCAACGGTTTAGCCACAAAAAAACAAAACCAAAAATAATGAGAAACAAAGCCAGATCGATAAATAGAACAAGGAAGAGAGAAAAAGAGCGAAAACGAGCCAGAGAGAGAGAAATGAGAATGACAATGTGATTGATTTATCATATATGTACGTATACACTTATGATATATACCCATTATAATATGAAACAATGATTTATCGAACTGTTTGTATTCCTATCACAGTACAGGGCCGTTGTAGGGTCTGGGACTTGGAGCGGAAGCTATAGAGAGCCAAGCTAAAGCAGCAATGTTTAATAATTCTCAAACATACACACACACATTCATAGAAATAAATGAAACGCACACACAGAAAATTTCGTAAAGTTTATACAAAATGCTTAGATTTGATAGTTCAAGTTAAACAGAATTAACGGCTGAGCTGACTCCTTGACGGGTGGCAACCCTGTTCATGCGATTAGTACTTGTTGCAGTTTTGTCAGTTGCACATTTATCGAACAGCATTTTCAGTTAGCAGTTATCGGTATTCGGTTAGCGGTTTTCGGTTAACGGTTTTTCGGTTTACCTTATCTGCCAAAGTCAATGTTGCTGTGGCACAAACATCGCCATCAATTTCGCCATTTCCATTGCCATTAGCTGTGACATTTTCCGTACAAGTCACTGTTGCATCGTCTGTGGTGTCCGTTGTTGTTGCTGTCGTTGTTGTTGTTGAATGGGAGCTATCATAGATGGCATTACGTTTGGGAGACGTTGACAACAACGAGAGTCCATTGAGCTTGGCATCAAGTCCATTGCTGCACTGCGTCTCTGTGGCATGTCCATTGCTTGTGGGCTGTGTGTCCTGTGCGGTGGTATTGTTGTTGTTGCTGCTGCTGCTGCTGTTGTTGCGTTGTTGTCGTGTTCGATTGCTACGCAACGTGAATGTTGCTGTGGGCACATCTCCGCTGCTGTTGCTGCTGCTCAGTGTAAATCTGCCAGATCCAGTGCGTTGCTGCCTAAGATTTGATGTTGTTGTTGCTGTTGAGTCAGTTGCCTCGCCGCTGCCAGCATCGCTGCTGCTGCTGTATAAGCGGCTGTAACGGCTGCTCCTTGGTCTGTCCAGTGTAACGGTGCAGGTGGTGTTGTTGTTGTGGTTGTTATCATGGCTTTTGTTGTTGCTGCTGTTATCAGTGTTGGTCTCATTGACCGCCGATCTGGAACGTGACAGTTCACGGTTGGGTTTATAGTTAGCCGGACTATACTTTTCATATATATCCAGGCCGGATGTGGCAACTAAACGTGCTAGGGATGATGATGAGCATGAGCTGGACAAACGTTTCGATGTGGAGGAGGAGTTGCTGCCATTTGTGGCATCATTGCCAGCAGCACCGCTTGGTGGCAACTTCTTTGTCACATAATCGTCTTTCTTTGAGCTCTTGCCTGCCGTTGTTGTTGTTGTTGCTGCTGCTGCTGATGATGATGATGATGTTGTGGTCGCATCGCCATTTGATGTTGTGCCCTTTGACCGACGCGACAACTGAGAGTGTCGTAAATGTTTCGTGTTGTGGTTTTGGTTTGTTGTTGTTGTTGTTGATACATTTATACAGATGTGTGACAAACGATTGACAATTGACGTTTTTGAGTTTTTGGTAGTGATATAGCGATAACGATTAACGATAACGATTATAACACATGTTTGTTTGTTTGTTTTCATGATGTGGCAGCAACACAAACCAACAAAACATATTCAAATTGCAACAAAAACAAAACGAAATAAAAGTTGAATTATAATAAACACCAAAAAATCAAATCAATAATTTCATACATAGAAAACAACAATTCTTAAATAAAAACACACGCATACACACACACACACACGCTCAAATCGATATGCAGAACCCGCCTAAAAGTATGCAGTATGAAAAATAACGCGATTCAAGTGCGACTTTAAACGCACGCGCTTCTAGCGTTCGAAAAAAATGTAACTAGCTCATTAACTTATTGCTTGCATTCAAAAAAAATGAAGTCTGGATATACTATTTTTTAATGAGGTATCCTGACACCTGATAAATTTCCATTTGCTATTTCGCTTTTATTGCATAAATCTTACTTTTTGTTTTTTTTATATAAACAAACAAAATTTAATAGCAATCAAATTTCAATTATTTTTTTTAGAAATGTAAATTATAGAAATTGTATATTAAAATTATTTTTCAGTTCTAGAATATAAAGTAAATGCAAATCTTTTTTTTAACTATCGAAATACAACCTTAAAATAAAAATAAATTAATTTTCTTTTACTCAATTTGTATTAAAAATCTTTTTTTTAATGGAATATTAATATTAATACCCAATTTTTATATTGATATAACTTGTAAAACAAGAGCCTAAAGATATTATTTAATAATTTATATTTATATTCCAAATAACAGTTAAAATAAATGTATTAAATAAAAACCACAAAATGTTAATTTGAGAAATTACTGTTTCCTGCAATTCACATTGACAAAAAAATGTAGAAAGCAATCGGAAAAATTAAAAATTTGTTAAGTATGATGATGATTTTAACTATAGCATTTGCATTCATTGGAGCATTTTTGAGCCTACTTCTAATTCGCCGAAACCGTGCCTTCAAATGGCCTAAAGCGTTCTACCCGAGCCTTCAATCCTTTGGTGCACATTTCATTCCTCCTTTACGAGCTCCATTAGCACATTGATAAAGACATTGTAAATACCGAATGCACCGTTTAAGAGATTTTCGCTCATTTTGGATCTATTTCAATTTAGGAATTTTTGTTTCGTTTACGTCTCGAATTGTTTTTGACACTGACAGCAGTTTTGAATGATGCGACTTCAATGTAAACACTTGCATAATTTTTTTGCACCTTCGACAATGATGCGACCAGTATAATTTGGGTATTAGCGATTTTCAATTGATTTTAAATTATAAATATTTTCTATAATCGCAATTTGCGCTATAAAATGAATACTCTCAACCACAAATAGGGTTAACAACTTCCACAAATACTTGATATGTTCATTCATTTAATTGATCTTCGATCCGCAAAAGTGCTGCCAATCAATGACTTGCACAAATTGATGCGCTATTCAAAATTGGGAACGTGAGAAACAGCTTATTTGTTATCGATAACGATAAATCATGCGTTGATGTTGATGAACCACTTTTTAAATATATTTTTCGTGTTTTTTTTATGACAAATGCAATGCATACATTTGATAAATAGTATATAATTTTTATATATATATATATATATATATAATATATAAGTAAGTATGTGTGTATGCTTGCACGCACACAACACAATGCATCATCACATTTAACTTATTGCGAATTTTAATTTTAATGCCGCCGATGCCAACAACAAACAATTATGTATATATATTTATATGTACATATGTAGATAGCACAAGGGCGGTGTTGTTGTTGTAGTTGTTGCTGCAGTTGCTGCGTTGTTGGTGTTGTTGTTGCCGTTGTTGGAGCAGTGCCAACAAGTGGTTCGGCTTGGCCAAAACATTCCATTGCCGTGCCGCGGCGGGTGGATCTATGTTTGTGGTCATGACGCATCCGCCGCCTTATCGCCGATTTGTGCAACATACATACATATATATATATATATATATAAAAATGTGTGTGTGTGTGTGTGTAACAGGGTAAAAAGAACAACACAACAACCAGAAAAAGGAATGACAAAGTTAGCAAAGTGAAAATGCAACTTCAAAATGCCGCCAACTGTCAAACGTGTGTCAAGAACAACAGTAAATACATATATACATACGAGGGTGGGCTGATAAGTCTTTATTGAATACAAATAAAGTTACTATTAACATAATCTTTATTTGAAGCTATTTAATTTATCCTACGGCTCTCCAACATTTTGAATGCCTTTCAAATATCAAGCTCACCTCATAACCAATATTTAAAAAAAAAATAAAATATCTTTTTTTGAATCATATTTTTTTTGCAAAATGAAAATTTTTCTTTTCTTTCACAATTTGACTTTAAATGACTGATTAAATTTTGATCTTATCGATCGATGGGTTCGCTTTATAACATAAATCTAATGACCGCATCATATTTAAAAACAATAAACAGTTTTGTAAAGTTTTTAAACAATGTGGCCATACTTTACGCAACTTAAACAGTCATCTGTTTAGAGATTACACTCTTTAATAATATGATTCGGTTAAAATAGTTTCGTGTTTTTATCAAATATATTATTTGTATCACAAATTTACGCATCTTATGGCCAATGACTTTTCAGTTGACCCTCGTAAATACATATAGATAGGGCTGGGCTTTGCTTAGAAAGTGTTGACGCAAGTGGGAGCGAGGGGGGCGTGGCTCTGGGTTGGCATGCTAATAAACATATAGCCAACTGGGGCGTGCCTAGGTGAATGAGATGGCAATCGAAACATACATATTTATATATATTTATATATACATATGTCCTATGTCCATCTACTATGCTCGTGAAGGGGGGGGGGGGGGGGGGGGAGGTTGCAAGTGGCATGTGGCAGTTTGGCGGTGGGTTACAACCAGGTAAGTGTATGTCATGGGGCGACTTGTGACTTTTGGACAATGCACAACATGAAAACGCGCAGCCAAAGCTGATTAAAAATAGTTTTATATATTTAATAAACACACACACACACAGCTATTGACACACATATACTATACATACACCGACAGGGGCTGTTCCGAAAACATTTTCACACTATTTTTAATCCTTTAAAAATTGTATTTAAAAATGTATTTTATACCATCTTTCCATAACAAAGTTTATGTGTATTTAACTTTCTATTACCACACATTATTTTCATTAATAAAAATGTAAAATAATGTGTAAGAAATTAGAAAAACTTTAGTTAAATTTCTTGTGAAAAGGGGGCATTTAATTTTCAAACAGCCCCGATATTTGTATATATGATAGCTATTCAAACGATATGCATACAACAGACAACAATTCTTGAATGTCTATTATGATGGTGGGTTGATCTAGCTGATTTATAAGCCAAACGACGTTCATGTATGTGTGTGTGTGTGCATGTACATATATGTGTGTGTGTATGTTTGATAGTGCTTGTGTTGTTTTCTTTTTTAAGCCCGAATTTGTTTCGATTTCGAGACAAAAGTTTGAAGTTTCAAGGTGAAATAGAGTTCTACACTAAATATAGTATGCCCAGCATAGTACATATATACTTTCTTGAGCCACCAATGTGAACGTCCTAATATATGTATGTATAAGTATGTATGCATGTACATCAAAAATTAATTAAGATAAGGACAAGGGTAAGGTGGTGGGTTGGTAAGGGCGGTAACGAGGGTAAGGGGGTGTGTGGCTAAAGCGATTTAAGATATATATCATTTAACACTCACTCCGAATCGGCCGTACGAATTTGTATCATAGTTGGAACTGGTCAAGTACGACGATGAACTGTTACGATATCCAGAGTTGCCAAGTGAACCAGATCCGCCGCTCAGATACGATGTGGTTCCAATGCTATTCCGCTGTGTGCTCACACGCGGTGTATACGACGAAGAGTATGTTGAATAGGAGCTAGGATAATGGCTGCTGCCGATGCCGCTGCTGCTGTAATGATTATATGCGGATGTTGACGATGATGCGGATGATGCCGTCGATGATGAGCCCGTGCCAGATGATGAGGGTAGCAATTTGGATAGGCTGCTGCCGCGATCGTAGTACGTTGTTGAGTAGCGCGTATAGCCGTTGCTTGTGGCGCCTCCACCGGTGCTGCCGATGCCGATGCCGCCGCTGCTGCTGCCGATGCCGGTGCTGCTGCTGCTCGAGCTGCCAGCGCCGCTGGCCGACGTTGTGCCGTAGAGACTGCCACTGCCCGCTGCTGACGTTGACGATCTACGCGGCGAAATCACACGCATATTAGTGGCAGCAGCGTTCTACCGCTTCAATCGGACCAGTTTGCCGTTTTGTTGTTGCTTTTGCCGTTGTGAATTGACTTGATATTGTTGTTGTTGTAGTAGTGGTTGTTGTTCTTGTTGCTATCGCTGTTTGCCAGAATGTCCAGTTCGCTCTCACTCACTCTATATCTCTGTCTCTCTTTGCTGCTACTCTTGTATTGGTATTGTTGTTGTTGTTGTTGTTGTTATTGCACTCGGTATTATTGCTGTAATAGTGAGAGTGAAAGTAAGTGAGATGAGTAAGAGAACAGCTTTTAAAATGGCCATGCGAGATGCACACACACAGACACACAGGCACACACACTCACCTTGGCTTGCAGTTGCTCGCTCGCTCTTTCTCTGTCTCTATTTTTGCTAATTGCTGCTTATTTACATTGTTGTTGCTTGTTGTGATTTTTTGTATTTTGTTTGTTTGTTTGTTTGTTACTTATGCTACTTGTAAGACCCGTTATTGTTGCAGTAGAGAATAGGCAAACTGTAAAGAAAATATTAATCATGAGCGACCTTCGATAGTCAATATGCATACAAATGTACATAAATACATACATACATACAGTTAATCAAGAAAGTGCTTTGACAACATTCAAAACTTAATCAATTTCTCTTGCAAAATGTATTTGTTTCTTTTTTTTGTGGATTATTATTTGTTTTTTTTTTCTAATTCCACTATTCATCGAACTTATTTTTTTTGTTTAAAAACATTTTCTTGAATAACTTTATGTTTTGTATGTGTATATGTTTGGATGATGTGTGTATATCAACAAACAGTTGCAGTTTATTACTAATACGATAAATTTATCACGGACTTAACAGCGACGTCGACACTTGTTTACAAAATAACAATACCAACAACAAATATATGCACATGCATACACACACACACAAACACATACACACACTACTCGTAAAGTTTCACATTGTCATTAAGCTGGCGCTGCAGCTAGTTTTAACAACAACAACAACACGACGAAGAAGAAGCACACCACACATGTACTCGCTACCGGTGTATGTGTGTGTGTGTGTGTGTATGTGTTTGGGGGTAGCAATGCGGTAACAGTGAAGTTGTATATGTATGCGTATAAGACGCCGCCAGGCTGTCTACGGCCCTATACGGCGCGCAATGTCATTGTAACCGAGGAAACCGTTGCTCGTGTTACGCTAGTGTGTGTGTGTGTTTGTGTGTGTGTGTGTGTGTGGGGTAGGGCGCCACTAACTCTCATACACATACACGAAAACAAACAGACAGACACATGGTCACTATCATATCGATCTCTCGTTCATAAATACAAATACAACTACAATTACAACCACAACTACAACTATAAAACAGAGCACTACAACTCATTCAGATTCACACACATTCCAATGCGCCTATGCGAAGCAACGATGCCGAAAATCGCGTCAAAAATCGAAATAATTATAATAAAAGCAAAAAACAAAAAAAATAAAAAAAACAGAAGCAAAATAGAAAGAAAAAGAAAAAAGGCGAATCTATTTATAAAAGCGCTTAAAAGCACACACACACAGCTGGCTGGCGCTGGCGGTCGCCACGTTCCCGTTCGTTGGGTGGTGCGGCGGTGGCGGCTGTAGTAAAACTGCGCTGCTTTGCCTGGCCTATAAACGGCATGCGCGCAAATGAGATAGCAATATTGATATTGGCGACAGCGACACACTAACACATACACGCACACACACACAACAACAGACGATAAACACACACACATACATACAACTATATGTACATATACGCGGCCAAGCAGGCAACGTACGAATTACGCAAAGTGAAATATCTTTCTCCTCAAAAATGGAAAGTGAAAAAGTGACGACTACGATTGTGAATTTGATTTCAGAACGCGAACATTTTAATATATGCATTTAAAGGAGTTCAGTGCCAATGTATCAATGGCAACCAGTATCAGCAATTTATTTATAAAATTCATCATCCGACACAACCCACTCACGACGCTAGAAAAAAAATTTCCGTAACGCTTAATTGTATCACCAACTCGCACGCACAAACTATACTATTTATGAATTACACTACAAGAGCTGCTTTACATGGTAATAATTTATATTATTGGCTATTTTTTTTATATGCAATTTTTCAGCCCACAGCCGCAGACTCACTTAAGAAGAAGTAGAGCTGTGTCGTTTCGTTCTGAAAAAGTTCAAATGAACGATTCATTAAAATGAGCGAGTGAGCTTATTCAGTTACCTATGAACTAAATCGTTCATTTTACGATTGGTCAACTCAAATATAATTTTCTTCATACTTTTAAGATTAAATTTCGTCATAATTAACATATGACAATAAATCAATTTTATATATTTATTTATCTTATTTCTTAAATGCAATGTAAAAGGTTACTTAAACCCTTTATACCCTTTCCAAAAATTTTAGGGTATAAATACAACCCAAAAGTTAAATTTCCAATTTGATATTTTATGACAATTGAAAAGAAACTTCATAATAAACTGATTTTATTCGCTCAAAAATGGGCGAGTGAACTGCTGGGGCAGCCTTGAACTCCCAGGAAACGGTCCAATTGCATTTCAGAACAAGTTCAATTAAGCGGATAATCGAAAGTGAACTGAACTTGTTGGCAAACGAACTGTATAACTCTAGGGCTGCATCGATAAATGGAAATTTATATATGAATTTTTCATCGTGCCGCAGATGGTACAATTTCATAAAATATCGACTATTGTCGCCGTCGCCAGCACCAGAAAAAGTGGCAACTCTGCCGTGTATATACATTTTGAGAGAAAATTCTGTTCAGGTGTGAAAATTTTTTACAACTTTAACTCCCTTATTATAAAAATATATTTAAGTATAAGTGGCTTACTTATTAAATGAATAATTGCTGTTCCCATTAACATAGCTCTATAGTGCGTTAAGCCGTAATTACTTATTTATAAACAAAATCCAGCAACCGCAAATTGTCGCGTCGCATTACAATTCAGTGTTGCCAACATTTGTATTTGCAAAAATCCAATCTCGGCTAAATCTGTTAAAACGTACAGCTTTATGTACCATTATTTATTTCGGTTCTTAACAAACAGAACTGCGCTCACTGCACAATATGTAATTATAAAGGAACAACAATTTAACAGTATGAAATAAAACAATTTCAGAAGGGCTACGAGTAACCGCCGTTCTAGCTACTAATATACATTTGAAGGACTCTGGACATTAAATAGCTAAATCTTACCGGAAAAGGCTGAGTGGGCAACACTTAAGCCTGCGCCGCCGCCGCCAACGTCGTCATACAAAATGAAGTGAGCAACAAAGAAAAAAAAAATAATAAAAATAAATAAATCCAAATAACACAAGAATTTGAACAATAATTTGATAAAAAATTAATATTCTATTTGTTGCAGTAAACCAAAGAATACAGCGTTTTTTTGTTAATTTTCGGATTTTAAGTCGTCTCGTCGTCATTATCATCATTATTCGCATCATAACTGCATTGGCATCGTCATTTTTTTTTAGCAGCTCTGTCTTAAACCAACAATCGCTTCCCCCACCCCGCCTAGCTAGCTTTTGGGGGATAAACCTTGTGTAGAAGTTCGGTTTCTGGATAATAATAATTTGTGTCTGCAACTAGGAGCATCGTCTTGTCGTCTTCTTCATTCCCCCAAACACACACACACATACATATTCAGGTGAGCAGCTTGAAGAGTCCACTATGTATATTTATTGTTTATTTAAATTGTTATTCATTTGATCTCTGGTTTTGCAGTTATGTCATCAACCGCCGGCAAACGCAAAGAAATCTACAAATACCTGGCGCCATGGCCCTTGTACTCCATGAACTGGAGCGTCCGGCCGGACAAACGTTTCCGCCTTGCGCTGGGCAGTTTCATTGAGGAGTACAACAATAAAGTGCAAATCATTAGCCTGGACGAGGATACCAGCGAATTTAGTGCTAAAAGGTACATAAATCTGCTCCAAGTCCCACATAAATCGAAAGAAATCTGTAATGATTCTTAAATCTGGAAATCTGTATTATTGTTTATTACAATTTACTTCAATTTCTTTTCCTTTTATCGTTTGTACCTTTAGCACCTTTGACCATCCATATCCAACAACGAAAATCATGTGGATTCCAGACTCCAAAGGCATCTATCCCGATCTGTTGGCCACCAGCGGTGATTATTTACGTGTTTGGCGCGCCGGTGAGCCGGATACTCGTCTGGAATGTGTGCTGAATAACAATAAGAACAGTGACTTTTGTGCGCCGCTCACATCGTTCGATTGGAATGAGGTGGATCCCAATCTGGTTGGCACATCATCGATAGACACAACATGCACAATATGGGGCCTGGAAACGGGACAACCGCACGCACGCGTCTATGTGGCCGGTCATGTGAAGACGCAGCTGATAGCACACGACAAGGAGGTCTATGATATTGCATTTTCACGTGCCGGCGGCGGCCGGGATATGTTCGCCTCTGTGGGTGCTGATGGCTCTGTGCGAATGTTCGACTTGCGTCATCTGGAGCATTCGACCATTATCTATGAGGTGATTAGAATTATTGGCTAATTTGTATTGAATGTAATCACTAATTGTCTATTGTTTATCAATGCTTTTAATAGGATCCTGCGCACACGGCGCTGCTGCGCTTGGCCTGGAACAAACAGGATCCGAATTACTTAGCCACAGTTGCCATGGATTCATGCGAAGTTATTATTTTAGATGTTCGTGTTCCTTGTACACCTGTTGCAAGACTGAGCAATCACAGAGCGTGCGTCAACGGTATTGCGTGGGCGCCGCATAGGTAAGACATTCAACTCGTCTAGAGACGAGAAATCGTCGAGGGTCAATGGTTAAGTCATTGGCCTAAGCAGGAAAAGGGAAACTTTACAATTTAAATTATTGTTTTGTTGGAAAGTCAAGCTCATCATCTGATGACTGGTTAAATATCTTTCCACTGTTTAATTTTGACATTTCAGTCAGAAAACAGCGTAGTTATAATGACAAATCAATGTAAATTGGTCAACGAATTGAAGTTGAAGGACATTTGAATGAATTAGATTGATCTAAAGACGATTATGTTGAAATTTAAATTGATATCCATGAAAGATAATTGCATTTCTCTGCTTAGGTCAATGACTTATTAGCCGACCAACGTATTTAAAATAATCTTGTAATGTATTATTAATGTTGAATTTCTATTTTGCAGTTCCTGTCACATTTGCACTGCCGGTGATGATCACCAAGCACTGATCTGGGATATACAACAAATGCCACGCGCAATCGAGGATCCAATTTTAGCCTATACAGCTGCTGAAGGCGAAGTCAATCAAATACAATGGGGTGCCACGCAACCCGATTGGATAGCCATTTGCTATAACAAAGCGTGCGAGATCCTGCGGGTCTAAGAGTCAATTTTTCTTGCCTCCCTTAAATCTCCCACACACACACACACACATACACAAACACACCCCTTTCCATCACTGATCTGCCTGTGGATGTGGACAGTGGATAAAATGCTGTTGAGCAACGCACAGTTGTCGACACAACACTCCAAGAACAACATCAGCAGCTCACACCACACACCAAAATGTACACACACACGCAAAGAAACGCAATGTAGTTGTAGGTTTTGTAGACACACAGCGGAAGAAACGCGTTTTAATTATTATAAAATATATATATATATATACACATATAGTATGTATATATATATATAAATATAATTTTGTATTCGGATAACGATCTGTGTATTCCGAACGCCATTCCGTCTCGTGTTCTATCCAAGAAACCAGTGAGAATTATTTTGGAGACGTTTGAAGTGAAAAAAGGCGGGGGGATAATCCGATTGATTCGATTCGAATCTATTTCGATTCGTATAGAGTTTTTAGTTTAACTTAGATTAGTTGAACATATAATTATGATATAAGTCTCAAGGTATAACCAAAATATGTATTGCTATTTGTAATTTATTTGACAATTTGACATTTTTTTTCGCTTTTCATGCTGAAAAGTTAACCAATTAGCCGCTTGATTCGGGCTCCTTTTGTTTATAATTATTCCTTCTGTTTTTTAACTTTTCAATGACAAATGAAACATAAATATAACAACAAGAAGAACAACAAAAACAATGTCCTACCTCGTTTTCCAACAAATAAATGTTAAGAATTTGTGTCTAACCGCAGCAACCACAACAACAACAACAACACAACTACATGCAAACAATAACAACAACAACAACAGAGAGAAACCAAAAAGAATGCAAAACGCTTTTTTCGAAATGTTTTATTCTTTGTTCAAAGTTTTATTATACGTTTTCTACGAGAACCAAAAACAAAAATCAATAAAACAAAAAAACGCAAAGGACTTAAGCAAAAACGATAAACGCAAAGCAAACATAAATAAGCGAAAATACTTGTATTAAGATTAAAACAAAAACAACTGCACAACCACAGCTAAAAAAAAAAACAATACAATACTATTTAAAATACAACTAAAACAAACAAAAACCAAAAACCGAAATATTATATGAGCGAGAGAGAATACAAGATTGTTGCTATCCATTTAAAAAAAAAAAAAAAACGAAAAACACAAAAATGTAATGACTGCATACGATTACCATAATAATTATAATAATAATAACAATAATGATAACAATTAATTTGATGAAAATACAGCAAGCCCGAACGATCGATCGATCCTCACTCGTAAGCACTGAGAACAGATAAATAGAACTATCCAACAAAATACAACAATTTTATACGGTCGTAACTAAAAAGCGCTGCTCTGAGACTGAGACAAAGTGAAAAAGAAAAAGACAAGGAGAACAAATGTGAAAGAGACAGAAAATGTATCAAAATTCCCCTTTTGCTGTTTGCTCAGAATGAGAGAACGACATTTATTTGGTAACTTCAACTTGCAACTGCTCATCAATTATATATAAATATATATCGTATTCAACTCCATTACAAATCCAATTATATACAGCAAAAAAAAAAAAAAAATGCAATTGTTTAATGTGTTTTGCTTTTGTTTTTAGTTGGAAACAAACTCAAACTCTGTAAACTTGACAAGACTTAGTGCATTGTAAACGCCAATAAACAAAAGATAATGAAAATCAATCCCAATCCAAATCAGATACATTAATTAAGCAGACATTTTTTGGCAATCGGTTTCCGTAACTTATAGCATTCAGATTCATAATTAGCCAAAAGACAACAACATATTCTTTATACTTACACACACACACACACACTCACATGCATACAACCTTATATATAGATTATATATTGTATTGTATAATTAAGTGAAACGATTGATTTTTGTTTTGCCCAATTGTTTGCATCGTTTTTATTCAATTAAAACATCATAAGTTAGTAATATACAGATGTAACAAATATCACTATACATATATATATATATATATGTATATCTGTGTATATATATATATATATAGTATAGACATCTGGGTCAGCGCGGAGTGATTAACTAGGAGGCAGCAGCAGGATTGTAAGAGCAGCATAGAGAGACAAAAAAAAAACGATTTAAAAAAAACCCAAAAAAAAAAACAAAAAAATTATTTAAATAAACCATTTTTAAATGAACATCAAATGAGATTCCAGACTTACCAATTTATATCAAATCGGGTAGATCGGGCGGCACACATATATTACTAATGTCCACAACGCCTTGTGGTTCCTTTTTAGCAACGCTTCACGAGATTGGATTAAATGGATGAAAGCCAAATTGATATACATATATAAAATAGGTAGGTTTATTCTCACCTCTTGTTGGATTCAGATGCTTGCTTGGTCGGATCATATGACTTGATGCTGAGCAGCTCATTGGATTTGACTTTCTTGAGTATGATCTGCAGATGTCCGGTGATTTGGGAACGCTGCACCACAGAGTCATCCGGTTTGACCTCCTCATTGTAAACTATTTGAAAAATCTTTCCCTTGACCGTGACTCGCACATAGTTTGTCTCTATGTCCACATTGATGAGCGATGTGTCCAGATGTCTACGAGGAAAAATATTGATGATATAAATACCGTTAAATCAGGGACCGTTACGATTCTAATTATAATTAATTTAAAAAAGTGTTTTAATTTTTATCATAGAAATTAGATATATTGGTTAAATCTCAATTTTTAGTTTTTTAAAATATATAATAAATGTATATATTTTCTGATTTTAGTATAAAAATTAAAATTATTTATAATATCCAATTTGTATATAAAAAAATGTTAAATTAAATGATTATTTACTAATAATAAAATACATAATTATTTTTATTTTAATTTGTTTGTTATTACTAATTTTATATGATAATAAAGTTTAAAATAAGTTATTTAAAAAAACTTTAATTTCCCAGGCTACGCAACCAAAAAAAAAAAGTAAATATCTGAAATTTTTCTGATTTATCCAGATACATTTTTTTTTTTCAATACAAACTTGTAGACTTCCAGCACCAGGCTGTAGTGATCCGACTCATCTTGGAAATTGAATGGCAACTTGGCCTGGTTCAGATTGTAAGGTCTACCACAAGGCGCAAATAAATGCGGTGTCCTTATGGGCTTCTCAGTCAAGGGATTTGGCTTGGACTCGCCCCTCTCCCTGCCCAGCTTGTGCTGTCGCGCAATCTCCATGCGTATCTCGGGACAGTGCTCACTCTTGGAATTCCAGAAGGCACGAGTTCGCTCCTCTTCATCCTCCAGGCCGGCACACTGTTCGGCCAGAGCTGCTTGCTGCTCGGCCACACGGATGCGTTGTTCATCCCGCTCCATGGCCTGGTCAGCCTGTTTTTTGTTTTAAATAACAATATCGATAAAAACAATTTTTTATTGATAATATTATCTAAGCAAAAAAGAAAAATAAATGGTAACCCATATTCGTAATCTACGGTTAATTCTAAATTGTTTTTTACCAAGAAACCATAGTTCTAAAATCAATTCCTAGTCCCCGCTTTTTGAGTTGAAATATTTTGAGTTTTTAGTCCTTGCAAGGATTGTCCTTTTAAGGACAATTTTTCTTTGTATTTGAAGTCCTGGTCCTAACAAGAGCTTTAATGCCAATCTTGTTTGGATCAGACTTAAAAATACTAACGATACGGTAATAATCTTTGCAAAAAATATTTAAGAAAAAAATGTGTTTTTCAACTCAAAAAGCGGGGACTAGAAATTGATTTTAGAACAAGGTTTTCTTGGTGAAAACATCTTAGAATTAACCGTAGATGACGACCATGGGTTAACATTTGTGTTTGTTTTTTTTTTGCCCATACGAATCAATGCACTCAAAAAATAAATCATCAAAATATGAAAACTAAAATTAATTAAACATAAAATATCGGTAAAAAAAAAAAAAAAAAAAAAATGGAACAGATTGACGTTGATAATATATGTAGATAGCTAATAACCAATGCTTTATCGATAACCCTACCTGGCATTGAACAATGACAGCTCGATGCTGGGAGAGCAGACGCTGTGCCTGCAGACGCTCGGAGGGCAGAATCTCCGTGCAGTCGAGACTATGCAATTGCGGCAAAGTGCCAATCACAAAATCTCGATAGTGTGGATAATCCGTGCAGGGATTACCGATCAGCAGCAGCTCCCGTAGATTGTAGTTGCCTTTCAGGGACTCCACACTGGTCAGTTCACCCACAAAGTTGAGCGTCAAGTCCAGTTTATTGAGGGACTCGAGTCCTTCCAGATTCTCAATGCGTTCAATATTGTTGATCGCCACATTTAGATACTCGAGACGCTTCAGCTTGTGGAGATTTTCCAGGCGTGCCACGAGATTGGATTGCAGCAAAAGTATCTTGAGATCACGGCACCAATTCTGCAGATTCTCAATACACGTAATGTCCTCCTGGTGCAGCGACAGCTCCTCAAGCGTGCTTATTAATCTCTCATTATGCTCCGATTTCTTACGCACCAACTCCTCGGTGACTTTTTTGAAATTTGTACGAAATTTTTATAATGCGAAAAATTTCTAGAATTTTTTTAAAACTTACTGCGCACCATGATTGCTCGAAGCACTAACTAATTATGTAATTATGTCTGACTAAAGCAAAAACTAAAACAAAAACAAACAACAACCAGGTTACTACGTTGCTAGGAAAACGCTCTTGTTGTTATTGTTTTTGTCACCTAATAGAAATTCAAAGCTTGTGTCATCGGCGGGCGGCCGATTGAACCTATCGAAATTAACATAGCGGTCTGCATGGCGGCAACGTCATCGGTTCGAAACGGTCACCCTGTTTCTGATTGGACGTCGGATAGTGTGAAAATCTAATCAGACTGCACGCGTTAGCTACCGCATAAATTTAACAAGCCCAGGAGCGGACTTCACTTAAAGTGTATGCTACTAAATAAATTTTTTCTTGTAAAATAATCATGTCAAAATTATATTTTATTTTAAATATAAGTTTTAGTAGAGAACTATTGCCTAATATGGCATCTTAAGCTAATGTGTGATTAATATAAGAATGAAACTATGTCTAGATGAACTAAGATATTATATACATACAGCTATTTACATTATGCAAACGATTTTAAGGTAATAATTAGGAGATAAGAGTTATTGATATAAAAGAAATAGGATAGTCAAGAGTCGGTGGGGAAGGTCTTGAGGGTGATTCTAAACAAACATAGATACAAATCTAATACAGCTAGTATTAGAATCAACAATTGTTTTTTTTTCGTTCAACTGTTAACATCAGGGTTTTTAACTGACATTAGGAGAAGATGAAAAATTCACATTTGCAAGTATCTAAATACATGTACTGCCAATAGAAGATAAATTATATTTTTGCAACTTTGATTTAATGATAATTCGTATTGAATCCGCACCTGTTCGCTGTGCCCATCGATAAGCCAGACTAGTTGAACGTGAACATGACCAATTGTAGACAGACGGATTTCGGCATTGTGAGTGTAATCAGCGTTTGAAATCGAAATGAGTGATAAGGATATCGATATATTGCGTGAACTTAACGATAATGAAGTCGATGAGTTGATGCAGTTGTATGGCGACAAATACGGTCCACTTAACTTCCACTATTTGTTGTTGTACAATCAACGTAAATGGGATCGTCTGTTGGCGGCGTCAGGGATTTCCAAGGATGACAATACTTACATTTCGATGCGCAAACGATTCTATACGCATCGAAAAGGGGATTTCCGGAAATTTGGCACATATGTGAGTCTACACAAAGATATCGTGCAGAGTGTCTCATTCTACAGCTGGCAATCGGAGGAGTCGCCGGAGTTGTTCGAGTGTCTGGAGCAAACCGAACACATTGAATGGTCATCGGGTGCACTGCTCACCAATGTGGATTTGAACTTTTGCGCACGTGTCAAGGATCTGGCCATGCGAAAGGGAGCTGGGGGCATCCAGGCACGCGAATGCTTTGGCATGGTGTTGCCACACGACGAGGCGCGATCCGTCCACGTACCCGATTTGTTATCGGACTTTGAACTGCGCGCGCTAAACGATAACGATGCGCAAAATGTGCATGCGATTTGGCCCAACAAAGGCGAAGGATCTCTTGAGTATATACGTGCGCTAATCAGATTCAACAAGACACTCGGCGCCTGTCGCAGCGACACTGGCGAACTGATCGCCTGGATATTTCAAAATGACTTCTCAGGATTGGGGTAGGTTCTCACATAGTATGTATGCAAATTTGGCTTGAACAAGAAAGTTTTTTGAAAAAATTTTAACTCTAAATTGTTCTAAACCCTATAGACACGAAAAATTAAAAACGAATCAAAATAAAAATCCCTTAAAGATTCATATATATATATATATATGTATATATTTGCAAAAGAAATTCTGTAAATTTTGGATTTTGTCGAAACAAATTCTTGACCAATTGCTTATGTAGAGTATTCTTTTCCATCATCATTAGTAGAATACATCGATCTCTAATTGAAAAAATGATCTTTGGTAACATTTTTTAAGAAATTAACCTTTTGATGCAAAATTGTTTTAAAATCCTTAACTAATGAAAAAGAACTTCTGCCAATATATATATTATTATTATTATTTATTGTATTTTAACAACACCAATTGAGAGTAAAAATTATTTAAAAAATTTGAGTCTAAATTCAAATTTAAATTTGTAATATGTAGGAGAAGCTGGAAGCCACCAGTATGCAGGCAGGGTATCTTGTAGTCGTGCACTCTCGACTAAGCCATTTTTTTTTAACTTGTTACAGGATGCTGCAGGTGCTGACCAAGGCGGAACGACGTGGTCTAGGCGGACTCCTGGCTGCCGCGATGACCAAACGGATTGCCAAGGGGGAAGAGGTGACACTCACCGCATGGATTGTGACCAGCAATTGGCGTTCGGAGGCGTTGCTCTCGCGGATTGGCTACCGCAAAGGTATCGTCAACGAATGGATTAAACTGTTGCCCGCCTAAAATATAAATTGTTATATCCATATATACATATACATATTTTCGTATTGTTGATTCCAAGGTGTTGGGTTTTGTTTGCATGAATGGGCACTTGGATGGGGGTAAAATAAAAGTCAAATCATTTGCATAGTACGTCAGTACATACATACATACATACATAATATGCCTATGTACACGGTCAACAATTTTTATTACGCTTTACAATGCGTTTCGGTTTTGTAAATACACTTTTAATGCTTAAACAAAATGAATTGATTCAAAATGAAAACAAAATTCAAATCTAGCGGCAACTGAGGCAAATTCCCGTCTAAAGTCCGGGTCCGAATTTGGTCTCTCGATTTTACAAATATTTACATACCGCTTTCACACACATACATATATCATACAATAATTTACATTAGAATTTAGGACGGGGGGCGGGAAGGGTAGGTAGGGGGAATTTGATACAAAAACAGAAATGGTAAGAAAACAGTCAATAATATTGATAATCATATTAATTCGACAAAAGCACAAAGCAAGGAACATTGGGAGCAGAGAGCAAGGAAGGAACAAGTATAACATATATGTAAATAGTAATATGTGATAGCTGTTTAAATGTTTGAATACTATTTTTAGTTTTTTCTACTGATAGAGATAACTCTGATATCTCTGATAGGATGTTATCTTTTTCAATGAATGCGTGTACGCAATAAAGAGTTGAGAGGGGAGGCCGGGGGGAGGGGCGAGGGTTGGTAATACAATTTCTCTAAATACAAAACTAAACAAAAAGTAAGCGCGTTGAGCTTCCACTTGGCATCCCGCTGCCATTCGCCAGCAAACTGTTGCTTTTGGATAACGACATTGGCATATTGACAGTCGCTGTTCCTGTCCCTATCCCCGATCCCGTCCCCGTCGTTGTGTGCATCTTGTGCAGACCATTTGGCACATTGCCATTCATTGGACTGCGATAATAGGAATCATTGTGCTGGAGCGGCGTGTACTTAACATGATTACTATGCGATATCGTAGTCGGTAGTTCTCTGTTCTTTGAGATTTGCTTGGCACGATTGTAGCAGAGCACACCGATAATGGCCAGCGTCATGCCCAGACAGTTGACCCATGTAACCGGATTGCCCAAAATTACAAGCGACACGGCAATCACAAAGATGCGCTTTGAGGCACTAGCCACAGCATATGTGAGTGGCGTCACTAGCGACAGCACACTAAAGGCAATTATATTTTGCATCCAATTGAGAACGCCGTCGGTGAAGAGCAATGCAATCACTCGATAGTCAAGATTTTTCTAAAACACACAAAAATAATAATAATATTTAATTATGAATTAGAATTATTATCAATATACTTACAATGGCCGTATGCCGGAATACAGCTAAGCTGTCCATGTACAGCCAGAGAGGCAGGAAAATAAACAGGGACAGCTTGCCCAACAGATGCAGCAGTCGCAAGTGATGTATTCCCGTATCCTTAAGCACCTGTACACAACGAAAAATACCTCTGACTTTAGTTCGATGCATAGCTTGAACGTTTTTGAAACAGTTTCGGTTTGGCATAATCAAACCAAAAAGTAAATTTTCTTTCTAAATTCTTTTACATTTCTTCTTGATTTTCAAAGCTTTTAAAACTATGAATATACAAATTTTCAGCTCTTTAAGGACCTTAACTCAAGGTTTTAATTAATTTTTTATGAAATTATTAATATTTGTTATACCCTTGTTCAGAAATGTGTAACTCATTACAGGAAGCGTGACAGACTCCTTTAAGTATAAATATAAGGGTGCAGTGATTTTTTAGATAAAAACAAAAAAAAAATATAACCCCATATTCGTAATTTACGGTCAATTCTAAGATGTTTTAACCAAGAAACTATAATTCAAAAATCAATTTTTTTTTCCTTGCAAGGACGAAAATTGTGTTTTAAGGAGAATATGTCTTTTTATTTGAAAGTCCTCGTCCTAACACGAGTTTTGATACGAAGCTTGTCAGGATCGGACTTAAAGATGATCATGATTAAAATAGAAGAAAAACATACGTTTTTCAACTCAAAAAGCGGGGACTAGGACGTGATTTGACAATTATAGTTTTTTTTTGTGAAAACATCTTAAACATCTTGACTGTTGATTACAAATATGGGGTACCATTTGTCTTCTTTTTTTTTGCCCATGCAAATCGATGCACTCTAATGTATATATTTTAAATCAGGACTTCCGATCTATCTGTACGTCTATTTCTATGCAAACTATTATCTCAGCTTTAAAGCAATCTTAATGAATCATGAACTATCTGCCTTTCTGCTATAGTCAGTACAGTTGGGTGGGATCACTATATCATATAGTTGTTGTAGGAATGATCGGTTAAATATTAACATTTAGTATGAAAAGCGCTATTGTTATTCTTTATTTTTTCGAAATATCCTGATCAACTTTGATTAAAATTGATATGAACGATAATTCGAAAATCAAGCTTGATTCGAACATGATGATGATTACGGTATTTCCAAAAATGCTTACCTTCTTGGAGAAGATGTTTTGCATGGAAAAACCCATGGTGGAAATGAGTGCGCTGATTAATCCAAGCATATCAAATGAGATTTCCGTAACTGTCGCTATCGCCACGCCGGTGATGATGGGCAGGAGACTCAGGTAAACAAGTGTCGGCTGTTTCTCGCCAAAGAAGAGGCGCGTCAGAACAACGGTAAAAAGCGGCATCGTCGCTTTGACTTTGATATCGCAAGTCAAAGAATATGCATAAAATTATGATATGTTATATGAATGTTATTACAATTTGCTGACGTGTGAGATATCATTATGTATGTACATATGTATGTTTTTTTTTGTATACTCACCAGTGTGCGCATAGGATACGGGCACCTTCCACAGCGATATATGCGATGTGACCGAGGCAAGGAGCTTGCCAATGGCCAATGGCACTATTAATCGCATATAATAGGGTCGTGGTATATCCTGATATTTGCGTATGCGCCACAAATTGAAGAATGGTCCACTATATAATGTGATGCTGCATAGCTGGACGAGGGTGACGGTTAGGGGGAATGGGAATTCATTGAGCACCATTTTGCCAATGACATTGTTGCTGGACGAGATGACGTACCAGAAGAGGCACATCAATACCACGACCGCAACATGGCGCGATCCTGTGCGCTTGCCACCCAACATTTTCTGTTATTGTTGTGGTTGTCGTTGCCGTTGTTGCTGTTGCTGTTGCTGTTATTTGTTGCTTTACTCAGATTGTGTAGCGCTCCAGTTTGTTGCCCTGTGCGCCTGCCAGTCAGCTGGTCGTACTTTTTTCACTTGCTTTATTGCATCTCGTCGTGTTTAAATATTAAATAGATGTTGCACGTCGACAATGTCGCCCGTTTGCAGTGGGTTGCCAACTTTTTACAGTAAAAATTAAATATAAGTTGCCACCCAGTTCAAATTTCCGATCTGGGTCGTTTTTTTTTTTACATACAAAAACAGATAAATTTTAAATAAAGGTTTCATTGAAAAATTTACCTTTCTCTTAAATTTTTCTAATTTTAAGCAAAAAGTTTTCACATTTTTGCAGAGCTTATCCAATATTTTTATATGTTTTGTTTTGTTATTGAATTTATATTCTATCCCCGAGGGCTGAGAAACTTCGAACCTTTATTAAAATGTTTATCTTAATTTTATCTAAATTCGAATTATAAATCTAATCCAAACTATTAATTTTTTATTGTTTTTTTCTTTTCATTTTAAATTAAACATTTTAATCAGGGCTGGCAGTTGGGCGGTCAGTGTTGGCAGAAATTTGAATTGGCATTTTTTTAAACATGTCGCAAAAACAAAAATGGGTTGGCAGGCTTGGTTGGCGGGCTAAAACTCATTTAATTGTCTTATATCTTAATACATTTTCTGAAAACAAGTAAAAAAAATTAACAAAATTCATCGATAAAAACAAGATAAATAAGAAAATTAAAACATTTTATTTTATTTTAATGCTTAAAGCTTAGGCAGGATAATAGTAATATACATATGTTAAATTAAATGATGTTTTTTATGATAAATAAATTCGAATTTGGCACGTTTGAAATTCTTTGCAGGTTAGTTTGAGATATGTTTAAAGCTTATTTCAATTATAAAATCATATTTGAAATTTTGACATATTTTAAATTTTTTCTGTAAGTGCAATGCAATAGTATTTTCTTTCTTAGGTAGGATAAGAACATTTGTTGAATAAAATCAAAATGCTTTGCTATGTTTAATAAATTCGTTTTTGGCACGTTTGCAATTCTTTGCAGATGGTTTTGAGATAAGTGTTTAAGGTTATTTCGTTAATTATAAATCCATAAACGCTGAGTTATTTTGAATTTTTCAGCAAGCTGCTTAATTCAATAGTATGTTTTTTTCTTGGTTAGTTGCTTCACTTCTTCGCGTTTTATTTTCAAAGCATTGTGAAGAGCATTATATATAGCATCAGCCCAGAAGATGGAGCTGGGGTTTGTTGCACAGAGTTCCTTCAATGCATACATGAGATTAGCATGTTGCTGCGACAATTCGGAT
Organism: Drosophila phalerata; assembly: GCA_951394115.2. Lineage (NCBI taxonomy): Eukaryota > Metazoa > Arthropoda > Insecta > Diptera > Drosophilidae > Drosophila > Drosophila phalerata. Next base: position 36,587,714 of record OX596006.1, read on the forward strand.
TCGGAGAATTGAGACTCTAACCAGAAGATGCCTTGTTGTTGAGATGTTGGCTTTGTTTGGACAGCAATATCCTTTGTACAGTTGACTAAACGTCCATCTGTTTGAGTCGACAGACTTCTAAATAGTCCCGTGGAGATGCATTCATCCTCTGTCTTGATGGCCGCCTTCTCCGCGTCTTGCTGCAGTCTTATTTTATGCAAGGACATCTTTGAATTCTTTTTCAGTTCCATCAAACACGCTACATCAATGCCGGTGATGCGCAACAATTTAGCTGTTACAGCCGGCATCGCCTCTAAGCCCCATTTGGACAGATCTATGTTTGATTTTGTAGTTGAGTTAAACTTATATGTGACATTGAAGTTGTTGCTCAACGGTGACGGATTCTCATAGATTGCACTGCTCAGCAATAATTCAGAGCTGGGCAACTTGCGAATTGTGTCAACCACCAGGAATTCAGACTCCGGTGCATTTGATGATTTGAGACGTATTGCATGAAGTACAGCTTTCACACGTTCCACAGCCAACTTGCGCTTCTCCATGATACTCAATGGTGGTGGAGGAGAAACTCCTGTACCAGTTGCACCAGGCATTAATTTGTTTATATTGATAATCTTAATGCTTTTCTCACAGTCTTGAACTGGCAAATAGTCGAGCACATTGGCTTCTGATTTCACTGTGATCCTTGAAGTAGAAACGCTGGCAGTTTCATAAGTGCGCCTTTGCTTATGGCTACGCTCTGTACTCTGACTGCGAGAAGGACTTTCACTTAAACTGCGTTCCCGCTTCCGTTTTTTCTCCTTCTTGTTTTTCTTTTTCTTAGCTTTCTCATGTTGTTTACGTTCCAATTTTTCCTGTAGATGGCTATGCACTTTCATAAGATCTCGCAACTCTTCATCAATATGATTGGTGGATGGTTCTTGCTTCACGGTGTCAACATTTCCGAGGTCCGTATCCGAAAGTGAATCAAGGAATTCCAATTGTAAATCCTCTCGTTCCTCTTTCTTTAATTTCACTTCAAGCTCATCGTTTAAATGTTTTTCTGATGCGTCCGACATCATGTTGTCATTTTGCTGAGATTCAAAATTGTTCTCCTCACCATGAGGGATTGAAATACCAGAATGTGTGGACGGATCATCGAACCTTGGGCTTCTTTTAATCCTGTCAAAACTAATTGATGGGGGTGAGGGTGGTTCTGGAGCTGCATCAAGCAGCGCTGGCAGCGATTCTGTTATAAATTCATGATTAAATCAAAAATTTCAAGCGTTTAATGATTCTCTGACGCACCTAAAATATTGTCCACATTTGACTGAGATTCATAATTATCCACCTTATCTACAGCATCGTCTGAAGTCGTCTGTGGTGTTGATGGATCATCAAATCTTGGGCTTCTTTTGATCCTGTTAAGATTTATTGATGGCGGTGAGGGTGGCTCTGGATTTGCATGAAGCTCCGGTGGCAATGATTCTGTAATAAGTTCATGATTAAATCAAGATTAGAAGTTTCGACCGATCGACTCTCTGCAAAGGTATAATAATAATTCTCTGACACACCTAACATATTGTCCACATTTGACAGAGATTGAAGATTATCCTCCTCATCGTCAGCAGTATTTGAAGTTCTCGGAGGTGTTGATGGATCATCAAATCTTGGACTTCTTTTGATCCTGTTAAGATTTATCGATGGCGGTGAGGGTGGCTCTGGATTTGCATGAAGCTCCGGTGGCAACGATTCTGTAATAAGTTCATGATTAAATCAAGATTAGAAGTTTCAACCGATCGACTCTCTGCAAAGGTATAATAATAATTCTCTGACACACCTAACATATTGTCCACATTTGACAGAGATTGAAGATTATCCTCCCCATCGTCAGCAGTATTTGAAGTTCTCGGAGGTGTTAATGAATCATCAAATGTTGGGCTTTTTCCCATCCCTTTAAGATTAAACGATGGAGTTATGGGTCGATCTGGAACTGCATCAAGCTCCGGCATCAACGAATCTGTCAAAAAGTCCTGATTAATATAAGAATACACGCTTTTATTCTCTGGCGCACCTAACATATTTTCCAGATTGTCCTCCTCATCGTCACCCGTATTTGAAAATCTCGGAGGTGTTGCCTGATGATCATAAGACGTTGGGCTTTCTTTGATCCGTATAAATTTAGCTGATCGGGTTGAGAATGGATCTGGAGCTGTTGCCGGATTCTCATCATCGGTATTCCATTCGGAGTCAGAGAGAGTCACGATATTGTTGTCGGGCGAACACATTATTTCGTCACGCAACGGAGTATTCTCGTTGTCCGCCATTGATGAAGGCTCTGGCTCCGTTTTGACGTCTTGCCCTGGTCCATTGTTAACATTTATTTGATTTTCCATATGAAGCAGGGAACATATAAAATTGATAATAATTAACCAGTTAATTAAAATAAAGCGAGGACCACTGTTGCCAACTTAGCTTTGTATGTTATAGCTAGATCGGGCTATTTTAAGACATTATAAAGAAACTGTCTTCAAGAAAGCGCTTAAAAATACCTAAAATCGCATTCAAATGAATGTAGGGCCCAATTAACGCTTTCCGTTTTTATTATAGTATTATAGTATTTTAAATATATCTTTTATTGGCTAAACGTTTTCTGCTGTGTATATATATATATATATATCTGAGAATAATTATCATTTTGCAAACTCACACAAAATTGATTAAACTCTAATCACAAACGTCAAAAAACTTTTTACCTAAAATTTGATAATTTTATATTATATGTCAAATTGAAGCTGCTCACCACTGTAGTTCAATAGAAGCTCATTCTCTGCCGTGAGTAGTTCAGTCGAACTTTTTGAGAACGTGTCGATTGCAGGAGCGCGCAATTTAAATAAATTTTTTTGTTTATTATGCAAAGTTTTTGGTAGAAAGTTAATAGTTAAATTAATAATAAATTCATAGTTAGATGAAGTTGCATAATTTTAATTTAAATTAAATCCGAAATTAAAAAAAAATTTTAACAAAAAAGAAACCCCGACTTGGCAGTTTAGTCCGAAAGTGGGAATGGATCTTTTTCTGCAAATCAAGGTTGCCACACCGTCTAGTTTACTTTGATGAGTAGTAATCGACTATTTTGAGCAATAGCAAAAATACATTCGATAAGAACTATATACAAAAAAAATATCGCAATTTCCAAATTATATGAAATTGGTGAAGTAGTACAAGAAAAGAGCTACAGTTTATTAAATATAAATATATTCGAATTAAGTTAAAAGATGAATCGCACACGAAGGAACGTTGGCAATAAACCATTTGTTTCTGGAGGAGTCTATGTAAGTTTAATACAGCTATTTATATTTTCAAGAACTTGAATTTGCATTACTCATTGTTCTAAATCAACGTCCATTCAATATTTCCATGAAAACAATTGTCTGTATATATTTGCATATGTATATATATATATATATATATATATATATATATATATATATATATATATATATGTATTATATATATGCATAATGTTCGGCAATACGATAAGTATGATAGCAATGAATGTTGTGTATGCATACGTATATGTTTGTAAGAATAAATTATGTTTACACATAAATAAGAGTAAGTATGACATTAAGCTTATGTTCTAGCATATTACACACTTACATATATGCATATACTTGTACATACAGCTTATGTACACATGTTTGTATGTAATGTGTAGTTTCGATCAATACCGGTATACATACAAACAGACATGCATACATACATACAAATACACAATGAATTGCTTGCCGCATACATACATATATACATACATGCATATGCATATATCGAAATGTTTGTGTGTGTATGCAAGCAAATGTATACATACTTACCTACATACATATTCATTTATAATTTCACTTCATATTACAACTATTTTGCAATAACAGTAATTCTATTTTTATTTATATAATTTACAGAGCACAAATTGATAATGTGTGTCTCAAACCAATTGTGAATTTATTTGCAATAGCCACTAAAAGTGCTTTAATCGCAAGTGCCCAGCGTTGTCCACTCTTCACTCCTTTTCGCCGTCTCCTACACACATACATACAAACATACAGAACATACCAAGTTTATAAGGCAGCTAAAGCAATTTAACCAAATTCAAACCAAAATTAATAAAAATCGCTCAATAATTTTTTTCATACAAAAGAAATAGTTCTGAATGCAAAGTAAGTGAACTTGATTTCATTTAAACGGACTTAAGCTGACGTATAAACTCATATACAAGAACATAAGTACATACCTATGCACACACACACATATACACACTGTTGACGGCGTTTTGAAGTTGAAAGCTTTGGGACAATTTACATGAGGGTGTGGGGGGTAGCACCTATTTATATATGAAAAGCAGGACTTGCGATTTTGGTTACTTTTATGGCTACTGGAAATCGATTTATCCAAAATTGTAACTAAAATTATTAGTTTTGCGTTAGATAGCAATGCTCATTTACTTCACTTGAGTTCCCAAACGAGACACGAAAACGCCAATTCGAAATGATCAAACGTTTGGGCGATAACCACATCTGTCAATCTGCCAATCAAGGCGGCAACATAAATCAATATATTGAATACAGATCACCTGTAATCTTGGCCAGTCCACAACCAGAGATCAATCATCCATCATCCCATCAGTGGGCAGCAAGATGTGATGTTGATGTTGTTGTTGTTGTTGTTGTTGTTGGTGATCCCCATGCAATTTGGTTAATATGATGTGACATTAGCGTAAACCATCGAATGGTTGGCTCATGGTTTTCGTTGGAGCAGTGCGTCCGCATGATTCGTTTGGGCACTTTGGGTTGTAGGAGTGGTCATGGCTATTCCTGAACTATGGTTTTTAGTAGAACCGCCGGCACATGTGCTGCGATAATATGCCCACGTCCACGCCGGTAGTAGATCCCTTGACATCTTGGCATGTAAGACATTTCGAAATTGGTACATTGTGTATATGCAAATGGCCAACGGGTTCTTTTCTAGTTTAAGCCAAAACCAAGCAGTTCGTAACATAACACTACTATTTTCTATTAATTTTCTTTTAATTATAAAATTTTTAGTTTTATCTTAGTTAAAATAATTCAGTTTTCTCGTTTTTAAAAAAATCAAACTTGAAATTATTTAAACTCGAAACTTTCTGTTATACCCTCGTAGATGGTGTTTGAATTTTGTCGTTTTATTTACTTTATGACTGACGTTACTTGAAAATCAGGATTAAATACCACCTTGCGGTAAAAATAATAAAACTTTCGATACTCACTTGAAAATTATACAAATTATTTTGAAGTAACTTGAAGTCTCGAAGTACATATATTTATCTGTAATATTCGACAATCCGTCTGACTCTAAATTGACTAATGAAAGAAATTACGTTAAAAATTTAAAACACAATCTGAAAGGGGATTAAGTCTTTAGTATCTCGAATATAGCTATTTTCTTCAGTATTTACTTAAAATGATATTTTAAATTTTATTTTCAAATTATTATTAATTTATTTATTATTTATAAATGAAACTAAAAGTCGAGAAGTAAAAATCATAAAAACAAAAAAAAAAAAAAAAATAATTGGGATACTATAAATAAGTCGAATACCGTTGATAATATAATCTTTGTAGTTTTGAATATACAGAATTAGAAAGTTAAAGTAATTTGTCGGTTAAGTTATACACATATTACTAATGCTTGATTTTTCTATCTAGAATCCCAGTATAATTCCGGTTCAACAAGCACCGCCAGTAGTTGCACCACCTGTGGTTGCACCTCCTGTGGTTGCTGCGCAGCCATTGCAAAAATCAGAGACGTTGCCAATGCCAATTTTGATCAAGGATGAGGTGCATGCTCCATTAAGCGATGGCGGCAATGGATCGGATGATACCAATGCCGAGATGGCCTACAACAACGACGACGAGATGGAGAATGGCGGTAAAATACCATTCAAGAAAATATTTCAAAAGCGCAAGAAGTCGTCGGGTGCGTATACATACTATATATAGTATATCCATTGGATATAATTAATATATAGGCATTTCTACAGAAATTACAATTCATTAAAAACTCAGATCAGATGTTATTGAGATATAAAGATAACCTCGTTTTAAATTTGACTTTTTCTTAATTTTTGTCAAATTTTGTAGCTGTGGAAATGCCCATATTTTTATATTATTTCAAACAATATGCTATAATATTTAATTTATACTAGAAAGGACACGGGATAAGAAGCTGCGTCAGAATCGTCAATTGCGTAAATCGATGTTACCCAAGAACGCTTTGATGGCATTAAACGAGGTCAAGGGCATTAATATCAGTGACTTTACGATTAATAGCAATCCCGATGGCGGATTTACGGCCATTGTCACCGTCAACTCCAAACAGTACGAGGGCAAGGGACATTCGAAGATGGCTGCTAAGAATCTGGCATGTGAGAAGGCTTTACGCGATTATATTATTGCCAAAATGACACCAAGGACCAGGAAGATGCAAAAGGCAGCGAATGATGGGGAGCCCGAACCAATGGAGATTAACGATGGTGAACCTGGTGAAGCGCCAGAAGATGATGTTCCCATGTTAAACCTGGCCTCATTTGCCATTTACAAGCTATTTGCTGAATGGGAACGTGAGGGTTATATTGTTCCCGAAATGCATCCATCGGCTGGCAGTTCATCAGCCCAGACGGGCGATCAGAATGTTCCAGCTGCGGTCGCTGCAGTTGTCCCAAAGGAGCCAAAGAAACCGCCAGTGCGCACAGAGCTACCAGCTAACTGGGAGACAATGCACCCAGCCACATTGTTATGCGTTGTAAGTAGACAAGAAATTTCTATAAAAATCATTAAATAATAATATACAATTTACTCGTTAATGATTATATTTCAATTATTTACGTTTTTCATCAATGATAATCATTATATTAGAGTAATTTAATAATGTAATAGACCATAATCATTATTTTTGATAAAAAAAAAAAAAAAAAAAAAAAAAAAACTAAATTACGGCTTCTGTGTCAGACAAGTCACCAATATTTTTGCATATCCTTGTAAAGGGACCTCCAGTACTTTTGAGTTTTATTTTGAGAGAAAAAAATTACAAACTAAGGTCTAGGTTTTATTAAATTTCTCAAAAATTATGATTACTATTGAAGGAAAACGTAAAAAATCTGAAATTTAAGGATGCAGAGATTATTAATTAATAATTTTCTAGGACAATTATAAATAAGAGTTTTCCTTTATTACAAAAAGAATCATTATTAAGGATCCCTGATAAAAATGCAAACTTATTTATTTACAGATGCGTCCAGGACTTTCGTATGTGGATCATGGCTGCATCGGAGAGAAGCCAAATATTATGCAACGTCTTGGAGTTATTGTGGATAATCAGGAGTTTACCGCAAACGGACGTTCCAAGAAAATCGCACGCCGAAATGTGGCCGTCAATGTTTGCAACAGTTTGTTCAACACAAACTTCTCATATGAAGAATATTAAATGAGCGTCCATAGAATCCCTTATAAGATCTATTGTGTCTCATTTCTCAATTGTTAAATCATGCGTCAGACGAGGATTTTTCACCGACGGTCGGGGAAAAAATGTCGGTTGAAAATTTCCCGTCTGACGCCTGCTTAAAACTCTCTTGGACGATTTAACACATTCATTAATGCGCTAATCCTAAAATACAAACGAGCATAAGCATTAGTATGTCGTTTCATTATAATCACTTATCTTTTACTTAAATAAATATATTCTTAATTGGTAATAATATTCATAAATGTGAGCTCTTTATTTTTCTTATCAATGCCATATAGGTTATTTTCAATAAATTAAATATTGAATAAAAAGGTAAGTTTTTGATTTTTGAATTAACCAAAAAATAGTATTTTAATCGTGCATCTGGTATCTGAGCAATCTGGATCATTATATTTTTAGCAGAAGCTAGATTTCTTAACTTTGTGCTTTCAAAAATGCATATGATTTTTGTAGCGAATATCAGCAAATAGACTCACTGTGCTTCAGCTTACTATCGCCTATCGAAATATCGGGTGGCCGATATATTTTTAAAACAGTCTGGCAATATTGAAGAGAACAGCTGTTTTATTGTTAGTACGTAGTTCATATATGTGTTTATGTATTAATCGATTATAACAACATATTACATATACAATGTCGAAATTAATTTCCTACGCTGCAAAAAATACTTTGCGTAATACACGCCTCAATGCAAATCAAATGTAAGTGTACACAGCAATCATTTAAATTCGAATGCAATATGGAAAATTCTCGATTTCCTTACGTTATCAGTTCTCAGTATGCGGCCAGAGACTTTATGCACATGTCTGCATCGGTTCCGGCATTGTCGGCCCGTAAAACATATTCTACGCCACTAACAAAGCAATCTGTGCTGCAGCAGCCTTTGGCAACGGTGCAAGGATTGGGACAGATCACAAAGCGCAGCATGTTCATCCAGACACAGGACACACCAAATCCAGACAGTTTGAAGTTCCTGCCCGGTGTCGAAGTGCTGGGCAAGGGAAATACGTATGACTTTCCCAGTGGCACAACAGCCCATTGTAGTCCCCTAGGTGAGTGTCTTATTCCCCTCTGAAATTGACAATCATAATGATAACATCATTTTCCGTTGCAGCTAAATTATTGTTTCGTGTGGAAGGAGTACGTGCTGTATTCTTTGGTTCAGATTTTATAACAATATCCAAGGAGGAGAGCAGTACATGGGGTGTTATAAAACCAGAAGTTTTTGCCATCATCATGGACTTCTTTGCCAGCGGTTTGCCCATTCTACACGAGGCGCGACCCAATGCAGATACTGAAATTCTTGAGGATGATGATGAGACTGTCATGATGATAAAGGAGCTTTTGGATACACGTATTCGGCCCACAGTGCAAGAGGATGGCGGCGATATCGTTTTCATGGGCTTTGAAAATGGCATTGTCAAGTTAAAAATGCAAGGATCATGCTCATCTTGTCCCAGCTCTATTGTTACCCTGAAAAATGGTGTACAAAATATGCTACAATTCTATATACCGGAGGTCGAGTCCGTTGAACAGGTTCTTGACGAAGCGGACAAAGTGGCAAATAAGGAATTTGAGCGTTTCGAAAAGAGTTTGAAACAAAAGGAACAGCCCAAAGAACAAGAACCTCCTGTTAGCATTGGTGGCACCCCAAATTAGTCTTGTTATAATTGTTTTTATTATGATAACATTAACACCTTTAGTAGAGATACAATTCTAAGTACGTTTGTATAATATACAACTAAGTTCGTTTGTATATAATATACGACTTTAAAGAATAGTTTAATCGTTGTGTAATTTCAATGCTGTCAACCAGTTCGTTTTTGGTCAAAGCTTATTATAAAAGAGGAAAATATGCCATTTAATTCATCAGACTAGATAAAAATGCATTTGGGTATAATTTTTAACATTAAAGAAAAGGATCCTTTTTAAAAAGCTACCTAAAGATTGATTTTTATTTTTCTGGGAGCCAAGGCTGCCAGACGTTTTTAGGGAGCCAAGGCTGCCACACTGCTTGGCTCACTTTGGTGAGAGGTTAATCGATTGTTTTGAGCGATATCAACGAACAACTCTATCGCACACTCATACACGAAACGAATTAAACAAATCATACATATATATAAATATATTTTTTGTCACATTTGACATTAATAGCAATAACAACAAGTGTGCGCCTTAACTTAAACCCACCTTGCAAACAAATACAAAATACGCTACAAAAATATCAATAGCTCTCTTTTAAAACGCAAGTCATACTTAGAGCAGCAGTCGCAAGTTTGCACTTCAAAAAAAAAAACAAGAAACGAAGAAAAGTCGTAAAATATGGTCAGGCTATTTAACTTGAGCGTCTTCTACAAGGGTGCCAGCGAAGCGCGCCTGTTGAAGACCACATCGGACTTGCAGTCCTTTCCATTTTTCCAACGTGGCACCGTCAGTGAGTTCATGACGTGAGTACAAACGGCGACGGCGCAATTTTTGCCCCTTTCCCCACATTTTGATTGTGGCCAATTTTGACTCACATATGTGTGTAAATTTTTCGATACCTCTTGCTCGGCACAGATTCGCATCGAGGACAATTGTGGAACGCACTCAGCCGGCGCTGCGACAGTCGGTTAAACAGGATGCTTACATGTGCCATGTTTATGTGCGTGCCGATAATTTGGCTGGCGTTCTGATTGCAGATCACGAATATCCACATCGTGTGGCCCACACGTTAATCACAAAGATACTGGACGACTTCACTAGCAAAGTGGCGGCAGGCTTGTGGCCAAATGGCTCGGATGCGGAAATTCCTTTTGATGCGTTGCCCACATTTTTAGCCAAATACCAGGATCCCAAAGAGGCTGATCCGCTGTTGAAAATGCAAACGGATTTGGATGAAACTAAAATCATATTGAAGAGCACAATTGAAGCGGTGCTGAAGCGTGGCGAGAATCTTGAAGATATGGTCTACAAATCCGAACAGCTATCAATGCAGAGCAAGGCATTCTACAAGACAGCGAAAAAGACAAATTCATGTTGCAGCTTCACCTAAGCCAGGGGGGGCAAGGTCAGCAAACGGGAAACTTCAAACACCATAAGACAACAACAACAACACCAACAAGCAACTTACAACAACAACAACAAGATGATGTAGCAAGGCAGAAAAGTAAACTGCTAAAGATCGCGGCAATGGCTTAGAATTTGTATGCTTTTTTTAAATAATTATTTTAATATATTTAAAATATATCTATGTATAAACAGGTATCAACATATATATATATACACATACATACATATATATATATATATGTATTATTTACGTATGTACATATATGTGTGGGTGTGTGTGTGTGATGTACGAATGTACCGCAACTGAAAGATATGCACGTTCGATTTGTTTGCATGGTACAGATAATGTTATATGTAATTATACTACCAATACAATTATAATATTATAATACTATACTATACATATATCTATATATAATATATACGTATGTATGTGTGTGTGTTCGCAATCTGTGTCTTATCTCCCTTGGTTTTTGTGTGCTCATCATCTCTTCAGCTTTAGCTTTTGTCTTTTGTATCTGCTCCAAATGCGATGTATATGTGTGTATTTTGTATGAACTATCTATATTACGAATCGCTGTTAGTTTCACAACTGTGCAGGTGACTCCAAAAAAAACTGCCGAATACTCAAGAGGCAACCCTCGCCAATTTATATGGGATGAATAAAAAGTATTATGCCAAATGTGATTGAAATTTTATTTGAACTTTTTTTATAACTATATAGTTAGAAGATCAGTAACTTTGTTGACAAGCTTAAAGATTTGCTTATTCTAAAAAGAAACTGGATTTTGAAATTTTTGTTGCTTATTTAATTATGATTTTAAGATTTAAATTATATCCAAAATAAAACATGTTTTTTTTTTGTCAGTTTCTTGACAGACTGTAAGGCTTATCGGATTAATGTATATTTAGAATATGTTCAGCTAGAATTCGCTTTCTATAAGTGTATATCAAATTTAGTACATTTTATTTTCTTTAAACAATTTTTTTTTATTAAATATCCAAAGGTTTTAAAAACTTTTGCCAATACAATTCTCTATTAAATATATTCGAAATATATTTTAAATCATTGAAATGTGTATTCAAATAGTACCTAGTATCGTTAATTACTGCTGCAATTTAAGAACTTTTAAAATATTGACAAAAAATATATATATACAGGTTATTCCATTTCCGATTCGTATTAATGCAGTGCTGTCTGTAAAAATTATTCGATTCAAACATAACAATAATCTGTTTACTTGGAAATTTTGGCAAGAAATTACGAAAATGAATGTTTCAATATCTATGAAGAATTATAAAATATATAGTCTTTTATTTGTAGTCCAATGAGAAGAGTTAACTTGGAAAGGATTGGGCAGTGCGTGATAAGAATGATTCGTTTCATAGGCATTATTATTGGCGTTGCTTGAGATGTCCCGCAATGAGTTTGGTTTTAATCCGTTTGCGATCCCGCGCGATTATATCCATGCGTTCCTTAATGCTCGTTTGAAAGAAGATCAGATGAAGAGTTCGGCTGGCAGAGCAAAGCTATAAAAATATCGATGTTTGTTAAAGCTGTTTACATAATAGTATTTTTGGAAACAACACGAATTAAATTCACCTGCTGCAAAAGGCGCGCCTTAAGACGTATGTTGGCCGGCTCCTCCTGATCTAGTTTGGTGCCATACGTCTCCAGATGTAGATTGAGCACAAAGATGAGCGTATCGCGAATGGTTTGAACAATACGCTGCACTTGCTCCGTCCGAAATAGGCGACGCACCAGAAAGCCACGGGTGACGGCATTTAGAAGTGTTGCGGCATCGTGACGACGACGTGTCTCAAGCTCCAAATCCAACGCTGGCAGCTGGCGATGATCAAAGATGCAAGTTAATATTAGCATTGGCGAAACGAGGAAACTGAACTTGGGTTAGTACGAGTTATTATAAAATATGCAATTGCAATTGTTTCAGATGCTTCATTAATATTGCTTATCCCAAGAATTGCCCAATCTTATGGGCTTTAAGGCACTTTGCTTGGCTTCGGTTTGCTTAACAATTACTTCTTGCGCTGTTCACGGAGCAGCAAAAACCCAGTTAAAGATACAGATAGGCAGATAGATTGATAGATAGATAGATGGATGGATGTAGAGAGGAGTAGAAAGTTGGTTAGTTGTTGCCCAATTTTGGGGCGCAGTTGTTTACTTACAGACTGACGACTGGGCGAGGCAGATCGACGTGTCTTGGACAGAGATTGCTGCTGTGGCTTACTTTTGGTCAATGTCGTTGTCGTCTTATTGGTGGCTCTTCTTGCTGGCGGTGTTTTAGCCGGCAACACGGGACTGGTCACTTTTTTGGCTGCGGGTGCCTTGGAATTACTACGTTGTATAGGCTTTTTAATTTTAGCTTTGGCATTTGTTGTGTTGTTGCTATTGTTGTTGTTATTGCTGTTGTTGCTGCTGATGTTATTTGTTATTGACTTGGGTGAACTGGTGGCGCTATCTATGGGCAGCAGCTCTGAAGGCACATCAGATTCATTGTCCATATCAAAGAGACGCTTGCGTGCCGTGCACAAAGCAGAGTCTTTGCTCGATAGTGTTAAGGTATCGTTTTGTGAGGAACGTGACGGTGTTGGCAGATCATCGGTGCTCGTGTATTCCGAGACGCCACTTGGACTGAGTTCGGTAGAGAGCGGCGCATAGGCGGACACATTGATATCCGCACAGATTTGTTCGATTAGAAACTTCTGCTGGCGATCAAATTCCGCCTGCATGCGTCGCTGCTCCTCGTGTTGATACTGCATCAGTTGCTGGAAGCGATCCCGATGCGCCGATTTGATATCCTTTAACATCTGTCGCTTGGCCAACGTCAATTGCTTCCTCTCCTCCTGATCCTGTTCGTCCAGCACGTCATCTGCTTCATGCAGGGCACGTTGCAACAGTTGCTTCAGCTGCTGCTGCTGATTCTGTAGGTTTCTTGTGTGGCCACCACATCGTCTACCAGCCGATTTTGATGTTGGCCTGTTGCCCAAATCCACACAACTACTGCTGACACTCCGCTGCACTTGTTTGGCCTTAGACTCGACTGTGTCGCGTCGTAAATGCGCCAGACTCTGCGCCGAGGAGCAACACGACACGCTGGCAGCTGGCAGTACAAAGCGGCATCGTGGCGAAGTTTGTGCCACACCAGAAGTAGCTGCTGCTGTTCCCGCGGCCGGCGAAAACAGTGGCGGTGGTATGGGCGCCTTATTGCCTTCGCGCTTCATGTGCTCCACCAGAGCCGGCGATGGCTCCTCCAGCGTAAATGAGCGAGAACGTTGCATTTGCATGCCACTCGTTTGACCAGCATTTAACGATGGACTCGTACTTGAACGCAGCATTCGCTTGTCAACAGTAGGCAGTTCCTTGTTCTGCCAGAGCAATTGCATGGGCTGCGGCTCCAGTTGCAGCTGCTCTCCCTTTCCGGTTAGCTCAAACTGCATAATGCGGCTGGTTATGTTGTTAAGCTTGCGACGTGGTGTGCCCAGCATGCAACTATATTGGACTTTTGGCGGCGATGGTGATGGAGGTGGCTTTGGCGGTTGATTATCACCACGCAGTGGCGTTGGTGGGTTCACACAGATGGTCGGTATAACATTATTGGTCACATTCAGTGTCTGGGGACGATTTCGTGGCGACTGCTGGCATGTGCTGTCATAGATGAACGTCTGCGTTTGCTGCAGCTGTGGGAATCTTTGTATAGTGCTCATGGTGCTGCTATTGGCGTCGTTGCTGTTACTGTTGGAACTACTGCTGCTGTCCGAGTCTATAACTCTAGTCTCGTCCAAGATTGTTGTTGATCTGACGGCACTCGACAGTTTGTACTTGGCCTCTAGTTCCAGTGCTCGCTGTCTTAGCATCTGCATCTGGCGTCGCCTTTCCGCTGTCATCTATTAGATGGTTATGTGTTATGGTTCAGTGATGGCGCTCCCATTAACAATCACCAATTTACTCACCAGCGGCGGTAAAATGGGCTGACCATCGATGCGGAACTGGGAGACGTATGGAGTCGTAGCTGGTACTGAATTGGGATTGGCGCTTCTACTGCTGCTGCTGACATCTGTATGTGTATCCGATGCCAATAAAAACATTCCGTCATTCTCTTCTGTGGCGGCACGCAGCTGATCCATCGCCCAGCTGCCCAACGACATGCGAAATGCGTACAAAATACAATTCGTATACAATTAATTTAAGTTTATTGGACCCACCTTGCGTTATCCATATCCATTTTATGTCTGTGCACTTTGAATTTGGAATGTTTCGTTTAGAAAACGACAAACGCGAGAATCGCGATCCAAAATGTACAACTTAAAAAATGCTTAACTTTACATTTGTTGTGTGTCCGTTGCTATGACAATTTCAAAGGGCAACTGCGCAACTGAAGCAGCATCTGCTGCCACATCCAACAACACAAAATTATTAAATCTATACAAAATAATAAACGTATAAAAACTTAAAACAAAAAATTAACGATATGTTTTGGCGTTCGCTTTTGTCCCCACTTATTTTATGAGACTGCCAACTTGTTCAAATTTTTAAATTCAATTGGCATTGTGACAAGTTGACAGCTCTCGTAAGTTGCGCGCTCACTTAGCTCCAGTTGTTCACCGTAGTTCCATTGAAAGATTTAGTTCAGTAGTTCAATTTTTGATGAACGAACTAATTAAAAATTTAAATTTCAAAACGCAAAAATATCAATAAAAACTTAAAAAACTTGATGAAAATTTATAATTTGAAACTAGACTAAATTAAGGTAAACCATTTTATGAAGGCTTGAAGCTCGTCACCCTTCGGTTAGAGAAATTACAAAACTGAATTCTAAAAAGAAATATCAAAAAATCAAGGCAGTTCCAACAAAAATTCTGCAAAAAATTTAAAAATTCTAGCTTAAAAATTACGAAATTTACCAAAACTGGGTGGATAAATTTTTTGTTAGCAATTTTGACAATGTTCTCAAAATGGTTTGCATTGCCAGATTGGTAAATTATGCTTGGTGGCACCTTTGCACCGGGTGGCAATTATCCACACCAGTGCTGGCAAGTTTTTAGGGGGAACAAATAGCTGTTTTTAGAAGAGCATCTAAAATTAGATTCTAAATCTGTTATTGTGGCAGTTTTGCACAGTTTTACCAAAAATATTTATAGTAAAACTTAGCTGAATATATATTTAAAAAATAGCCTGATTTCAAGCTATTAGAAATTTTTAAATCTTTCCAGCAAACGAACTCTGAACATAGCGATTTCTAGCTAAAAAACAGCTAGGGTTGCGCGTTCCAAGGAATATTAGTTCAACAGAACTTAGTCCAAACGATTCGATACAACTCTAGTGTTGCGAGTTTCATCAAAGCGGGCTGCCTTCGGTTGTTATTATCAATTTTTTTTGTTTTTGTTTATCGTGCCGTTTAAACGGAGCCACTAGGCTGAAGCTAATCAGTAGCACGTAATCAGCGAGAGTAAATCAAAAGAAAATTTAATTGCTCGTAGGTGTTAATATGTCAGTGAAGGACGTACGAGCCCCTTAGAATATCTTTCTCTCCAGCCGCGACCCGTCTAATAAATATACGTTGTTTTTGTTTGTGCTGTTGCGCTGTTCCATGCAAATTCTGCATGTGTGTGTGTGTGTGTGTGCGAATTACAAAACGAAGTAATTTAACATTTATATCCTTATAAACCAAACATGCGCTTGCATTTAAAAACGCAAATTTGTTAAATCAAAAAATAAAATGAAATAAAATAAAATCACATGTGTGCGGAAAATATGTATGTAGCCTTGTACAATGTACATGTTGTGTATCTGTGTGACATGCTGGTGTTTGTTGATTGTGTGTGTGTGTGGGTGTTGTTATCCAGAGCAACTGCCCTTTGTGTGGTTGGGAGTATTATTGAGCTGTAACTGTTAACTGCGTTTTAGTTTGTTCTAAAAGTGGAGGCGGCTTCGCAGTATCATCATTTCCTCTTCATTGAATTTTTCTATATATGTATGTATGTATATATATATATTGTTGTTTTGCAGTGTTTGCTTTGTCAAAGGGGCTTTACAAGAGAGGAAAAGTGACCGTGTGTTAAGTCATTTCAAGTCACTTGACTGCCAGCAAACTCTCGTTGGTCGTTTTGTATTATTTGCGTTGCTTACTTTGTGTGTACATATGTATGTATTTAATTACTTGATACAAACATACTTACGTACTAGAACAAAATAAAGTGTAAAAGGAATAAGAACGTCAGACATGAAGTATGTATTTACTACATACACATATATACGTATGTATATGTATAAACTTCCATATACATAAGTATGTAAATTGTACATCCATACATACATACATACGTATATTCTGCGACGCAATTGAAAAGACATCGAAGGCCAAACAACTTTGCCGTTTTCGTGTTTCTGCCTTCTTTTTTCGTTTCGTTTGTTAGTTGGTTTTGTTTTTGTTTTTGTTATTATCACAACTTCACTCACACCACTCAAACTATTTTTGATGGGCAGCTTAATATTCACGCGCGCGCGCTCTCTCTTCCTCTCCATCTCCCTCTTGCTCTCCTTCTTTTTCGCACGCCGCCGGCGTCGCTGTCGCTGTCAATGCCAACTACCAACGCAGTTACACGCTTAGTTAAGTTTATAAGGCAGTTAAATTTGATTTTCTCAAATATACATTGAATTACAATATATTTTTTAAGTTCTAATAGTTGTCAAAATCGTAGATTGGAATCATCTGATTTTTTTGTTGTAATAAACTAAATGCTTGAACAATTAAAACAATAACAATGGGCTTAAGTTTTTTTTTTTTGTTTTATACAATTTCGTTTCCATTTTAAGCTGACGTATAAACTTGGGGGCTTGGTACACCTGTAACGCTGTATAAATTTCAGTGTAAACTGTTTAAAAGCTGCAAATATAGTATGTACGAATACATGCGGAAATCCTTCGTGAAAGTCGCAAAAAGTCATATTAATATGTGCTTACATATCATTAAACTTTGGTTGGCAGTTGCAACGCAGTTTCAGTTTCTTTGTTCTTGTTCTTTTCATTGACAATTTGTTGTTATTTCAAGTCCATGGCAATTGCCCTAAAATTTGGACTTTTCTTTGTTTTTGTCTCATTTCAATGTGCAATAATAATAATAACAACAACAACAGCAACAAGATTGTTTTTCATTTTTGGACTTTTCTTTAGCGTTATTTTTGGTAAAATGCCATGTTTTGTTTTTGTTTCTGTTTTCGTACAGCAATATTTCATTTCTACGCAGCAGCAGCAGCAACAGCAAAAGCAGCCGGAAAAACAAGTTGACGCTGTGCCTCATCGTGAATTGACATTCTCGTCTCTGGCATTTAGTGAGAAAGTGCAAGTGCGCGAACAGCTGATCGATCGATCTATCTATCTATATATCAATCTATCAATCTATCGATTAATTAATTGAACCTAAGCTAACCTAACGGTCATTTACAGATTTGAAATAAAGAATAAAAACAATATCGCATATTCATACATACACATTAATTGAAACGCTGCGATAAAAGACTTTATTATTATAATAATAGCAAAAGGAAAGAAATGTTTCAAATTCCACGTCCTTCGCGGCTAACGCTGCAAGGTGCTGCCATTGCACTCATTGCGGTGCTGTTAATGTCCTGGTAAGTACACATAAACACATATATATGCACATGTACCTACATATATAAATATACTAAGTATGTCATTAAAAGAAATTGCACTCATTCATATATGTATGTACATAAATAATTCAACTTTTAAGTGAGTCTCTCGCCTTTCAATTTGGGTCACAAACGAAACGCACTCATGCCGTCCATTCACATTGTCCATTCTCCCACCCCACCTCCCCTCCCCCCTCCGCTTCCCCCACTCCAAAAGGAAGCAAACCAAAAATAAATTCTTCGGCTGGCGATAGGCGCTGAGTGCGAGCAGTGCAGTGAGCACCAACTCATGGTGAAATTATAAACAAGGTGACATACTCAGTCTCTGCCCTTAGTCTAGTAACTGTTTTGACAAATTTCAAAATTAGAATATTTAATTAAAAAAAAAAAAAAGCAAGATCAATATTACAAAATACAGTCGAAATTCCTTAACTCGAATCACCATTATTCAAAGAAATAGTTCGACTTATGGAGATTTCAAGTTATGGAAATCTATTTTGTTTAAGTTTATTAAATGAAACTACAAATTCATTTATCTTAATTGTGATGTTTTTACAAGCTTACTGAAAAAATAGAAAATCAGAAACTACAAACTCATAAATTCAAATTTTAAGCTGTTAACTTTTTTGAAGTCAAAGAAAACTTAAAAAAAATCAGAAAATTAGTTACTAAAATTCATACACTTTAAATTGCTTTTACCCTTACTTAACTTTACTCAAACTTTATAATTTCTTATTCTTCAAGCTAAACAGAACTTAAGAATTCGGAAATTTGGGCAATTTATTGGTGACTTCTCCGAAAAATTCGAATTACAGAAGCACTTGGCATTATTATTTTTCGAGTTATGGAGAAATTCGACTTATGGAAGTTCGAGTTAAGGAAGCACAACTGTTTGAAATTTGCTCAGTAAACGCTATTGTCACTCAATTTTGTTCGAGTTAGAGAAAATTCAAGTTATAGAAGTTCGAGTTAGGGAAGTTCGTCACAATCAATCTCCATCATTGTGTTGAAAGATTGAGTAGTCGAGTTTGAGTGAAAACGTCACCTTGTTTATTATTTTACTATGCATCAACTCAAAGCACTTGCTTGGCAGGAAGAGCAACGCGTCGTGGAAAGAGTAAGACAGAGAGAGAGAGAGCGAGAGAGAGCGAGAGAGAGTTCCGAACACCAACACCAAAGCAAAGCGCCTGATGAAACGTCGCGTGGCCAATTTTTAAAAGTTGCAATGTTTTATTTTAGGAATAAGTACATATGTAGATATACATATATACATACATATGTACGTGCTTACACCTTCGTTTTGGCTGGCTGCTCAGCGTTCCCTTCTATCCCTCTCCCATTTACATACACATACTTATGCATTCATGACTCTGTGGTTGGTAGTCTGCTTGCATTGTTTTTGTTGTTAGTTTTATACATACGTACATATACATATACAAATGTCATTTCTATTCCATGTCCCCCCCTAACCCCCAGAACTTAATTGCCCCCCCGCCACGCATTGAATATGTGCCCACAAAGTCATATGCACCGGCGTGTATCTGTGTCTCTTTGTGTACATATATGAATGTGTGTTTGCATGTGTGCGTGTGCTATCACAGTTCTCTGTGTGGTGCAATTAACCAAAGGAAAATGCAGCAAAAATGATTCGCACGCAGCCTCAGGCAAAGCTAGCCACATCTATATAGCATGTAACTACATACATACATTACATACATAGATATATACACTGCACATACCTATGTATGTATGTGTGATTGTATCTGAAGAATAGAACGAGCACATCAATGCACTTGTTACTCACTGTATTAGTTTGTTTACCATTCTATTATCGTTAAAAAGAAAAATAAAACAACAATAACAATTGCAATTGTTCTACAGCTAAAGGTTGTTTGTCAGGCAACAGTGAACAAATAAAAAAAAAATAATAATAGCAGACAACAGAAAATACTGTGATCCATCCGTTACAGATTAGAGATCTATCAGTTGTAAATCTCGATAATATTGTTGACAATCGATAACAAGTATAACCACTTTAATGGGAGTGCTGTAAAGCAGTGAAACTCCTGTTGAATACTTCAAAAACAAAGTGAATAAAACATGAGAGCCATACAAGAAAAATGAGAATCGTAATAATAGAACGCGTGTATTCGTGAATACAATTGAGTTTTTGAGTTAAGAAAATGTTTTTTTTTAGAAAACTCGATATTTTCAACTCGATCTACTATTTTTAGAAATATCGACAACTCGGTACTTATTTGTGGCGATTTTCTATTGCGATATAAAACTCGATCTAAAATTTGGATTTACATCACTACCTTTTACTATCCTAATGTAATGCTACAATATAAGTATTTCGTAAGAGCAATCATCAATTAGTCTTTGGCAATTAATTCGATTGCTCTCACAAGCAATAAGCTTTGTTGTTACTTTGTAGACAACAGAACGAGATGATCATCAATGTGCGAATTAGCTGAGAAAAACAGAGCGATAATGATAATTAGACAGTTCTTAACACAAAAACAAGTCGTCAGCGTTAAAAAAAGCCAAATAAGCCAAAACAGTTGATATTTGATTATGATACTTATACGTGTATGTTTGTATAAATTTAACATATATACGTGTCCGTATGTACGTGAAAATACCCTGTAATAAATGTGAAATGATTGATCCAACGATTAGTCATTGGTATTGTTTATGCTTTCCTTTGTTTTCGCCATTCTCGATAAGTAAGACGCACTTTGAGGAAATAACAAATTTTGCAATTTGTCCCACTTTTGACAATCTAATCTTAATTATACAAATACGTAGTATTATTATGTAAAACAGCTGACTAATAACTTTATAGTACATACATACAATGTGAAAGCTTGGAAAATAAATATCAGCGTTATTGGACTTTTCACTGATTTTTTTTATTGATTTATGGCTCATTTTTTCAATTTTTTTTTTTTTTTTTTTGCAATTTTTATTTAAAAGTACGTTTAAAGTGTCAATAACAACAGTCGGGTTAATGACTTCAACGTATATATATTGGAAAAGTTAAAGATCACGCAACAGCTCTTAAATCTTGTCGTAAAATCAAAATATTTTTCCTTGAAGCCTACATATTATTATAGAATACAATATCAATATATTATTATTACCACGCAGATCAAGTTGGTTTAAAATTTTTGTCGCCTAGCACATCTAATCACAGTTTTAAATTTGAACTATTTTTGTTGGTGATATTTTGTTTTAATTATTATCAACTTTAGTACTTAATCTGATCAAGAGCGGATAAATATATACACTTAATCGCCTAAAAGTATGCAGAAATTCTTATACTGTTTAGAACTCATCAATCTAATCGTTGGAATCAGAACCGGAACCGCTACCGAAACTACTTTAATTTTAGTTACGGAACCAAAACAAAAGGTTTTTCAAAGAAGCAAAACGCTGGTACCGGATTTTTATTAAAGTCCGTATTTAGTTGAGTCGGGGAATCGACTAAAGGGATTTTCACTATTTTTTAAATGTACCCCATTGAAAGTTTACAGAATGAATGTAAAACTATTGAATAATAAAATATTTAGATAGATATTCAGCTATAGTCATGTGTTTTCATCGCAATTTTCGCATTATAAATATTTAAAGCTGCGTGACGTCACACACACAATAAGAAAGAGACAAAAACCATAGGGTTTGATTCCAACTAAGGGACCACAACAACATTATTAGCTCAGCTGATGTTCTCATAATAAAAACAAAGTCAAATGCGAAATTCAAACCAGGTTTGACCTGCTTGAGAGCTTATGAACTTGTAGTCAGCTGTCAGACCAATGCTTCCTGGTAGAACATGTTTTTGGCCATCTACCTATTATCTTTAATATATTTGTATGCTATTAATGTGTGGTAATTAGTCAGTGAAGTTTATTTAACAAGTCGCATTTGTGCTTGACTCGTTGTCGTCTCCAGTTCATTAATTGTAATTTATCTAATAATTGTTGTGATTGTGTGTGTGTGGGTGTTAATTGTTTATAATTTTTCATATTATTTCATTTCATTTCATTTAATTTCAGTGTACGTCCCTTGGGTGTCCTATTCCTGGGCCTCTTCAGTTACTGGCTGTATTGGACACGCTGCAGTTTTCGCGTCGTTCTCACACCAGAATTGCGAGTCAAATTTGAATCGTGGCTGCAAAGCGCTGAGAATTGGCGTCGCGATTCTCCCAGCATGTTCTGCCTGGTGAGCAGCGGTTGCCTTGCCTCCCTGGCCATATTGGGTCATCTCATATCGGGCTCCACGTTAGTGCTGACACTCCTTGTTCTGTCGGCGCTCGTCTCCACCAAATACAACTTCAAGCTACTCCAAATTGAACGCAAAGGTAAACATCAAATTATTACAACAAAAATAATTCTTAGAGTACCAAATATGATAGAAAAAAATTAATGTAAATGTTTGGATCACTAGGAAACTTTGAATAAGGAAAACAAAAAACTAGAAAATTAATCCGCGAATTTCTTACACACTTCCTATTTTCCTACTGCTGTTTAATATTTTGATTAAGTTCCCTACATATTCTACATTGGGAGCAGTAATTAAATATGTTAATCAGCAATTCTTAACTAATACAAATATCCGTTTACTTACAAAAGTTTATCAGTTAGGTATTTTTACAAAAACTGCAAAACTTCTTGATACTAAATTACGTGAAAATCTTAACTAAGAAACTAGTGGGGATGAAAATTTTAATTAAATTTGGAACTTAGTATTTTTTAAGTTAAGTATAGATAAAATCTTCAAAATATTAACAATTTAAAAAAAAAAACTTAATCAACTATATCAAATTCTTATGTACTATTATCTGTTTCCTTTATTATTAAATCAGTTATATCAAATTTTTATTTTTATTTTTTATTCTTAAAATGTTTTTTTATTGTTTGTACTGAATTTGTTAGTTTTTTTATCTTGTTTATTGTGATTCTTACAAAAATATACAGTTTTATTAAATTCTTAACTAATAAACTAGAGGGGGATAAAATTTAAGTAAATTTGGAATTACGTATATTTTTCAACTAAGTATTTCTTAAGCTTAGTATGGAAAAGAGCATTAACAAATTACAAAAAAAAACTTAACCAATTATATAAAATTTGTATGCACTATGTCATATAATTTATTCATTCTGTTTCCTTATATTATTAAACCAGTTATATTCAATTTGTATGTTTTTTTTATTTTTTAAATGTGTTTTTTTTTTTTTGTTGAATTTGTTAGTTTATTTTGTCTTGTTTATTGAGATTCTTACAAAAATATACTGAATTTAATTGAATTCTGTTGTTAATTGCAGACTTTCAATGGTCCGAGAAGATTAACTACAACAATGCGGATGCTGAGCTGGACGATGAGTTTATGCCGGATGTGAATGAATCGAATCTATTCGTGCTGGAACGCGCCAGTGATGTGAACACCATCAGCTCACCCACCGATGCCGATGTCGAGGGTGTTGGCGATGACGATAAGAGCGATGATATACCCTCCGAGCTGCTTATACCCGATGCTATACCCGAAATCGATGAACACTCCACAGATGAGGATGATGAGCTGGTGCCGCTGTCTCAATCGCAGTCCAAGTCGAGTGCACAAACGAATCCCGCTGCACATGAGTATGAGAAGAATGGGCCAGCCGATGTCAATCAGACAACAGTGGCCAAGTCAATGGATTTTCGGAGAGGGCACTTTAAACGCGACTCCTCGCTGTCCACCACCTCATCATCGTCGGAAGAGAGCCTCTCCAAGGGCTTACAGTTTCCCGATCACACCAGCGTCGATGGCGGAGGCTCCTCCGCACTCCGTCAGCTAACTGCCGCGCCCAGCAACGATGTCGCCTCCAGCAGCTCGCAGTTGTTGGCGCTGGCAGTGAAAACTCAAGCGCAAGCGCTCCTGCCCAGCCTCATGTCCAATTTGGTGCAGTGGGGCGCAAATAATGAGCTGGTCAGCACGGATAATCAAGCGCCAGCCAATCGCCAGAGACGCCAAGTGACCGCCCTGGACTCTTCCGATGAGAGCGATTTTGAGATACTCGAAACGGATGATTTTAAGTAAACTACTTTTGTCTGGAGCGTATTACCAACTAATATCTTAAATATATATATGTACACATAAATATACAATGCATACGCATGTAGAGATCAATCCAAAAACGCAGATACACACACACACACACACACACGGACAGACAAAGACATGCCATATGAAAAAAAAAAACTAAAACAAAGCAAACGATTCTAATTTGAAAGATTTACATTTACACATTAAAGAAAAGAAAAAGAAAAAAACAAATTAAAATATGTAAAGATATATGTATGTATGTATTGTAAGTCTATTTTATAATCTGGTTAATCGATTTAAATAGATTTGTAATATTTGACTAGATGACATCCATTGTTTTTGTTTTGAGTTCTGTTATCTGTGCTTGTGCTTTGTACATTATTATTTTAATTATATTCTATTATTATTATGATTACAATTATTTTTTAATTACTTGTGTTTCACTTTTTTGTTTTATTTTATTTTTTTTTGGAGCAGCGGTTTAGTTACTAAAGACGCTAATCGCAATTGATTTACATTTCGATTACGAGTTCTATTAGCTCTGTGCAACAATGTAAATACTTTTGCTTTTTATTTTTTTTTTCAATATTCATATTTACATATTGACACAGCCACACATATACACAAAGCTATACAAAACAGTGCATACATATACAGTACAATATACGAATAACCATGAAAATGTTGAAGCTACTTAATCTGTACCCGGAACGCTTAAAACCAACAAAACTAACAAAATGTAACGTAAATCGGGCAAGCAACCAAACATACTTAAAATTATTCTATAAACCTGATGCGGTGCTATAAACCATATATAATATAAATCGCTTAAGACCAAATCGCGATAATGTTTATAAAATGAATTGTTCTTAAGCGATTATTGATTCGAATTATTAATTTAAAACCATTAAAAAAAAAAATGAAAACGAATAAAAAACGATTTATTTTGATAATTTTATCCAATTTTTCTTTTCATCAAATTGATTGTGAGTATTATTACCTTTATACGGAGCATTTAATGAATTTGTAAAATCACAATTGCTTCTGTGTAAGCAAAGTAATAAAAACCCTTAAAATAAAATAAATGGCCAGTTAGCTTATTTATTTTAGAAACTTTTGCATACTATGTTTCAATTAATTTATACTTTCTTCCAAAATGTTCCTATTAAACGTTTGCCTAAAATGCATTGCCATTAAAAAAAACGGCCAAAAAACAATGCGATATTTTTTATCGTAACAACAGAGGTTGAGTATTTTTTTCAATTTTCTAAAAACTTAATTTCGGTTTCAGCTTGCATTAAAATGACCACTTTCGGCTAAATTATTATTGAAATCGTGTAACAAATAAATTAATCGTATTGCATAAAATTAACAAGTTTCATTTTCATTACAATTGCGCGCCATGGTAAGCTGACGTCATTTGTTACGTTATATAGCAGCAAGACGTAATGGAGCTGTGCCAAATTGGCAACACTGGTCCAGCTATCGATATCAATCGCAGAGCGCTGCTCGATAAACCAGTTTGAACATTTTGTAAAACGACTTTAATTATTTCCGTTGGATATTTTGGACAAATATATTTCTAAATATTATAAATACAAAACCAAACTTAACAATTAACATTAAAAAAGGATAGCAAGTTTATACTCTTTTACAACTTGAACTCTTAAAATATTATTACAAATAAAAAATTGCTTTCAAACTATATAACGGACTATTTGAGCTGAATGCTTGCGCAATATTCAAATCGCGTAGGAACAGTTCAAGGTTGTCGCCCTTACACTCAAAGATCCACTTTAAACAAATGTTTCAGATTGACCCCGAAACGCAAAGTAAAGTGATAGATGACCTCAACCATGCTGAGTATTGAGAAGCCCATGAAAAGGCCAAAGATGCCGCCGCAATTGGCCAAAAAATCAGTGACGCCATACAACTCGGAACGTTTGGATGTGATAAATTGGCTCTGTTTAAAATAAATGGATAGCCTAGACATTTGAGAGCCTGGATAATCGCGCATAAATTCAGTATCTCCCTCGGCGGCCAGCATTTCATCCAAATCGAAGTTGGCCTGCGAGATCTCCGTGTTGTAAATCAACGAGGTGCATGCGGGCATACAATTGCAGGCGGACTCCGATCCTTTTGGTGCCTCTCCGGCGACATTTAGGCTGCGCACACGTTGAAATTCACGGACGAGCAGCTCGCGCTCTGCCCGATCGTAGCAATATATCTTCTCCTCGCCACAGACGGGCATATCCAGGCTGCGCGGCATGGAGAACTTGACACAGCCGCATTTGGTAAGCGTAAAGTTGGCCAGACACTCCAGCTGGCAATTGGACTCCGAGTAGACCTTAAAGAAGCGCAGCAATCGCTCGTGACTGAGGAAGCACTGACGCCGCTGCGGATGATACTCGGCAATGCCCGCGGATGTGGTTATCATGTTGGGTTTCACAGCAATCAATACCTCCCGGCCCATGGGTATGCGCACAAACTGCTTGGACACCTGGGGCACATCGTCCGGTGCATGCAAAATGACTTTGAATCCCTGGACGGGACCACGGCACGCATAGTCCACCTCCTGCTTGAAACTCTGCAGTGTCATAAAGATGCCGGAACGTGCTCCGGCGCTGAGTACACGTGCTGGATATGTTTCAACGTCACTGGTGGCATCATAGCCGGTTTCCAAGCTCCACGACGAGTGTGTGAAATTCTCCAAGGCACTGTGATGATACTGATATGTGTCCTCCCTGTAAATTTCCGTCGGACGCAGTCCATTGAACGTATAGCAGATGCCCTCCTCCGTAAGGATCTTGCGAAAGTACTTGTCACACTCGCTGAAGCGACTCAGCCAACGGCAATAGAAGAAATAACGCTCGAAAGGCGGCAACATCCGATCCAGCACATCAAAGTAGTCAACTTCCTCGCCAGGTATCAGGGGCATATCCTGCTCAACGATTTGCGTATTGCACACATGCAGCAGAGTGCGAAACTCCTCCATTTCCCGGGCAGTGATGTTTTGTGGCTTGAAAATCCGTGAGGCATGCATATCCGCCGTGAACTGATTGTAGAGATTCGCATAGGAATTCCCGCCACTTCTCTTTAGCACACGCTTCGTTTCCGAGCAGATGGTGACCGCCGGGAAGGGTATATTCCACACCGGTGTCGATCTCTCAGCAAAACTCACAATCACCGGCGTCGCATCCCACTTGGTGTAGGCACTGTATATCAACTTGGTGCAGCAATAAATGGACACCACAAATACCGATAGCCAAAAAATTCGCTCCTTTATCGGTCGATTGTTCTCGCCCAGATATTGAACACCGTGTATGGAGGTGTGCTGGCAATAATCCTGATAGGTGCTCACAAATCCCTTGAAAACTGTTTTAGCCACCGGCGATTGGCGCGCTTTTTTCTTCGATGTTAAATCGATGCCGATATTGTTGCTCTCCATGTCGGAATCGACAGCTGATATCGTTGTGTCCATATCGTAACTCTTGCCGCGCAGAAACATCTTTTTAAATAACAATTTAACAATTAAAAAAAAAACCTAAATTACAAGTTTATACGAATGCTGAAATGACAAAACGATACAAATAGTTTACCGCAATTTTTGCTGTTACTTTTGAGCCATGTACGCTGATCGCGCCAAAAAACTTGCTTAGCAAATTCATATTTGAAGCTGGCATAAATTGCATAGTTACAACTTTTTTAATTTAATTTTGTTAATATCTGAAATTGGAAAATAACAATTGTGCTCTTGGAGTACCCTAAAAGGTTAAAAAAGTGTATTTTATTTTTATAATTAAAAACACACCATTTTATATTCACCCTATAAAGTAATTAGCTACAATTAATCTATTTGTATTAATATTTTTAGTTTCTCTGGCGCGAAAGCTTGAAAATATCTGCCGCACTACTAGTAAATTTTTGCAAGAAATATAAAAAAGGTTTTGTGGTCATACTGGCTATAGTTGCGCTGGTCACACTTTTGTTTACATTTTGTATGGTTTTTTTTCTTTGCACAAACAGCTGTTTGTAGCGTTCAAAATGAGCAATATTGTTGCAGAATTTAAATGTTAGGTATTGCAAATTACCAAACGCAATAACTTTGCAATAAATTCTTTATTTCATGAAAATTCTAATCTTTAAATAAAATAATGTAAAACATTTTAATGAAGTTTTGAAGTTGGTAAACCCAAGGGGAGAGAAGTTACGAAATTAATTCTAAAAAATATAAATACAAATCAAAATATTTTATCTAAAACAGTACTACCTGCCAGATTGGAAAGTTTTGATAGGTGGCAACCTTTTGGGCCAAAGCCGTGTTTCCACAGTGCTGCCAGCTTTTTTGGAGAAATATTAGCTTTTTCTGGCTGTAAAGCATCAAAATTTCTTTTGAAGAAAGTTTTGTACAATTTTAGGAACAATTTTAATGGCAAAGCACAGCTTAAAATATATTTGAATTAGCCAGATTTACTGATAATAGTAATTTGGAAATTTCTTTACCAAACGAACTTTTAAAATAGCCAGAGCTAGCTATAAAATAGCTAAGTTGCCAACAGTGACGACGCAGCAGCGCAGCCAAAGGACAGCAGTGCTGCCAACTTTTGAGACAAAAAAAAAGCCGTTTTTGACTGGAAGGACCAGCTAAAAAAGCCAAAAATTTTAAGAAAAAAGCTTTAAAAAAAGCGGTACTTATGGGCTCACAAATTAAATGTTTTTTACCTTGTGCTCACTAAAAATGGTCAAAATAGGGTGTAAAGTTTTAAACAGAATGTATGTAAAAGGCAGAAGAAGGCGTGGCAGCCCCATAAAATATGTATATTCTTGATCAGCTCAACAGCCGAGTCCGTCTGCTTGAACGCATCGATCTCAGAGACTATAAGAGCTAGCTAGAGGCTTGGTATGAAGATTCCTGAATACTGTACGCAAATCATCAATCGGTCAAAAATCAAGCAAAAGCATAAACAATTTGTTTGTTCTTTGAAATATCTTAAGTAAATTTATAGAATATTTTTGCACTTATGTCCGGACGGCATCAGAGGCGAACTAAGCGAGCAGAGACTTTTGGCATTTCGAAAAAATTGTTACTTTTGGTATAAAGATGATAGAATGGCCAAAAATGGTGCTGACTTTGTGAAATATCGGTAGAAATAGTAATGAAGATGTCACTTTTTTATACTTTTTATGTAACCTTTGGAAGCATTAAAAAAAGCCGAAAAAAAGCTGAATACATTTCTAAAAAAGCCAGAATTCCCGCTTCCCGCAATTCCAAAATTTTTCCCGCTGCTGGCTTTCAAAAACAGCCAGATTTGACGGGAAAAAAGCGGTTTTGGCAGCACTGAAGGACAGTAGCAAGCAGCCAATATTATGCGAAACAGAAAATCTATAAAAAAGTAGAGCAGCAGCAGCAGCAGCAGTTGGGGCGGGGTAAGCAGGAGCAGCAGGAGCATCAGGAGCCGAAGCAGTAGGAGCAGCAGTATGGAGTCTCCAGCGAATGTTCCTGTAACGCCTGTCGTAACTGGCTACTTGGGTGAGAATCCAACGGATGCTGAGCATGACAACCAAGTGACAACAACGCATCTGAACGAGCAGGAAGCAAATAATGATGATGATGACGATGAGGATGATGACAATGACGATGATGGGGATAGGGATGATGAGGATGAGGATGACGATACCAAGGATGCTTATTACGAGGCGCGCAATGGCAATGAAAGTGATGAGCTTGAAACGGCATTCCAAAGTTCGTTGACTTTGGCCAGTGACGTCAGAGTAAATATTTGTGATGCAGAAGCAAATGATGATGCTGACAATGGTGATAATCAAGTACATAATGATGCTGTCAATGATGCGACGCTGACTGAAGATGCGCGCGCAGAGCAGCAACTGCCAGAGCTGCCAATGGCAACGGATCCAAGTAAGTCCTTAAATTAATCAAATTTAATGTATTATTAATTAATGCATTTGCAATTTGCAGCTCCAAGAGACTCGCAAACTGAGACAAACAACGAAACAGCAGCTTTAACTGCAACTGCAACTGCAGCTGCAGCTGCAACATCAGCCTCGACTGTCAATCAGCTGCCGCGACAGCGTCACCAGCAGCCACATCCTCATCCGCATCAGGCGCTGCTGTCGACCAAATCCTGTGAGACGCCCGCATCCGCAGCCGCCACGACGCTGTCGCCGACGAGTTCCTGTAACGGCAGCATTGGCAGCGATGGCAGCTGCAGCGTTGGTGGCGGAGCACGTCGCAAATCCTGGACACTGTCGCCACAGAATGTCAACTCCAAGAAGAAAACTAAAGCAACGGGAGCAGCAGCCGCAGCAGCAGCAGTTGCCAGTGGTACCATGTCCAATGGCGACAGTTTCAATTTGTGGGTGGCACGTGAATGCTTTGAAACAGTGCCTGCTGAAATGGTGGATACGCTTAGCGTTGCCGAGCTGCAGGACCAGGACCAGGACCAGCAGCAGCAGCAGCAGCAGCAGCATCAACAAGAGGAGCCAGCGGAGCAAGACGATGAAGATGTGGACGTTGATGTGGATGTGGATGAAGATGCTGCTGCCGTTGAGAGTCTGCTGGGCGCAGCGGCTGCTCTGCAAGCCAGTGCCTGTATCAGCGGGGGCATCCAGAGTAGGCAGAAGCATCATCTGCGACAGCCCGCCCAGCATCGTCCATTGGAACGCTCCTGGCCACCGCGTGCTATTGGCAGGGATTATAAGCTACAAGGCGATGTCTTCAAGTTCGACATACTCGACACGGACGAGCGTCTGCATGGATGCGAGGATGTGGCCAGTTATAGTGGCGCTAGCAGCAGCAACAGTTCCCCACTCCGTTTCCCAGGACAGCCGGAAGCGAGTCCACCGCCCATGCGCTTCAAGCCCTTGATCCAGAAGAAGATTGGACCCGATAGTTACATCAATACGATCAGTACACAAAAGGTGCCAGCGCACTTGACCTATGAGTTTCCTACGTTCCCGCTGCAGGAGCAGCACAACAGCATTGCCAGTACAAGTGTCGCCACGTCCAATGGAATCGGTGGTCATCAGTTTCCTTATTTGCGACAGCATCGTCCATTGACGCGTGCTCTGTCCAATGGCAAGACATCATCCGGAGCGGATGAGCAACATCATCTCACTGGTGGTAGCAGCAATTCACCACGTTTGCTGCTGTCACCGAAGCTACAACGTAGTCCACCTTCCGGTTGCTCCACACGCAGTGCCTCGCCGCTGGATCTCAGCCTGAGTCCGGAGCAGCATTCGCCGACCCGTGGACGTGGTGTTGGTGGCCTCGAGTCGGTGTTGCCTTTGCCCTTGGCTTTGGCCCAGCCGCCGCCTCCAGGCACGCCCACATTCCACGCCCAGCGGCCACAGCAGCGACTGCTCAAGCGTGTTGGCGGCGGCGGAGGAGGAGGAGTTGCTGCTGGTCCTGGTGCTGGTCTAGTCTGTCCACCCACGCCCACACATCATGCACGGCGTCATGCGCGTCTTCAAGCCGTCACTGCCAATTCCGCTGCCATTGGTGCAGCGGATTCCAACTCTAGTCAATTGCAGACGCCACCCGGCTCGCCATCTCAGCTCGTTGCCCGATCCGGCCAGGATGCGGATGACAACAATGATATGGTGCACTTGAGCAGCACACGCCTGCCATCCATACCAGAACGCAGTGCAGCCGCTGCAGCGGCGGCAGCAGCAGCAGCAGCCGCAGCGGGTGCAGGCATTATGGAGAGCAGCGGAGGATTTGGAGGAGTCGGAGTAGGAGTGGGAGCAGGAGGCGGTGTTGGGGAGCCACTGCCGCCAGCTTGGGAGGCACGCATGGACAGTCATGGGCGCATATTCTACATTGATCACACCACACGCACCACATCCTGGCAGCGACCGGGTCCCAGCACAGGACCTGGCGGACGCGAGCAGCATCATCGCCAGCAGCTGGACAGACGCTATCAGTCCATCAGGCGCACCATTACCAATGAGAATCGCTTGTCCCTGCCAGCTGCTCCAGAGCCGTCCCAGCTTTACAATCTGCCACGAGGTGGGGCACAGTCAGCTGTTGCTGCTGGTTCTGGTTCTGGAGCTGGATCTGTGCCGGCAGCTGTAGCAACTGCAGCAGCTGGTGGCGCAACTGGTGGAACCCCTCCTACCGCACTTAATCCGGCCATACATCCGGCGGTGATGATGTTGTGTCGTCCGGATTTCTACTCCCTGTTGCACACGAATGAGGCAGCTTTGGCCATTTACAATCGGAATTCGGCATTGAAGCACATGGTGATGCGGATTCGACGGGATCCACAGTGTTTCCAGCGGTATCAGTACAACAAGGATCTGGTCGCGCTGGTCAACACGTTCGCCCAGCTGGCCACAGATTTGCCCTCGTGCTGGGAGACCAAAATGGATCAGACGGGCAAACAGTTCTTTATCGATCATCAGCATAGGAAGACCTCGTTCATGGATCCCCGACTGCCCGTCGAGTGTCCACGTGTCGTGCGTCATCGCCAGCAGCAGCAACAACAATACTTGCAACCACAAACACAACAACAAACACAACCACAATTGCAGCCACAACCGCATCCGGATCTCGTCGATGGCAATTGTCTGTCTGCCACCAGTGGCCACATCAATTCCAGCTCCAGTTGCTCCTCCACTGCATCCGCCGTCGCCGTCGCCGCCGTCTCCTCAGCCTCCGCCTCCGTTTCCGTCTCAGGTGTGCCACCGCTGCCCCCGCCACGCCCCTGCCGTGGCAATATCCATCCGTCGGCCGCCACCCACAATTGCACCACGGCGGCGGCTATCGCATGTGCCTTGAGCTTGAGCGGCGCTGCCGGCGGCTCCGGTGCCTCCAACGCCAGCGGAGCCACTGCCTCCGGCTACGAGGATGTTCCAATTGCCTACAACGAAAAGGTGAGAGCGAGATAGATTCAATAGAACTTGTCCTCCAGCTGATAAATTTACCATCAATTTTAGCTGATGTAGAACTCATAAATGTATCTGACTGTTATTTAAAGCTTTGCATCTGCCAGTTAAATATTTAACAGAAAGATTGCTGTTTCAAATTTGAAGATGAAATTTCAGATTTTTTAGCTTTTTTTTTAGATATAACAACACTGATCATTATTTCATTTTTGAAACTAACAGTCAGTTTTGCCTTGCTACATTATTATTATGTTCAAGTTATATTTTTACATTGCTAGCAATTTATTAGCTGTTATCTACCAGTTAAATATATGATATCCAGATTAACATCTTGTGTAGTATCTGTATTAAAAAATATAACACTTTTATCAAATTTCTTTCTTTCCTTGCTATCAAAATTGTTTATCTACCCGTCAAATATATCACAGGAACACTTTATATCGTTCTTTTCTATTATTTAACGTACATCATGATTTTCATCAAACAGAAAGCGAAACTAAACGAAAATCTCCCAAAACTCTATACATTTTAGGGAGATTTTCGGTTGGTTTCCCTGATAGTGACTTGGGAAAACTCGGTAATCGTAACTCGATGATAACTTGCGGATTGATAGACAACTCGATTATTTGTATATACAAACATGTATATATATATCGTTCACTTATTGATATACTGCTTTCCGTTAAAAATATATAACAATTAAATTTTAAATTTCCATATCCATTACTTAATATTTATTATTGATTTAAAGAAATTAAAATTAAAGTTATGAAGTGATTTTTGTATAAAAAATTGAAATTTCAATTTAATATTTTAATTCTTTTTAGACATAGACTTTTCTCAGTTATCTATGTGACTTTTTATCGGATTTGATTTAGATTTAAACTCAAAACTTTATAAATAAGTAGCTAGTTCTTTGCAATGAATTGGTAACTTAATGTCTTGTTTCCCTTTATTACATTGTATAATATTTATATAAACATTTTTTTATTTCATTCTTTCGATAGGTTATTGCATTTTTGCGGCAACCAAATATTCTGGAGATTCTGCGGGAACGACATGGTCAACACACGGTGTCCCGTTCGCTGCGTGAGAAAATAAACATACTGAGGGTGGAGGGCGTACCTGCGTTGGAGCGTCTGGGTCATGACCTACAATTGACCATATTGCTCAGGTGGGTGAATCAATACAATAAAATGTTATGGTAGTCATAGTCAGAGTCAGAGTCATAGCCATTGGATGCACTTGGCAAAGGCTTTGGCCCAAATTGCATAACTGAGGTGGTTCAATTGTGGTTCGATGGTTTGCTGAGGTGTTTGGTTGGGTGGTTGAGGTACTCGTCCTGCTTCAGTGACTCCGTTGACGTCGTTCAAGTGTGCTGCATGTGTGTTAATTGCAGTTGAAAATCGCTTTGAAGGCTGTTTAGTTATTTTCCAACACACACTCACACACACAAGGTTAATCAACTTGCTTCAAAAATAACAACAAATTGGTTAAAACCTCCTTCTCTTCACGTTTACAGACAAGTGCTCGCACTTAACTTTAGTTCTATTTATTGTTTAATTGCCAATAATAGTAATAATAATAATAATGATAATTATTTAAAGTGTTGATTCAACCACAAATATTGAGGAAATAATCACATGCATTTGGTGACCTTAATTTAAAACAACTTGTTGAAAGATTAAGCCAAAGATTAAGCCGAGCTCCGACCAAACTTCAATACACTGAGACACTGAGATCGGACGAATTAATTGCATTCAATTAGACAAATTATCTCGCTTCATTGCACCCCAAAAAGCATTCCGCCAAATGCAAGTTGGCAGCACTGTGGGAGTGGACAGTCCACTTGAAAATAGTGGAAGTAAATGCTAATAACCCAGTTAATTGACAGTTGAAGTGCATGACTAATTTCTATTGCCAAATTTGGCAAAAACAACTGCAATTTTGGCTAAATAAATTTAATCAATTTCACATGACAAATCAAATTTAGTTGACAAACCAAATCAAACAAGATATTCCTCAATAAAATTGGTTGAGCAAGTGGAAAGATCATTTAGCAGGTTCATTCAATCAATAAGATTTTAAATTTTAAATCGAATGCAGATATTCCCTTTGTAATCGATTGCAAATTTGTTATGCGTGATATGATATGAAATGAAAAAAATATATTATAATTATTAACTTATTTAAAATTGACAAAAGAAAGGTAATATTAATTTTGTATTATTGATGAACACTATCCAAAGTGTCAAATTTGGTCCTGCCTATCTATCGAAGCTAAAAACACCAAATATTCAATTTTTAATACAAATATATTTTAAATTTTCTATGTTTAAACGTATTATTTCAAAGAACAGGCTGAATTTTTAATAAAATATATAGATAATACCTTTTTTTACTCATTCCTAAAGTTTCAATTTGTATAAACGTAAAAGTCTGGAAACTATTTTCAATAGCATTCGTAGATTGTAAAGATATTAGTTAAAGGGCATCTTTAAAAAGTAAAGTAATACAGAAGCATATTGTGTAAGAATTGGGAAATATTTACATAAACTTTTTAGGGTTAATAAGCTTCCAAAAAAAAAAACAATTATAACAGTAATTTAAAAAAATTGTATAGGGTATTTCCTAGTTGATCATTAAAAACTTGATAAAAAAAACCCTTGACGACTGATTATGATAAACGAATAACTGTTTCTTAAATTTGAATTGTTTCACTTTACTAATCCGACTAGGGGATACCCTTGTCGCAGATGGTTAGCAATAATTAGCGGTATTCCATTTATTAATGAATGTGTTAGCATTATTTGAGAGCCACGCCCACAAGCGAGAGACAATCATGAACATTGAGAAAGATTCGCCGGCAAATGTGTTGTCTACACTCTACACACAAAATTCTCTAGCTAATCCCTGTTTGGAGATGCCGACGTGTCGCGACGCTGATGGGGACGCAATTTAACCCAAATTTCAAATATTCAAATCTCGATACATTGCCAATAAACCATAATTTATTGGCTAGGCAGGGTTTTAGCGTTGACTTTCAGGCTCTAAGCTTTTGGTTGGGGGTGTGGCAGCTACGTCATCTTCATTATTGGCAACAATACACATGATGATGAACGTTGTGATGATGATCGTTGTGATGATGATCGTAATGATAATCGTGATGATGATCATGCTGATTATTTCCTAGCATTTTTGACACAACTGAAGCGTTGACAAGCATTGAGTTTTAATGCTACTCTTGTTGTAGTTGTTGTTTACTGATGTTGTTGTTGTTGTTACTGTTGTTGTTGGGGCTATTTGTGTTTGTTATTTGACCCATTGAAGGCGAATCTTGCCCCGTTAGTTGTTCTCGTCTCGCTTGGTTTACAGTTCATTGAGTTTTGGGCTGCGCATGCGTGCCTTTAAAACAGTGGACGCTACTGTTGTTGTTGTTGCAACATTTGGGCGTGCTAAGTGCATGGCGCGCCCAACACCGCCCTGCCCCCAAAAAAAAAATCCACCCCTGTCATCCAACAGTCAATCAGCCCATCAGCCGGCTGTCGACTGATGAGCCACAACTATAACCATGACCAACGCCACAGTTGTCGCAGTCTCAGTCTCAGTCGCAGTCTCAGTCGCAGTCTCAGTCGACGTCGCTGTCGCAGCCCTTTGGCGCGTAATCGTAGACGTAATCAAAATGCAGCTCAGAAAGTGACTCAGTTTCAGCAACGGCTCCCCCACCACCAACTCACTCCCCCTCTTCAACGACACGCTGCACAGCTGACGCCGACGTCAGCGTCAGCGCCAGCGTCGACATCGTCCGTTTGGTTCTTGCGGCCGACGCACAGTGGTTCATATACATAACAGTCGACCGAAAAAAAAAGAATTATATTTTAAATATAGTTATAAAATAAAATAATATTCAATTCAAAACTGAAAAGTTAAACCAATTCTAGTTCAATTAATTTAAAATTATTTTTTAAGTAAAACTTGGAATATTCAAACATTTTATAATCGATAAAAGCCAACTGATCAATAAGAGTAGTCATCTTATAATTTTGCACAAATCATTAATTCTAAACTAATTAAGATATCTTAAAAAATTCAAAAATCACCAAATTATACAAAAATTGTGTTTGTCGCTCTGCGATTAAAAAAAAAACAGTTTATATAACTGTCAAACAGGTAATGAGCAATAATTTACTAAAAAAAATTGATTTAGTTTAAGCTTTTGCAGCGTGTTAAAACCGTAATTATTCAGTGCCATATATTTAAATTAATTTTTCGGTTTGTTTATAGCTCGGGAACACCACTGAATATTATTAATTCTGCAGCTATTATATTTTTTATATTTAGTGTTCAAGTACTTAACAGTAGATATTAAAAACGTGATTTAGTTGCAAAAATTATCACTACTTTTTTTTTTCTTTAAATTTCAAAAATAATTTGTACTCTTTATCTGAAGTGCCAAAGAAATTAAACCAAGCGAAAGTTCCCAAAAAAATGTATATCTAAATCTGTTGCAAGTATTACCCAAAATGCCCAATTATATTTTGAAGTTTTGAGATTTTTGAACCACAGTGCGACGCAGCAGAATTTGAAGTTCGGCAAGAGTTCGTGCAATGCTTCGGCTGCACTTCGGCAGCATTAGCAGCAAAAAAAAAAACAAAAAAAAAAGAACGAAATGAAACAAAATTACAATTAAATAATTTTCTTTGGTGTTTGTGTTTTTTTTTCTTCTTCTGTTTTTATTTTTGTTTTTGTCGTTGTTGTTGCTGCTGTTTTCATTTCCAATTCCAATTTCATATTTATCGGTTGGACGCTAGACAAACGCGTCCATTCTGTTTGTTGCCATTCGATCGGCCAGTATTAACTATTTATTATCTATGACTCTCTGACTCCGAGGCCGTTCGTCCCGTCGCTGTCGCTGTCGCCGTTGTTATTGTTATTGTTGTTGTTCTCGTTCGATTTCGCGCGCCTCTTTAAACTGAACTAAGTAGAAAAAATTAACAAAAAAAAAAAAAACAAAAAAAAAAGAAGCATTTGAACTGTCAGCGCGTGTGCAAGTCGCAGTGCCAAAAACAATAACAAAAGCCAAGACAAAAACCTAAATAAGTAATGAAATAAACTAAAAAAAAATCAAAACAAAAAAAGTTACTAATTAATATTTAATTCAATTTCGAGTAAACTGCCATTTTTTGTTGTTGTTCTTGTGATAATTTGTGCAGTGAGTTTGATAAAGAATTTGAAAATTATCAACGGCATGGTTAACTATTCAGTGCTCAAGGTTTTGGGCGCACAGCAACAACAACAACAACCGCATAAAGAACAACAACATTTACAAATAGTGCAACAACTAGAACTACAACGACAACATGGGCTTCCTTTCGAAAGCAGCTTATATCGTTTGGGCCGTGTAAGTGACAAAAAAAAATCAAAAATGAATATATAAAGAAAAACTCCCCTCTCTTCATGTTATGTGTCAATCAACAAATATGCGAGAATATTTAACGAGCTGCGGATCGAATCATGACTAAATACTGTGTAAATTACTGGCATTTGTGAAATACTCGCATCCCATAGATATAGTGATTATAACCAGCAATTAAGCAATCTATTAGTAAATCAAATGCTATTTGAATATTTCATAGCGATAACTCAAATATCAGATAAAGTTCAAACATTGTGTTAATTTGCCATAAATTGTTTGAAATGTTCTGTCGTATTTCAAATTTTGAAAGTTTTAGCACGACATGACTATGTTATTAAATAATTTCATCTGATGTTTTTATTTAATCCCAAATATTTTATATTCCTTACTCTACAGTGGGGGAATTTTCTTAAAAAAACTATGTAAAAATTTAATTTCGATGCACTCCCATTTTTAGTTAAATTAATTAAAAACTATAGAAGCTTTTTGGCTTACTTTTTTACATTTAATTATTTTCTGCCTGCTGAGATTTACAGTATTCTAAGGATTTCTAATTTTCGAGATTAGTTTAAAAGGTCTATTTAGTCCGTTTGTGTATTTATGAAGACAGCGTAAGATTTGTAAGCTGTTAAACTTTTAAAACATTTTAAAACCTTTATCTTAATTATATATTTATCTAGAAACGTGCTTCCCAAATGTAGCACGAATATTTCACGATATAGCTTTATAACAGGTGCAGAGCTTTACAACTTAAAAATTACCTTCCTACAATTATTGTGCCACAGCAGGATAAAAATGGGAGAGCTTTTGTGCACCAACAATTTAAAGGAACAATAATCTAGTATAAAAAAATGTTTAAGGAATTTAAATTTTACAAGCTTACTTTAAGAATCTGTCCGAAAAGTCCGAAAAGCTTTCAACGGCAAGATCTTTTAATTATGCTTTTTAAATGAGTAAAAGTAAGTCTGTGAAAGCTCTAAAAGTTCTAGAGCAGTGCGAAGCTTTTCAATTCCTGACAACTTGTAATATTATAGAGCCTTTAACTTTTCAAATGTCCAATATTCTGAACATCTATTTTTCATAATTATTATGTTCTAATCTTCACATCTCTTCCACTTCTGTATGTATGTATGTATGCTTATTTGTGGCTTCTACTCTGTGGACTTCGGACATCAACATCCTGAGTTATCATATTACACGCTAGCACGACATTTGTTTACTATATTCGTACTCGTACTATGTATATAATCGTATGAATCATTTCCCATTCAATAGGACACATTTGTGCTTAGAAAGCATATATCATTTATCATTTGATGCAGACACTGCGTCATTCATGATCCAACGATCAGTTCCCCTTACCCCGTCAAGCAGTTCTCAACATTCAGCTGAATCTTAATAAGCTTGAGTGGAATGTATGGACAGACTGACGGACTGACAGATATATAGATATATATATGTAAATACTTTGAAGTATCCCAGGGTTTCTGGTTGAAGGAATGCTACGCAAACAAATCGCCAACATTGTACATCTAATGCCCTGAGAAACTGAATAGAATAAAGAATTTCAAAAACTAAGATCTTGTACTTTATGATCTCGACTCGGATTCCACACTAATTGTGTCCACTTGCAAAGGAACAAGGATCAAAATAAAAAAACACAACTCAAGTGTCTTTCACTCAAATTACTGCAACAATATTAAATTAATGTTGAGCTCTTATCGAGGCGAAGCACTCAAAAAACTTGCCACATTCTAAACTGATGACAATCGATCAACTGTTGCAACCGTTGCCGGATTACCCCCAAATCACCCGAGCCACAGAAAATCAACCCCACACCATCCCCAAATCCCCTCCCCCCACCTCCCGCTTTCGTTTGGTACTTGCGACATGGGTTTGTTATTAAATTCGTTATACCTAACAATGGTTGGTTTTATCATGTTGCTTATCAACGCTATCGGGCTTCGCTCTTTCCTCCGCCCCCTCCTGCTTGTACCCCTTCCTGGACTGAGGGTTACTGCAACACCTACGCTTTTAGAGAGCCCGTACACCCAAAGTAGACCAGAAACCAAATCAGTCGCTTCGCTGCCTTCGTTATAAGGTTTTATATATTTTTGTTTTATTGTTTTTTGTTGTTTCTTTGGACAAACTGAACATTTTATTAAATTCAGTTTATAGTGTGCTAATTGAGAAACCATTAGGGCTTTAAGTACTGGAGGGCTGCCAGAGTTGCCATCTCCATCGACAACACACAGATGAAATGGGACTCTTTTCAAAGTTCAGTTACACCTACAACACCATGTGGGCCAAGTAAGTTTTTGAGTCAGTGTGAAAAGTCAGCATAAAGTGGATCATATTTTCATGATCATTTATGGAATTTTGTTTTGTTATTTTGTGTATGATATCATAATATCATAGCCTAGCACTACCATCCTCAGTGTGCTGTTATTACACCAGCTTGGGAACATTTTTCTCTTCGACAATTTGTGGCATTTAAGTGACGTCGCCGCTTCGGAAACTAGAACTAGAACTGGAAATTGAAATTGGAA
This sequence comes from Drosophila phalerata, assembly GCA_951394115.2. NCBI lineage: Eukaryota > Metazoa > Arthropoda > Insecta > Diptera > Drosophilidae > Drosophila > Drosophila phalerata. Next base: position 36,628,932 of record OX596006.1, read on the forward strand.
TCATCTTAGGTTGCTCAACAATGCTTGCAATTTATGGGATTAAAATGTAAACATTTCTACTTCAGTTTTCAGATCATTTTTTAAGTATCTGCTTACAAAGTTTATCATTTGTTTTGTTCAAGTAGTAAAAAATACATAAGTGTAACTGACTAAGAAATGCTCTGTAACGTGAGTTGAAGTGTAAAGACAGTGATTTATGATTTTTCTCTACAAATCCAATTAAAATTGATGTTAATTTTTATTTATTTGAATTTTAAAATCAATACTGTTCCATAAACAAAGTTAAAGTAATTCATAAACTTGCATATAGTTTAAACAAGCACATCTTAGTTTAAGCTGTAAGCCAAGTCGCAAAACTCACGATAAGCAATTAACTAGGACAAGCTAACATTTGGATTTTTTTACAAGTGTATGCTCAGCATTCTTATCAGTTTAAATTATTTATATTTGCGATAAATTAATTGTGAGTTGTGTGTGGTTTTTGTAGCCCTTTGTTGTCTTCTCATGATACGAGTACTCATTGTGAAGTCTCTTGTATTTGATTACATTTATGAATATGCATCCGGCGGGTAGTTAATTTCAGATAAACAAAAGTTACAAAAATTATATGTAACTAGGGGTTCAATAGCCCTTCTCGATAGAATAGCTAACCACACCAACTGTGATTAAAGCGTTTACACGATGAATTAAGTTCATAAAGCAAAGTAAGCTTAAATTAAATCTAATCTCTGATACATTGTATATATAAATTATTCTTGCTTTTTTTTTATTGTATATTGCAATTTATCGCTTTGTGTTGTATTTTAATTGAATTTAACCACACCCAAAATATCGTGAACTATTGCACTTTTAACTGCTTTGAACCAGAGAAGAAGAGCAGAGTGCGTTGTGTGGTGATGAGAACACCACAGCACACCAACTCATGCCACAAGCACCACACGCACCACTTTGCACCATTGTGGGCGCGTTTTCTATGCGCGCGTTTAAAATCGCACGCGCGTTTTTCGCCGCTTTTAATTTAAGTTAATTGCAATTTCCTGTGTGCTTTTCGCTTATAATTTGTTCAATTTGAAAGTAATTTGACACGGCTCATATTATATATTCCCATTTATTGCTATTGCCGATCAGTTACCATTTTGAGCATTATGTTTATTTTTCTATTCTTTAGCCCAACAAAATTTGCCAAAATTTATTTATTAATCGTTGGGCTCAACAATTTTTTAAGTTCTGTAAATTAGTCATTTCCGTGCGGTGCGAAAGAGGCGTTAATTGCACTCAAAACTGTTGTCACTAGTGCACGGACACGCCCAATTGCCCCACTCCCCACTGCCCCCTCTCTTGACCACAGTCAGTTGCCGATCGCCATAATTTGCGTTATTAATTGACCAATTTTCAAATTCAAGTTGAAGGTCAAAAAGTAAGCGCGAAATACCGAAAAAAAAGAGCTAAAAACAAATTATGAATCGGCAATTAGAATACTCGTATTGCCAGATATCGGTAGTTGGGAGCTTACGATATCTCAACGATCATCGACATCGAACCATGGGGAAAAGTCTCGCCAAGGTCTGCGGTGACTTTAAATTCTTCCGGCTGACGATTTTTTTCTGTCTGTCTTTCTATTTTTATTTGTTTTTTTTTTGAATTGAAAATCAAGGCTAATCTTTATGCTAACTGCAATTTATTAGGTGCACTACACCAATGCAGAGCATATTGATTTATGGAATCAGTATGAACCAATATGCAATTGATGATCAATTTTGGTTAACTCTGCTAACTCATATTTTAAGTTCTGACTAGCTCAGAATAGTACATAAATAATATAATTCTTAACAAGTACATTCTTCAGTCCTTCAATCCTGTTGGACATTGTAAAACATAAATAAAAATCATAAAACTTACCAATCATTAATCTTTGATCAGGTTTAAATAAAAGTAAAAAATTTTGATAAAATTTAACGAGTGAAACCTTTATTTGTTTATTGTTTGTTTTGGGTAATATACACCTTGATCTACATCGTTATCATTATCGGCTTGTTATCATGCTAGAAAATATATATACCAACAGTTGTTATAATCGTCAACTATTTTCATGTATTTAAGAATACATCTTTGAACAAATTTATAAACAGAGCTTAACTGTGACTATCGTATCCGTTTTTTACAATCGATTGTAATCGTTGGAACAGTATTCGATAACAATGTATTTTAAATGCAGGCTGTTAGCCAATTGTTTAAAATTGTTTTGTTGTGCTTATGTTTTGTTTAATATTTTATAACAATTTAAATGTGAAATCAAATATACAATTTTTAAGAAACGATAGTACCGCAAAAGATTGGTATTTTTCAATAGATATAGGCAAATTATCGTTAAATGGCAATAGTAGAAATTTTTTAATTATAAAATTAAATATTAAATTACAGGGAATGTCATAGTATGCTATGCCGACCCCTTTCTCATTTCAATTGCGGCCTGTTGCACCTGCTTAACAGCTGCCACTTATATTTGTTGTTGTTGTTGCAGTTGTAGTTGTAGTTGTTAATATGCCTCATTACTAAATTGTCAGCTTAGCGAGTGAGAGAAACAAAAAACCAATCCATTGCTGCCATTGGAGCCATTGAATATTGGCTAATGAATAATATGCCTGACATCAGCTGAATGAGTTACGATCCAGGCCAATATATATATATATATATATATATATATATATGTGTGTGTGTGTGTGTGTGTGTGTTATGTGTGTGTGCATACTCGTATAAGAGTTTCGCTCAGTTTGACATAAGTGTAATCTATACCAGCCATAATATAATCCTACCAAATGCATATCGGTTTGCTAACTAATTAAGTTGGCAGGAATTAAAAAAAAGTTCACAGCCAACACAATTTCAATCAAGTCACAATGCATAATTTTTTCTCTTTTATTTGCCCTTTTTTCAGTTTACCCTTTTTTTTTATTAAGCTTTCAAATTATAATTTATTTACATAGTTCATTTTTTGATGAACGACCGTAAAAAATGACCTAGAAAAATGACAAAGTTTAGAGAAAAGTAGAACAAAGTACTAGAAAAATATGATTTATAAGATGATACATTTATGAAACTTAAAATGTAGTCGCAGTTTGGGTATTATATTAAACTTGTATTATAAAAATTATATTTTTAATATTTTGGTATATACATAGATAACATTTATTCGTATCTTTAGAAGTTATTTTATGTTGTTGGGATCGTTGTCTTCAAGGAGCGTGTATAAAAGATACAATGTCACCAAATATTTCTCACTTATCTCTTATTCTTTCTCTCCCTTTCTCTCGTTCTATGCAGTCTGTTCGAGCAGGAGATCATGAGCTATGTTCCTATTGAAGAGCGCAGTCCACAAGGTTCGCCGGTGCTCAGCTCGAGGATGCCTCAAAGAGCACCGCCGCCATTCCGCCGTGACTTTGAGGCCAAATTGCGCAGCTTCTACCGCAAGCTGGAGTCCAAGGGTTATGGCCAAGGGCCGCACAAGCTCAAGTAAATAGCTCCTTAAGCACCATCCTTAAGCTCCAATTGAAATTGTAATGTTTTGCCTTCCAGATTGCATATACGTCGCAGTCATTTGCTGGAGGATGCATTCCGTCGGATAATGTCGGCGAACAAGAAGGATTTGCAGCGTGGTCGTCTGGCTGTGCTGTGGGACACGGAGGAGGGTTTGGACTATGGCGGACCATCACGAGAATTCTTCTTTCTGCTCTCCCGCGAGCTATTCAATCCGTATTATGGACTCTTCGAGTACTCGGCCAATGATACGTACACGGTGCAAGTGTCGCCATTGTCCGCCTTTGTGGACAACTGTCATGATTGGTTCCGGTTCAGTGGCCGGGTGTTGGGTCTGGCTTTGGTGCATCAGTATCTGCTGGATGCATTCTTCACGCGACCCTTCTACAAGGCTCTCCTACGTCTGCCCGTTGCCCTCAGCGATCTGGAGTCGCTGGACAATGAGTTCCACCAGTCGCTGCAGTGGATACGTGACAATGACATTGGCACCGGCATCGATCTCGGTCTCACCTTCTGCGTCACAGAGGAGCTGTTGGGTCGAGTTGTCGAGCGAGAGCTGAAAGCCGGCGGCAAGAATATCATTGTGAATGAGAAGAACAAAAAGGAGTATCTGGAGCGGATGATCAAGTGGCGTTTGGAGCGTGGTGTTCAGGAGCAAACGGAATCGTTGGTGCGCGGCTTCTACGAGGTGGTCGATGCTCGACTCGTCTCCGTCTTCGATGCCCGCGAACTGGAGCTAGTCATAGCCGGCACCGCGGAGATCGACACCAACGATTGGCGCCTGAACACGGAATACCGTTCGGGCTATCATGATAACCATCAGGTGATCATCTGGTTCTGGCAGGTCATCGAGCGTTTCAGCAATGAGCAGCGACTGCGTCTGCTGCAGTTCGTCACGGGCACCTCCAGCATACCCTACGAGGGATTCTCCGCCCTGCGAGGCTCCACAGGTCCCCGGCGATTCTGCATCGAGAAGTGGGGTAAACCGAACTCTCTGCCCCGGGCACACACCTGCTTCAATCGCCTCGATCTGCCGCCGTATCCCACACCGGAGCTGCTCTACGAGAAACTCCTGCTTGCCGTCGAGGAGACAAACACCTTTGGCATCGAATAGAGACTCAAATGTGATGTTGTGATGTTGTTCATTGTTGCCAGCGCGTTGTTTTCTCTTTTACATTTACTTTTACTATTATTATTAATTATAAACGTATTTATTGTACTACTTACATATGTATTTGTAGCTTCTGGCCAGCTCAACTCGACTGTTTTAGCCTGATTTGTTGGCAACATGAATTTGCTTTGCCTTTACAATTACCATAACCATTACCAATACCACTATTGTTAACGTTACTGCTACTGTTACAGTTACCTCAAAACGTTTTTATTTTTTTTTTTTTACAAGTCATTAGACCTAAGACTCTTCCCCACATTCCCCTCCACTAAACCAATGACAAACTGCAGTCCCTAGAATTTAAGGACCCAAGACTCTGACTTGAACTATCTAGAATTTTTTATTTTAAGTTCAAGTTCATAGAAAAAGCTTTAACGCTTTGAATTTTATTTTTATATTATTTTTTTTTTTTTTTTTTGGTTAAACTGCCTAAAGGAACTTTGCAAACTAAACCTAAAACTTGACTCGAAATCTTAGAAACATTAAAACGTTTTCTTAGCATTCCAAAACCAAAAACAAAAATAAATTAAAACTTAAATGAAATTTAAAAAAGAAAAACGTGAAAATGAGAGGAAAAAACCTTTGAAAAATTCTACGCCAATACTTAAATAGCTTGTAATACTTTAGCCTTAAAACCTCTTTAGATGCATTCCATTTTTGGTTATAGAAAATATGGATAATACGTAATATTAGTTGTATTTGAAAACTATAAACTTAAACCAATACTAAATTAAGTGAATTGTTTTAAAACATAAGCTCTCGTAACAAAGATTTACGCCATAAAGAACTAACACCTCTGTCTACAACCGTAAATGAAAATAGAAGCTATTAAATCGAACATCTCTATAATATTGCTACTCTCTAAAAACTAAAATTATTCAATCTCCGCATTATCGTCCAACTTATCATGCCTTATTTGAAATTTAGACAATTCTGCTTTCTTCCAAACTTTGTCATATATTACATTAGCTGAGAGCAAAATAAATTAATAATTATGCAGAGAATATGCAGAGAAATATTACTTACATATTTTCAATTGATTTATTCACATACATCTGATAAAAGTATTGATTTATGTATTTAAAAAAAAGAAGATCTGTTCTCTAAGCTTATTGATAAGGAAGTAGATTAATCCAGTTTTGTAACGATGGGTTGGATAATGATGAAGAGACTGGAAATATTAGAATTGATTGATCGCAAACACAGAAATTGGTCCAGTGCGTTGCTTTGGCTTTATTGGTTTTTTCGGCGCATAATAAAATTAATATATATACAAACGAATTAATAAAATATATTAGCTAATAATATTTGAAAATAACCATCAAATTTTTATGATCGAGTATCGCAAAGAACAACAACAACTAATCGGTGATTTGTTTACAAGTATTTTGGCATAAGTTAAACACAAATTAAAAGGAAATATAGCAAATGACTTAAAAAGAGAGACAGAGAGAGAGGGAAGATTGGAAGATTGAGAAAGACAGATATATAGAGAAACGCTTTTTTGAACTATGTATATTGAAAAAAATGAGAATGTTTTATTGAATTATTAATGTGCGTGTATTTATTGATTAAATTAATTATAATTAATAATATAAAATTAAATAATTAATAAATGTGAGCCTTTTACTTCAAAAGCAAAATACTGTGTTTCAATTCGAGCTCCCAGTTTTCTTTAAACTTTTGTGATTTCCCAAAATTGTAGAGCAATTTTTGTTATTTTTTATAGCATCTCAGCGATCGTAAGAAATGGGAAATTTTGGATTTGGACTACACGTAGACGGGATCACTTGACTGAGCACTTGTGGATCTTGTGGATGCTAAGAGCTAAGACAGAAAATAACAATAACAGGAATTATTAACATTAACTTTTGAAGCATCCCTACATTATCCATTTTGTGTTATATCAAACAACAGTTCATTTTTTGTTTTTTCTATATATTTTGTCCACAATTACTGTTTTGTTTTATGGTTTTTTTTTTATAATATTGTTTTTGGTTTTTTTTCAGCAAATGAAATTCGCTTTACACATTGATAGATTTATCTTTTATTTTTTTATTCATTATTGTTGCTGTTTTTTTCTTTCATTTTTTGTTGTTGTTGTAATGAAATGATAACATATTACACTTAATTATTTATTAATTATGTGACCGTTAGATTTCATTGTTTGCTTCTGCATGGTATGTATGTATGTATGTAAATCGACTTGGACTTGGGTCTTCATCTTCTTCTTCTGCTTCCTATGTATGTAAATTGTATGTACAGAGTCTTGAGCTGGGCAATGGAAGTGCTAGTTTTATGTATGTTTGTGTTTACCTAGTATTCGTATGTATGTATGTTGCTGGATTATAGGATAGGATAGAAGAGTGAGAGATAGAGAGAGAGAGAGAGAGCGTGCATGTTAATTATAATAGACATAACAGCAGTCTATGTTAATGCACTTTATTAAGTTATGTATGTACATTAACATAGGCTTTAACATAAAACATTCATGTTATTGTGTGTGGTGCGCAGAGTTGGGTGGGCTATTCTGTAACAGTGTGTGTGTGTGTGTGTGCTTGTGTGCTTGTGTCTTCTGCAAGCGCAGCAAAAGCTTTCAGGTAAGCTTAAATGCATATTTCCGCCTCATAGTGAGCCTTGCCATGAGACAGAGCAAGAAATAAAATGCTTGTTGCCTGAATGTTGTTTGTTGTTTGTTGTACCAGTGTTTGTATGTATGTAACTCTAGCTAAATGTACATTACACTTGAAGAAATTTTGCTAAAGTTATAATAAGTACACATATATGTACATATGTCTCTGTACATATGATGATAGTTTAAATAAATTCTCTTTTTTTTGCTCAATAATATTGAGATAGACCATTATATACATACAATACAATTCAGATACATATATTTATGTCGTAATATACAGTTAGTCAAGTATCTATTTTGAAAAATTATAAAATGCACATATTTGTTATTTGTCTAAATAAAAAAGCGTCAATAATTTATTAATTCGGTTTTTTAAATAAAATATGTGCAGTTTGTCAAAACAATTTCTTGACTGACTGTATATGTATGTAGCTAATGCATATACACAGTACATTCTTTGATTTAATTTCTTTTAATTTCCCATATTTGTGTACGTTTTTTTTTTTTTAAATTTCAAGCATTACAAAAATAGAGCATCATTTAAAATTTTGAATAGATTAATACTTTGCATCTGGTTTATTACATACATAGATCTTATCTTCATTTTCTCTATCGTTCACATCTCGAAAAGGCCATAAGAAGAATTGAAAATGCTTTGAAGAATGTTCATAAGCTTTATATTTTGACTGCCATTAATTATATTATGCGATTTGATTTAAACTTGATTAATTTGTTGTGAGAGTAATGTGCAAGCGGGATAATGTTTTCATCTATCTCTTTTATTCCTATTCCTTCTTTCATTATTTTCTCAATATGTTGATCACAGCTTTTACAATTCTAATGATATACAAATGTATGTATGCAAATGTGTGTGTGTGTGTGTGCGTGTGTGTGTGTGTGAGACCAACAAATTTTGTTTTCTTTATTGTTTTGTCATTTTTTTTTATTTTTACTAAACTTGCACCAAAAATACTGTTATACGTGTGTTGGTGTAATGTGTAATGTGTGTGTGTGTGTGTATTTTATATGCATTCTTGAGATCCTCATTTATGTGATGAGAGGTCTCTACCATATAGCACATAGTTATTACATACTTATATTTATAATACTTAAATTCTTTTACAAATATGCACAAAAATTGATCAAAGCGTGTTCTCAATTTCAATTTCGCATTAGTCTGAAATGCGATGCGAAAATGAAATATGGAACAGGCTAGAATGTTTATGATTATTTGTTGTTTAGAAAGCTGCTAGTTAATGTATTTTCCTCGCTACGCACAACAACTAAATGTTCATTTGTTTATTTCCCATCGGTTCTTATTCTTTTCTTTTTTTTTTTTTTTATAATTATTATTATTATTTTTATAGTATTTAAAAAGGTAATACAAAATATGTTGATTTTAGTTTTAGTTTCGCCTGGCATATGAAAATCATGAAAAGAAGGCATGTCATCATCTGTATGTTTGTATGTATGTTGTAATGTATGTATGAATGTGTGTATATTTCCATATGCTCACAGACTCTGTCTTTTTAATTATCTTTTTATTTATATATGCATCTCATTATTTACTTAGTAAAATGTTTAGTAAAATTCCACTACATGTACATTTTAATTTTCATCTACATCTAAAAAAAAAAAAAAAAGTTAAATGAAAATTTAAATAATAACAGAAAAAAAAAAACATTATATTTAATAACATTCAACAGCTAGTACGACGGTATTAATTCTTTATGTTTCTTACGTTTTACGTTGTTCCTTTTGAAAGCAATATGAGCATTTCGACTCGAAGATCAAGTTTGGTTCTAGACTGCTTCTAGATGGAGCCTGGTGGGGTTACTTCTTAGATTACGAGAATGCGGCCACTTTTCTTAACTTTTCTCATTTTATTTTTATGGGGAAATATTGGGAAAATAGTGGGGAATTGCTGCTGGTAGAGAAAACTATTTGCACTTTGCTTTGGGTTATTTGTCAACAGTTGAACAATGCTTAAAATTGTATGCTTAGATACTTTATCTATGTATACTATGTATCTATGTATGTATGTATGTCTGCCATATTATATATAATGGTTGTATGTGTGTATAATGCTATGTAACTAAGTAGTTTTTGTCTGTTTTGTAGTTGATTGTAGGAAATTTGCAGCAATTTGCATAAACATTATTAAGATTATTATTTTTATAATTTGTCAACTTTATGGCATTCATCAACATGACCAAAAAGATAAACAATTTTGTAATAAAATTATTGAAATTCAATGAAAACTATTGTCAATCCATTGACTAACGTTTTTTGCCTTTCCTCGGTCCGTCAAATTAATAATTTCATTTATTTTCAATTATTGACTTTGATTCTACTTCTCTTTTTCAATAGCCTTCTCCGTAACCGTTACACCGGACGGTATCAACTTGTTATTTTTTTTCTTCTATTTTATTGGAATTTATCTGACTGTGCTGGTTCTGGTTCTCCTCATCTCCTATTCTTTCTCCTTCTCTTCTCATTCTCTTCGCAATTGTTATATGTACTTGCATTTTGGTTCGTTGTACTTTGCCGCGTTTCTCTCTAAGCGTCATTTATACTTAAATTTTTGTTCTTTTGTTTCAATATTTGTTGTTTGAAAGTTTATTTTGTTTTGTTGTAGTTAACTTTCGTCGGTCTGTTAATTAAACATTGTTTGTTTTAGCATGTTGTTATTTATTTGATTTTTTCTCGTTTTGTTCGCATTTTCGTATAATGCTGCTCTTTTTATTTTTTTTTTTTATCTAGTTTTCTTTTTTGTTTTGTTTGTTTCTTTCAATATTAATTTAATTTAAATAAATTTACATTACAATTACAATTTTTGATATTTAGAGCAGGAAAGGGGAAAGGGGGTTTGAATTGGTAGAAGGGGTATGTGTATGGGGTGGGGAGGCGGGATTTTGGGCAATCAAAAAATAAAGATTGTTGCAATCATGAAATGATCGTAGTATATAAAATAATTCATTTTAAATATTAATTACGTACATTACAAAAAAACTTGGTATAAATACAAATACATATACATGTACATACTATATAGTATGCATGTATGTGTGTAATGCTTATGCAATATTATCAGAGTGTACACATACACACGCATATATAGAAATTTGTTAAGCAATTTAACAGTTGCACAGTTGCAGCTACACATTCAATTCATTTCACATAAATAATAATAATAATTATACAATATAGATAATAATAATAATATTAATAATAAACATACAGAAAATAGTCAAATTTACAATTACCAGCCGCTTACATAAAACATTGCTAAACTTTCATCATTCTCTCTCGATCTCGTTTCTCTTTCAATTCAGATATCTCTAATATATCTATATATGTATATATTTATAAAAATGTTTGTTGTTGGTATGTTTAAAAATTGCAAAAAAAAAAAAAAAATTATAATATTATTATCATTAGCATAAACATTTCTCTGCATTGACGAATACAAAATTAAAAAATTTCCAATTTACTCCTTTATAAAAATCGAAATAATAATAATAATGTTCAGGGAACAGAAAAAAAAAATGTAGAAATTAATCTGTATACAATTTGTATTTTTTTGTGTGGCTGCTATTACATTGATGGATTGATGGATTGGTGGATGTTGCTCCTGTTTCTCCTGTTGATGGCTGAACCAGTTGTCTACTCCGAGTCCTGTTCCCGCTCATCGAAGCCCGCCAAGTCGACAGTTTGCAGCATGCCACGCGAGTGTGCATACTCGATGAGCGCCAAATGGCAGAACACATATTGATCCGGCATTTGTATGGAGTAGGCGCGCTGAGAGCGTATCTTTTCAACGGTGCCACGTATATCCGCCGTGCCGACATCCTCCAGACGCGATATGCAAATGTCCAGCGTAATGAAGGTGCCTATATGATAATCAAATTAAATTAGTAAATTTCTACGCATATGTATTGTTATCATTATAAAGCGACACTTACCAGTGCGTCCAATTCCTGCGCTGCAATGCACCACAATGGGTGGACCACGCACATGACCAGCCCATGTATCACCAAGGGAGCGCACCAGCTGTGCCTGCTTATCCCGCACCTTCTGCAAGAAGTTCAACATGGCCATGGCCGAGCTGGGCACACCGTAATCCGGCCAGCTGGTAAACTGCCAATGTGACACATTGCGAATTTCGTCAGTCTGCATATAAAGATACACATATAGTTTTATTAATTGTTACCTCAAATAAAATTTTTGTAAATGAAGAAAATTTTAATACAGAAGAAATTAAGAGGACTAACCATGATTAAAATTTAAAATTGGTTGGGTTTTGACAAAGTTATGACAGTTCGAAGTTGCTCAAGCCACTGACTTAGCAACTTTAACATTTAAGTCAAAATATTTCTTAATTTTGACATGATTTTTTACAAAAAAATTAATGGTCTCAGAATCAAGTTTAAAGTGTTGTTTTATACTAATTATGATATAAGGAGTTGATAAAAAAATAAATAAAAAGCTATGATTAGTCGAAAAATAACAAAATTTTCTAAATGCATAAAGTTTAAATGCAGTTTGAATTAAGAGACCGAACCATGATCAAATTGTGATTTTCGGTTAACGGTCCGATACCGGTTACAGTGTTATTCCCTGTTCTAAATAGATGGTACGATAATGTTATGTTGCTGTAAAAAGAGGACAGACAAACTGCATTTAGTTTGAAGTTTTACCAATTTTTGCCCCCTCAGTATATTTTCTTAATTCCTCAATTCTTCTAACAATTTTAATGGTTTCGTGTTGTCAATTTTAGAAAGTATTTATACAGGAAGTACAACAATTTATGTACCTATTTTTGTAATTTGATCTTTGACTGACCTTTAGGTTTCTCAATTCTAGTGAGGCAACTGTGTAATCCTCGTTGCACTCGACGCTAAGTGTTCGCACATGGTAATTTCCAAACTCTAAGGAACTATCTTCAGTCGGCTCCCAGTATTGGCCGCATTTAACACGTCCGCGCTCCATGACGCGCGTTGTCATAACTATAACTAAGCAATGTTGTTCCCAGATCATTCGCCAAAAGTCCTGGGATGTCTTTGGTAATGGACCTGCAATCCAACAAATAAGAAAAATAAATATATTAATAAAACTAATAAAAAGAAATTCCCATTAAGTTGTTGTTCTCGTTATTATTTCGTTCCAATGGGAAGCCCTAGAAAAAGTGGTTCGCATCGATTCGTTGTTGAGCTCACCTTGAGTTGAAATATATGCATTTTTCTGTTTATATCCATCGACAAAATTCGCATTTATGTAATCGGACAGCTCGTCTCCATCCTCGCGTGCCAGGACCACACGACTGTGATCATAGCAAAGGACATCTGTGTAACGATTTTTGGTCAGATTGTTGCGCATGCTGTGTAAATAGGAGATAAAAGATTTCAGTGAAATTCAGTTTTTGGAATATTGGATTACACTGAGCGAATCAAGGGGTGAGCAAACTATGTACACTAAATTGTCCATCGTCTGCTTACTAATTTGTTGAATAGTTTAATTTTGAGTTTATCAAAAGCAGATTTAGCTTACAGGTTAAATAATTATATTTTATTCTTCTTCATTGATATTTCGTTGATTTTAATCAGCTTTATGGAAAAAATCTTTTAATTTATTAAATAAATAATTCATAAACAATAATATGACTAAAATTGCATTTAACGTTTTTAAATGTAAAGTATTTCTCAAAAAACTACACTTGGCTGCAAAAACACATTCATCCTTTTTACTCGATTATTATTTTAAATGATGTCTGTCAAGGGGACAAATTAACGAGTAGACTGCTGACGTAAGTGAACAAAATGAAAAATTCCAAGAATAAACAATAGCTATATCGCAACTGACAAAAATTTGTTGCTATCAATTCGGTCGACTTAAAAGAGAGAGGGAAATTCATCTTACCGCGCATGAAGAAAGGTGCCTTCGGGCGCCCGATTCCTAATGTCCGCATACTCCTTGATTAATCCCTGTCGACGGCGTTCTTTGACCATTTGAACGATTTGTTCAATCGCTTTGGGGTCACCCTCTTGGCCGGCCAGACTGTCGTCATCACTGAAACCGGATGAGGCACTGCTTGGCGGATTCTCGGTCCAGAATTCGCCAGGAGCGTTGTTGCTGCCGTTGCTAGCGATGCCACTTGCAGCAACAGCAGCAGCGGTGGCGCCACCAGCTGATGCCCCAGACGCCGTTGTTGTTGACACTGGCGCAATGGCAATGTTGTCACCAGCACCGTTACTCTGTTGTTGTTGTTGTTGTATGCCACTTGTGTTGAGCTTGAGCAACGTGTTGACAGTCCGATGACTTGGACTCAGTCCGTTTATTGTGATGTTCTCGTTGGGCTCCGTCGATGCCTCGACGTTGTTTGTTGTGGCTGATGTTGCTGATGTTGTTGATGTGCCAGCTGTGATTGCAGCTCCTGTTCCTGTTCCTGCTGCTGTATTTTGCTCACCGCTGACGGTGACAACGGTTGTGTTGCTTTCGGCCAACTGATGGACAGCACTGATTATTGTTGCCGCAGCGGCGTTAGCAGCGCTGCTGCCGTTGCTCAGCGGCGTCGCTGCTATTGCTGTTGCAATTGCACTGTTTGTATTTGCTGCTGCGGGTGCAAGAGCTGTGACACCACCACCAACACCACCAGCAACACCTACACCCACAATATTGGCAAGCAGTTCGTCTTCACGATTCGTCATCGATTTGCGGCAATTTAGCAACCATGTGGCGTGATCGATTTCCAGCGTGCCGCCAAGATGCACTGGCAGCGCCTTGCGCGGCACGTGCAGACTCAGCTGCGGCACCGATACGGTGAACACTCGCTCGCGCAGCTTCTCGCGCACAAACAGGCGAAGGATCTTGAATGGCGCCTTGAACCACAACGGCGCCGTTACGATCAGTACTTTCTTCAAACGCGCCGGATATCCGCCCTAAAAAACGAATGCAAATAAATAAACAATTATTATTATAAAAATTATAAATAATACTACTATTTGTATACTCTAACGAAGAAATTATTTTAAATGCAGTATATACAGACGTTTGCGGATTAATAAGAGCACTTTTCACAATATTAATGTGCAGAATTCCTTAAAATAATACTCTCAGATACACAAAGATTTAACCAGTTTCTGTTTATGTTATTTCGTTTTTAATGTATCACCTCTTAAATCTGATATTCCTATAGTTATGCCAAAGATTGCCCGTATATTGTATAGTATGTGACAATGTCTGCTTTTTTTGGGAGCGAAATTATTTGATCTTATAAATTAAAACAAATTGTTTTTCTAAGCCTGCTGTTCCACAGAGATTTTTATTTTTTAATCCACACTTTATTATTGTGAACGACATGCTGATATAAGAAGTCAAAACTGGAAAAACATTTATCTTTCCAGATGCCGCTTTTCTACAGCTTTCATTAAAGTTAAATAAAATTATTCAAATCAATATATCCATTCTTTATATATGTCAAAGCTGCTGTATAAATCTTTAATTTGTTACTTTTTTTATTGTTCTAATTTATTGAGCACACTACTCAACAAAGTTCCTATGATTATTAAATAAGAATGTTTACTAAATAATATTAAAATCTTTATATTAAAATAATACAAATTTTTATTTTATGTTATTATAAATTTTTTTTAGCACTTTTATTTTTATTTTTGTCCTTATTATTTTGCTCACAATTAAGCTGTATTGAACTTTGATATAAAAAACTTTGTTTTAGCTTGGGACAATTCAATAATATGATATGATATTGGCTTAAACATCATAACCAAAATTTTGTCAACATTTAATACCGGGTATAATATCTTTGTGCATGCCGAAGATAACTATTCCTTTTGTTATAATCTATTTTTTTTCAATTACTTTTGTCATTCGACAATCGATTATTAAATGATAATTATCATTAGCATATTTATGACAACAACAATGTTGAACTAATAAATATTAATCTGATGTATGTTTGCGTGTGTGTCTCTCTTTCTCTCTCTCTCTCTTCCCCCCTTTCTATATCTGTACCTCTCTGTAATTCTGCTTATAACGAACTTTTTATTGCCCAGCTCAACAGCACTGGCACACACGCTAAGGTCACCTGGTCGACATCGACCCACGTAAATATTTAAATATGCATTTAGTTATATATGTACTATCTATGGACTGTCATATACACATTTAAGTGTTATAAAATTTGCTTGCAATTAGTATGTGTTTGACCAAGTTCCGAAATTTGTTGTTCATTTGATTCTCGTTTAGATTTAAGCTATTTGTTCATTTCAGAGTATATATTAAGTTCCCCATATGTGGATCATTTTTGAGAGAAATACTTGTGTTTGAGAAGAATTGAATTACTCAATTTGCATGAGTTAAAGAAGCATGTTCCTAATTAGTGTTAATGTTTAAGTGGAACTTAAGCTTAACGGGGAAGTGAGTTCCACATTTGAGTGAAACTCAAGTTCTCATTTGCTCCTACGTTCGAGTGGAACTTAATTCCTCATATGCTCTCACGTTCGAGTGGAGCTTAGTTATTCATTCAGCACTTGAGTTAAACAAGGAAGATAGTTCTACACTAGCTCCAATACTCAAGTGTAATTATTTTTCTAATTTGCTGCTCATTTGCGTTAATTCTGTTCGTTGGAACTCATCATTCAGCACACGTGAATAGGATTTATTTGATAAAGTTTTAAAGTTCCGCGAATTGTAAAAAGTACTTTCAAGCTGAAGTGTAAAATCCTTTTTAATGAATTTTTTTCTTCTTGAAAGGATAATGCTTGTTCAACCAATCATTAAATTTTAATGAGTTGGAAAAGTAAAAGTGCTTGTTCATATTTTAAATTTTAAATCCTTCACTTTATGGCTTAACTGTCAGTTTTTAACTCAAGTGGGCTAAGTCAGAATTCTTTGTTTTCTGCGCGTCTGAGTAATTCTATATTAAAAAGTTAGGTAAGGTGCTCTTTTAACTATAGGTGTATTAGATAGAAGTGAACCAATTATAATTAGATACTATATAATTACTATAATTAGATAATTATCTAAGAGGATCAAAAACACCAATTCTTTCTCTAATAAAAAAATATATTTAGATTTTAAATTAGTGATTTGTGATTTTTTTTTGTTATTATACTAACTCTGTGTTGATACAATATCGATAATCCCGTATCGTTTTTGGTTTTATTTTAAACCTACAAATACTACTGTTTTAATGGTTAATCTAAAATCTCATTTATAAATTTCTTTTTAAAAATTTTTAATATTTTTTTGCCATCGCGAAAAATGAAATAAATATCGATACTTATTATTTATTAAGCATCACAAAGCAATTTCATTGGAATTTTAAGAAATTTTATTCAACTGTAAATGACAAATTCATTAAATTATTATTGATTACACACTGCCAATCAAATTTTGTGCAGTTGCGTTATAATATCGCTTTATAATTTGTTGACATTTATCAAGACAACTCAATTTGGCAGGAATTGTCGTATTGTCGCACGCACGCGTCACATTGTGAGTAGGCGGCGCCGTGTTCACATTTGTACACAGAAAGAAAATATGCGGGATTTCGGAAGAAAATCAATGGCGGATTTTCTTAAGCCAAGTAAAAAAATACTGATTCAAGCTGGATTTTTGATTTGGCACTCAGCCAATATTTTAATTGTTGCATTATTTTTTAGATAAATCAAATATTTGAGCATTTGTTTTAAAAAGTGCATGATAAAATTGAGAAATTGAAAATTGAATTCTAGAATAATTTTTATTGCTGTGTAGGTTTAATTGAGTGAAATGCAAACAACAACAAAATCAAAACGTGCATATGCGAAATTTCATTGAAAATTGTTCTTGTTCTTGTTGTTGCTTCTTCATCTTCTTGTTTGCTTGTTGTTGTTGTTGGTGGTGATGCGACACAACCTTCACCCAGTTGGAAATGTTGAAATTTTCATTGCGGACATTTCCAATTGCAAATGGTGTAAACCGCAGCCACCCTCTCTCCCTCTCCCACCACACCTCTACTCCTCCTCTGCTCTTTTGCTGTACTGAACACTTTGGCCTGCATTTTGTTTGTATCCGTGTCATCGCTATTTATATGTAGTTTATTGGCCAATCTTCTCTTTGCCGTTCTTCCTTTCCTCCAACCTCCTCTCTCTCACCCCCTGACTGTCTCTCCCTCTCTCTCTCTGTCTATATTTCTCTGTATGTAGGTAAGACACAAGCACGCAGAAGATTAAGGTCAACGGCAACAAAGCAAACAGCAACAAACAACAGCAACAACGACAAATGCAGTTGGCAATAACAGCAGCAATATCTCTTTAGTAGCGTTAAGGCTAAAAGGCTTTGCAACGCCCACGCAACAAACGCAATCAGGTGAAACACACTTACTACACATACAGTCAGTCAAGTAATTGCTTTGACAACATTTACAATTCGCATGTCATCATGCAAACAAAAAAAAAACCATTTCTTTGTTTTATATGCTAAGTTTATTTTTAAATAAGAAATATTGAAATCAATTGGGGTTAACTATTTAAATTAATTAAATCATTTTCCAAAACTATTACAAAAAAATTAATATATTTTTAAAATGCATTTCATTAGAAACAATTGATAAATAAATAAATACACATGTAAATTTATTTATTTAATTATTTTGTCAAAAACTGGGATAATTATTGGAAAATAAATAAATATTTAGTCGAATTTATGATGAAAATATAAATAATTTAATAAATACTATATTACTATTTTGTCAAAAATATTACTTTACTAACTGTATGTACTTAAATAATTTTAGAACATTTTTCAGTTGATATTGAAATGTTTGCCTGTTGAGCATTATAATGATACCTTTTGCAAAATGAAAATTAATTTTCCAATTCAATGACTATAATTGGCCATAATTGGCAATTTCCAGCCCAAAGAAGTTTTAGTCAATATTCCCATACACAGCGTTACTTCCAGTTACATTTTTTTATATCCGTTACTTGAAACATAAGTTGAAGGGTATATTATGTTCGTTGGAATGTATGTAACATGGGAGAAGAAGACATATCCGACCCAATAAAGTGTAGAAATTATTTATCTATTATTATTATCTATCACCTAATTTAATCACAACCATATAGGTTAAACAGAACGGCAGTAACGGCTGTTTTAATTTTTAAAAGTAAAACAAGCTCCTTAAAGTATGCAACGGGTATTTCTTTAGTCGGGGTTTCAACTATAGCTTTTCCGACTAGTTTTTTTTTTTTTTTTTTTTTTTGTCTGTTTGTCTCATCTACATCTTTTTCTTCTTCTCTACTCTTTATATTCATTCTGGTGCTTGTTTAATTTTTGACTTTATGGCTCTTTTGAGATTGCATCATCAACATAACTGCATTTCATTTATTGCTTCCTCTTCACATGCTCATTCTCATATCTCTGTTTGTAACGTTGCTTAAAGCTGTTCTTTTTATTATTGTTGCTTTTGTTGCAGGGCTTTGGCGCAGAAAAGTAGGCAACTAAAATTCAGACTGCATTCACGTGGAGCTCAGCTTGAAAAGCTCATGGAGTGTGGTACGTGTTTAATACCCACTGTTTAATGTCACAACTGTTGCAGTTGCTTGACCCAAACGGAAAATTCGAAAAAGTAAATTAAATCAAAGTTAATTTGCAAAAGCAACAACAATTATGCATACATATGTATAGGAGTCCTAGATTTTATCGCAATTCGTACTTTGTTTATATTTCGTCCTTGTTGCTGCTGTTGCGTGTCGTCTACCATAAATAAACCCAACAAAATAATTACTTATGCATAGAAATTGCTTTTGTTTATTAAACACGCATATGTTTAGCAACAAATGGCCTGATAAATCAAGTTAAATAATTCTTTAATTTGGCTTTGCGAGAGCTTAATTCTAGAACTATGCAAATCAATATTTATTTACGTATGCATTTTTATTTAATAAATGCGTACAATAAGTCGAATAATTTTGATCACACAAAATCAATATCAAAATCACATAATTCTTTTATATATTTTAATAAATAATCAAGACCAATATAGTACATTCCTTCTATCACTTAAGTAAGTAAAGCCCAGAATTTCTTGTTCTTAATTTGCATACCAGAAAAATAATCTAAAACTAACCAATGCGAATATCTTGTCTTCAAATCAACTCTATTATGTTAACTTTCCTTTTTAATTGCTTATAATCAACATAACAATGTTCTATTTTAATTAAATCTCATCTTCCTTAAGAGTTTCCATTATATCGCATAGCCTCTAAGTCTTATATAAGTAATAAGTATACAAATTGTATTATATCGTTTGTCAATAACTGACAAAAACTTTCCCGTTAATTGGGGGTCATACACACGCAAACAAACTCACACACACACACACACACTATCACAATACACAAATTGGCATTTCATATGTGTGGGCGAAATAAGGAGGAGATAAAAATGTGGGAGACAAAAAAAAGAGGAATATTGGCAACGCAATAATCGGCATTATGACGACGCACCTGTCCCTAATAATCGCCAACAACAACAACATTGACATAATCATCATTCAGGCAATTGACAGCACAGCCTACACAACAACAACGCCAACAACAACAACAACAAGAGAGGGGAAACAGCAACAATAAGAAAGCAGCGAAATTAAGTAGAAATAATAAGCAGAAAACGTGCACACACAGACACACACACATACACACACGCACACACACTCATATATTATTGTTGTTGGTCTGCAATTGAGTTCAAAAGAAAGTCAATGCTTCCCTATATGCCCACACCGCCTCCGCCTCCTCCACCTCCTCCTCCGCTTCCGCCTCCGTCATCACAACATCATCTTCATCATCTGAGCCTCCAATCTTGAGTGCAAGCAGGCGGAGACTTACAGCATCGACAAGTGGAGACTTTTGAGCAGGATGAAGACACGTGGAGTGGAGGAGGCAACTGAAGGAGTTATGCGTCAAGTGGCCAAGTTATGCACTCATTGCTCCACGTTCCACACTCATTACGTGCCTCGGCATGCGATTCAGTTGTTGCTAATTGTTGTTGTTTTTTTTTGTTCTTTGTTTTCTGCTCCGCCATTGTCGCGGAGAGAAGAAAGTGTTCCGGAGCTGGCTTAAAGCTTCAAACTTTAAGACGTCGCTGAGAAAGAAACTCAAAATGTGATCAGCTTTAAAGCTTAATCAAATACGATCCACAAAACGAAAAATCGCTGAGTTATGACTCATGAGAACAGTGACAGGGCGAATCTCAAATTGTAACTGATTTAAAATAACTCGGTAAAAAATTTGATACGATAATTTCAATTTTTGATGTCTTAAAATAAAAATACTTTGATAACAATACATTGATCAGCTTTAATGAGCTGGAACCAAATAAAAAATAAAGAAAAACAGTGCAGAACTGTTTTTCAGGCGTGTGCAATTGTTATCACACATAAATTGTTTGCACCATTGCGGCAACAGATACCTACATATACATAAATGTAGCTATCTGTATATAGCCACAGATACAGATAGACTATTCAAGCACATATATTTAGATGCGATGATCATGGCGCTTTGAATGGACATTAAGTATACGCCACATGGGTTATGTATGCCCAAGATGTTTGCTAAAAGTTAACGTTGCTATCGCTTTGCATATTATTGTCAATATTCGTTTGTCCAAAAACAAAAGTGAAAAGCCGAAAACTCTTTAAACACTGGCCAAACAACGAGCTGTCCCAAATGTCAGGCCAAGCGCATGGCAACAACAACAACAAACAATATCTAAATATATATATAAATATTTGTATATGTATAGTATATTTATATAGAAATAAATGTGTATGTAAAATTAGCCATGGCCAAAATTGGTAATGCGTTTGAAGCTTGTCGCCGGCTTTGGGCATGAAACGAATTTGTCGTCGTCGGCGTTTGGCCTTTAAAGGCAAACGCTACACGCACCAAACAGACAGACAGTCAGACAGACAGATAGACAAAGCGATAGACAGATGGATAGTTGGTTATGACAGATAGACATGGATAAATGGAAGGGAAGAAGCGTAGACAACAAAAACACACTTGAAACAAAATATTTGGGAATGTCTAATCAGCGCGCCGGATATCGATAAATCGATGTCAATTGCCAATAAGAAACAATCCAATCATAATTATACACAATATATAAAAAAGAAAATTGAAGAAAAACTAAGTATTCCATTTACTGTTAAATTCATATTGTATACACACTTATAGTTTTTTTCTTAATAATTTATACAATTCAATTGTGTATTTTCTCGACATTTGCTAGAAACTTATAGAGCTTATTTTCTAGGGAAAGTCTTTCGTGTAGTATTTACTTACAATATGCTAATATGCGGTGCAACAATTAGCTGTACATTAGCAATTGGTTGAACAATGATGTAAGCAACAAATAAATTTTAATACAAAAGTAAAAATACTTAATTAGGATTATAATAAATATGACAAATTTATGTGTTTTTGCTTTCTATTTAAGCTTTTTATTTAGTAGTTCCTCTTTCTTCTCCTATAGTTGATATGCCCACATATCCATATATATATATGTGTGTGTGTGTGAAGCGAAACGAAAAGCTAAAAAGCAATGTGCGGACATACATAAATCATCCAGAGTCAAAATGTACGCGCCCAATGTTCAAACAGCTGTGATTTCATTGACTTTTTTTCTCTTATTTTTGTGCTTCTACTTCTCCCCCATATTCTGCCTCTTTCTACTTGTTGTTGCTGTTATTTTTTCCTTCTTTTTATTTTTGGTTATGTCATTCTTTTGCAACTGACAGCTGGTTTTGCTGCTTTGATTCTCGCCATCAACAACAACAACAACAACAATATAAAAAAAGCGTAAAATCAAAAGTACCATATCACCTGTCATCAGTTACTGCTAAGCATCGATACCGCGTACTGAGTACTTTTCCTGCTATTCAGACTAGTACTCATATTCCATACATACTTATTCAAAACATTTTTGAAATAGATTTAATATTTCTGAATATGATAATTTCAATAAAAATTTAACGATTTTGAAGTAAACCAACTTTTAGCTAGTTTTGTTTAACATTTTAAAAAGGGATTTGACCCAGATTTTTTTCTAGGTCATTATTGATCTGTTCCCATGACAGTATAAGAGAGGTTCAAAGAACTTTTTTTTAAGTTCATTGTGTTCCAATTTTGGTATCTTCTTCTTTTAAGCAAACAAT
Source organism: Drosophila phalerata (assembly GCA_951394115.2). Classification (NCBI taxonomy): domain Eukaryota; kingdom Metazoa; phylum Arthropoda; class Insecta; order Diptera; family Drosophilidae; genus Drosophila; species Drosophila phalerata. The sequence continues at coordinate 36,651,498 of OX596006.1, forward strand.
ATCATTCTATTGTGGGGACATATAACTTTGGTTATATAAATTTTTCAATTATCCACTTGTTTCCAAAATAATATGTGATAGTTTTTACTAGTAAAGATAATAATATTAAATAGTAAAGAAAAAAAGTATTTCTTTTCCCATTATTGTGTAAAAGATTATAGCTAAGCTAGCTAAAGAGGATATGAGTAGGTAAAAAATGTGTGATATTCTTCTATAAAAATTAGGATTTCATTAAAATACGTTTATTTTGAGGAAATGAGTGGACAATTACTACCGATTGTTATAATCGAACTTGCCAAAAGTAGTGTATTATCTGAAAAGCGAAAGCTTCATTTTAAAAAGGCCTCTGAGATTATAATGAATGTAAAGTGAATATGTATGAATGAAATTTCTATCTTTAATTACTAGATATAATACCTATGAATAAGGAAAATAATTGTGAATATGCACGAATGACATTTCTATTTAAAGCTACTAGATATGTGTATTAAATAATTGAAATTTGTTTTTCAAAATAATTAAATAAACAAAAAAAATATAAATAACTCATGAAATTGGTTTGAAAATTGCAAATGCAATCAAGAAACGATTATTATGAACAATATAATTGCACTTAAAATGTATGGGGATTAATCATATATATAGTTACATCTATCTATTTGTGTGTGTGTGTGTGTGTGTGTGTGTATTCTATTTAATACCTGTGTAGGCGTTGTTTGTTGCAAGTAGATGAAACTGTCGCTGTAGCTATAGTTATTGTTATTGTTACTGTTGTTGCTCACTGTCAGGTTAATTATTTAAATAGATGTATGAAAATAAGTTGTGTTCTTGCTTTTGTTGTTGTTGTTGTTTTTGGCAATTGTTGTTATTGGCTTTTTGGTATATATGTTTGTAGATATATTCGCACAATTAAATGCTAAATGCAAAGCACATGAAGATACGCGAGGCACAACAAGGGAGGGAGGGAGGTAGGGGGTGGGGGGTGCGGGGTAGTCGGTCGACGAAGGGGTGGGCGGAGAGTACAGCTGCGACACACGATGAGGGCGCTAATTTTTGTACATTTTCAATTGGCAATTTTATTTGTTAGATTTTGAGATTCTTTTTTTTTTTAATGTTGTTGTTACTGTTTATTACTGTTGTTGTACTTTTAGTTTTTTATATAATGCGCTTTTCAATGTTGCTTTTGTTGTTGTTGCCGCTGCTGCTGCTGCTGGTGTTGTTGTTGTTTTTTTGTTACACAATTGCACAAATAATGCATTTAAAAAAATTTACAAATTGTACAAGAAATGCAACAACACAACAAAAAAAAAAATAAATTAAATAAATGTGGGTAAAAACAAAAACAAAACAACTGACAACGGAGGACAGTTGACAGACACGCTCTCCTCTCCTCTTCGCTCCTCTGCTCGCCGCTCTGCTCTGCTCAGTTGACGAGACGTCAGCGGCGACGCAAGCAGCGGGCAGCGAACAGCGGGCAGCGGACGATGGTCAGCGTCTTTTTGCACTTGTAGATATATATACTTTTCTCGCTGTCGATTAAAAGTTAAATATCTAATTGGAATTTACAAAACATAAATTTCATATGTTTGAAAGCAACAAATTGTGGCACTTGCAACACACAACGGCAGCGTGACAACAACAAGCACAATACACATGTGGATACACACACACACGCATACACGGACACACACACACGCACACGCACACTCAGTGCAATACAAATGCGTTTATTCGGTTTTTTGCTCACAATTTTCTTTGGCTGGCAAAAATTTACACTTGTCACTTTTCGCTGTGTCATACAAAACAAAAAAAAAATTTACCAAAAAATTATATATATTTGAAACAAGTCTGTTTCCGATTTGATCGATTTTCGAATACGATAAAAACAATTTTGTAATTTGATTAATTGTTGTGCTTTTTCCGTGTTTTTTTTTCTCTTTTCTTCTTTTGTTTATTATTCTTTTCTTTTGGATATTGTGTGTGTGTTTTTTTTTTGTCAGTTGTTAAGTTTCACGGTTTAACGGTAAACTTTGTTTGCTGCGCGTCGTTGTGGAAAGCTGAAAGCTGAACTACGTCTGTTTGTCTGACTTTGACGCTGCCGCTATCTCTGCCGCTGCCGCTACCGCTGCCACTGCCACTGCCGCTGCTTCAGTCTCTGTCGCCGCGACGCGACGCTGCGTTCTTGACGCAGGCGCAGTCACGCTCTCTCCCACCACCGCCAGCAATTGAGAGAGAGAGCGAGCGAGAGAGATTGTAAGAGAGCGCAACCTACTGGCCTGCTGCTCTGTTTTTGCTCGCCACCCTGCAAAAAAATGAACCGCTAACTGCTTTTTAGGGTTGCATACGCCACAGACCGAGTAAGAGTGAGAGAGCAAGCGTATTGCCAGCTGAGGGTTGTTTTAGTTATTTTGGATTGTTGCATGGTTGCATTTTTGCAGCTGTCAATTTAAGTTGCTGGTGGGTGGCAATATGCCAGTGTTGCCAACCACCCAACGAAACAAGTACAGCAAACTCAACAGGATTATCAAAACTGAAGAAGAACAAGAAACGCAACAAATAGGGTTGTCGCGCAAATTAGCACAATACCTTAACTGTTGCCATTTCAGCTAAATTTTAGCTAGATCAATTCATTTCTTAACTTTTATTATTTTATTTTGATCAAGCAAATTAATTTTAATTAATTTGAACAGCTTTTTAAATTAAAGAAATCACAAATTTGTAACCATTTTTTCAAATCAAACTTAAAAGTATGGAAAAGAGCAAGTAACATAATCACATATGTGTTTCTAGTTTTAGGTGCTATTAAGCTTAGTTTTTTTTTTAAGCATATTAATGGCTTTCATTTTACTTTTTTTTATGAACATTTCAGCAACTAAAATCTGGGCAACAATATACAATATTTGTACGATCTTCTGATAAATGGGTTGCCATGACAATTACAAGTAACTTGCATTTAGCCTTGACATAAACCCAATCGCCCACATGGTTGTCGAAACGACTTAAATGTTTAGTACTTCAATGCGGAAACGGATAATAAGAAGAAAAATGTTGAAATTCAATTAAAACTGAATGAAATACGTGCATGCATGTAAGTACATACATATTTACATATGTATATGCATGTTCATATGTAAGAAGTAATAGTACAACAATCTGAGGTAAATAATGGCGCATAACTTTATTTCGTTGACTTTGAATTTGCATTTTAAGTTCACAAACAACTCAATATACACATACACATGCACACAACGTCAACATTTGCGTCAATGTCAGACAGTAACAACAACAAACAACAAACAAACAACAACAACAATAACGACAACAAGCGCACGTTGTAAAAATAACACGAAATATCGACGCAATATACTTATTTAAGCCAACTGAGCAATGAATGAACACAAACAGTTTGCTCTCTATATAAGTATGATTGTATATAAATATGTACACATGTGTGTGTGTGTGTGTGTATCTGAGCACTAAAAATAACAATATCAATTCTATATAATAGATAATTGAGTTGAGTTGACTGCAACTACCTTTTATTATTGTTGTTTTTCTTTTTTTTTTTTTTATAAAGAAATTGAAGTTTAACACGAACAACTTTTGCTTCCGAACTACGCGCGTTCCAACGAAGGGGGAGGTTTGATAAAGGGGCGGGGACAGGGATACGGGGCGGTGGCGGTGGCGTAACGGAAACGGTTAACGAGCCGGCACGATACTGAACAGCAATACAAGAAGAATTGAGAATGAAGAGAATAAAGAACGAAGAACGAGAAACGCACAACGTCGCACGTTTTTTTTTTTATATTGTTATTTGTTTCTTTCGTTTCTTATTTGTATTATTTCGTTTTCTTTCAGTTCAGTTGCTTATAATCAATCTATTACGTTCGACTAGAACTCGTCAACTGAATTAGTTAATCAGGCGAAAGATAGCCACAAGCGACGGCGTATACCACGAGAGCAACTCGAGAGAGCAGAAGACGCAGAGAGCGAGAGTGAGAGTGAGGGAGAGAGAGTGAGCGAGAGAGTGACATTGCCGTGAGCTGAGAGTGAGCGCGCACTAGAAAACGAGAGTGAAAATGTGTCAGGCCGACTTAATACATATGAATGTACATGTAAATATACTTGAGTGTGCGTATGTGTGTGGGTGTAAAAGTGTGTGCGTGTGTGTGTGTGTGTGTGTGTGTGTGTGTGTGTGTGTGCCGTGTGTAGCAGCTGTTCCAATGTACCGTGCAATACACTTTAAATTCGCTTTCCAATATGAATGTAATCTCTCCATATAAAGTACACAAACTCATACATAAAAATATATATATGTATATATGTATATATGTACCTTTGTACATAACCCATAATACACTTTTATTTATGAATGTACGCGCACATTAAAGTGTTTATACTTGGCCTTATACAAACTGTTACGCTGCGTATGCGTAATGTGCCAAATGTTACGCATACGCCTGCGAGACACCTCATTCAAAAAGAGAGAGAGAGAGAGAGAGAGAGAGAGAGAGAGAGAGAGAGAGAGAGAGAGAGAGCGAGAGAGCGAGAGAAAGAGAGAGAGAGAGGGAAAGCGTGAGAGATAGAGAGGGAGCGTGTGTATGAGCTTAAGCCTCATTAAAAGGCGATTTTCCTTCTTATATATATTTAGAATAATTGTTAGGAAAATCACTTCAAAGTCTATTTGTGTTGTTTTCTGTTTTTACACTCTTTGTGCATTTAAAACCCACATTTTCTCGAAATTGTGCAGGCAGGTGGTGTTTTTTTTTTAATTGGAAAAATGTATAGAAAGGACTACAAAAGATATTTTAAGAAAATCTTTTAAAATTTAAAAACCAGTACCATTTTGTAGTAAAAGAAGAGTTATTTCTGTTCTGCATAATTTTTGGCAAAAAACAAAATTTTTTTTAACTGAGAGTATAATTTATATACCTGGATTAAGGCAGAATAAGTAGCAGTTATTAAAATCAAAATCCGGAATTGCATGCCATGTGTCAAGATTATATAAATAAATTTAATAAATTTTCAAATGTGTTTCCATTCACAATTGATTATTGTTCAGAATGCTGTAAAACGGATCAAATTAATCGATTTAAAGTACAAGCTAGCATTAAAACATTCTTTTGAAAAAACGGATAAGCTTAATAGATTTCAATAATATAAACTGGTCATATCCTTATGCTATAATTGTTTGTGTATTTAAGAGATACTTATGTACACACATTTTAATTGATCTTTAGCTTTTGCATTAGTGTTCGTTCACGCGTCAAACAAAAACAACAAACGTTCGGCGTTCAGTTCATTTCATTCAGTCGCAATTTACCTTACACTATTCCACTTTGCATTCACTCTCCCACTCTTGACATCTCTATCCCACACACACGCATAAGAGCGCATGTTGCTCTCAATTTCTTAAGCTCTCAGCTGCTTTAACGATGTGCTGGCGCTGCCGTCGTCGCTGCTGCTGCTGCCACCGTCGCGACGTCGCTGTCGCTGCCCACGCAAATTATTTTATTGCTGAGCTTTTTATTTTTGCGTTTTGATTTTAGAGAAGTTGTTGTCAAACGCATGCATATATCAAAAGTGTGTATATTGTGTGTGTGTGTGTGTGTGTGTGTGTGTGTCTGTGTGTGTGTGTGTGTACATATAGTAAATACAGTTAGTCAAGAAATTGCTTAGACAAAATAATAATTATGCACATGCTATTTGAAAAAAATTTAAAAATAAATACATCAAGTTATGAAAGTTTTTTAAAAAAATAAAAAATGTACACATTTTCTCTAGCAAAAATTAATATTTTTTAAGGTATTTTTTTTTGACATTCTTCTTAAGTTAACAAAAAATTAGTAATTTTCACTGAAATTAACTTTTTTGACTTGCTGTATTTTATTTAAAATTTTTTCAAAAAGTTAAACCCAATTAATCTTATTATCTTTATTTTTAATAACTTTTTCTAGACATACGACACTATGATAAAAAAACAACAAGGGATTTTATTAAAAAATCAGGGTTTCGAAATTAAGTCCATCGAATGCGGTGTTAGAAGTACGGGTACACCATATTTTCCTAAGACATGTATAATATATTTGATTCAAGCACGATTTTTATGATTTAACAATAATATCCTGAATACATACTTAAAATCAAGAATTTTAAAGTAGAATTTTAGTACGATTACTTTTCTTTGTGTGTGAATAACGCTGCAGCTTTGAATACATAGGTATTTTCATTATGTGTGGGTATATTTTGCCCATTGTATTGACATCTTTATTACGAAATTCTCTAAAGTTTACAACTTAAACGTAATGCGCGCTCATTCATACAAACATATGTACACACGCACATATAGATATGTACATGTATTTACCATATTTACCATTGTTGAGCTAGCTTCAATACAAACAGCAAATAAAACTGAATGAAATGGAAAACGAATAACAACAAAAAGAATAGCAGTAGCTACCTGTTGTTGTTGTTTTTGCTGTTGCTTTGCTCCCCTTTTTCGCCAAAAAAAAAAATAAAACAAAACAAAAAACAAAGCAACAAAAATAAAATAAGATGACGACTTACTCGCTGCTTTGCTCTCAGCACTTGGCGTTGGCGTAAGCGTATAAAAAAAAGCAGCGATTTGACCGATGCACCGTGGAGCTAATTTTCTTTTTGCGTTACAAAAATCATATCTTTTGAGCCAGTGAAGATTTTTAAAACATTTAAAAAGCATTTGATAAATGACTTCTAATGCTTTAAAATAAGAGTTTTGTAAATAGTTGAAAAATATTTTATTTTTCATATTTTAGTGATTTTTTTAAATTTTAAAATTTAAAACATTGCTGGGATAAAAAGTAAACAAGTGAAGAAAAAAGAATTGTCCAGTATTTCATTAGAAATGAACATACTTGTCATACTGTTTTTCGCTCTGATGGCCCACAGTGCGACATCTTACAGTGTGCTTGTATGTGTGTGTGCGTGGGCGTCTTTTCTTTGCTTTGCTTGTGTGTGTGGGTGTGTGTGTGTCTGTGAGAAGGGTTCGCTTTTGTTGTTGTTTTTGTGCTGATTGTTAAGCTCAACTACTTCCGTTAAGGCTGCTACTCAAAAGGATTTCCGACTCGCTCTATTGTTAGCTCTTCAAATGGAGGTTAAAGAGAGTCTCGGCATCGGCGTCGGCATCGGCGTCGGCAGCGTAGCATGCATCGGTATCGGCGCTTAACCACGCCTACGATTACGCTTCTTTATGCATTAGGTTTGCACAATTTGCGGCGAAATGAAACCAAATTTTCAGCATGAAGACACAAAATTCCAGCAATGATGCATGTGGAATTAAAAGACTCGGGGCATGTTTTCTTAATTTGTTGGCTACGCTTTATGCACACACAAACACACACACACACACCTATGCATATGTATTTCCCCTCCCTCCACCAACCTTATAGTTGACCGACTTTGACAGAGACCAAATAAGTGTGTCAAACTTTGAAGCTTGTGTAATTTCAAAACAGCCCAAAAGTATGCAATGAAAAATCGTGTATAAATGGAGTAAAAACCAAAAGAAACAAAATCATAAATCCAACTCACCTTGAGCAGGGTGAGTATCTTTTGCGAAAGATCGTAATCAAAATTGGAATATTTCGAGCCGCTCATATCGTAGATGAAAACAAGTCCTGCACGTTGCGTCTCCGTATCCTGTAACGCACAGTCCAGCTGATAGACAATACCCTGTAATGTTGTCGTATGCGAAGCACTCAACGGACTATGCCGATTGGCAGTGAAGAGCGCAATTGCCGCTTCGCTCGAAGTGCGCGCCGGCTAAAAAGAAAATAGAGAAACAATAATAAATAATATGAAAAAAAAAATCAATTAGAATATAAATTAAATTCTAGAAACTATTTCCAAATGCAACAGAATATTTCGTTTAACTAGGGATTTTTTTGAACCGTATACCAATCAATAATAAATGGCGTTTTGCTTGGTTTGTATTTCTGGAACACCCCTGAATATATTTATATTAAGTTTTTTTAAGCCAATGAAATGAAAATAAACTTTCATTTGAAAAGGAATCCAAAGTCTAGTTCCTTGGAAATTTAATTAACTACTAAAAAATGGCACCAAAGAATGTCAATCCTGAGTGGTTTACCGAGAAACACAATTTGCACATAGATTTATATTCGGACAAACATAAATTAAAATTATTTATAGTTTATTTTACTTATCAAATTTAAATTATATTTTCTAAATTAAAAGCAATTTAAACTTTTTTCGTCTGCGCTTAGTTGACGTTAAATAAATAAAGTTTGTACTTTTTAAGTATAGGGTCCAAAAACGAGACAATAAATACATTAAATATGTTTAGACAATTTTTTTTTATTATTATTTTTTTTTTTTTTGTATATATATATATGTTTTTGTGATGAAATGTTACGTACCAGTATTGTAAATTTGCCCGTTTGCAGCTCGGAGCGCAATGGCTCCACATCCGGATCAATATTGTATAAGTATTCCCTCTGGCGTATCTGCTCATGTTGCTCATAGAGAGATACGGCTCGAGGTATATCAAACTTACGGGCGTACAGAAACTTGACCGCTGTCGTGTGCGAGATGTGACGCCTGATGGGCAATGATGACGATGATGACAATGATGTTGCACCTACAGTAGTTGTTGTTGTTGTTTGTGTTTTTGGATCTGGGACGACTGTTGTTGTTGTTCCACTTGTTGTTTGTTGCTGTTGTGTGTTATTGCTGTTGTTGGAATTTATGGTGATGTGAAAGTTTGATGTGCTGGCGTTCGAGGAGTTGCTCGATGGGGAGGCGGCGGCTGCCGTTGTTGTTGATGTTGCTGTTGTTGTTGTGCTGCAGTTTGCGCCTAAATTGTTGCAGAGATCAATGAATTGTTTGACAGCCTGTAAATAAATGGAAACAAAATGTTATTAAAGATACTAATTAAGTGATCAATTTATAGCAGGTTATCAAACCAAAAACTTTAACTTAAGATTGAAAATGTAGAATTTATGAAAAACTCAAAAACAATCTATAGGGGAACATGTTTCAACCGAAATTAATTAAATTTGGGTACAAAATGAATTTAGAGGCCAATTCATGACATTTCGCTTGAAAATCGATCCAGCTTTGAAAAAGTTACGAAAGTTTAAAGTTAGTCAAACTTTTGTCCAAGCAACTTTACAAGTCAAAATTACTGTCCATGAGTTAAAAAAAATTGAAACATCTCAGAATTAAGTTTAGACTGTTGTTTTACATTAAATACTATATAAGAAGTTAATTAAAGTTGAAAGCTTGAGATGATAAATTTTCAGTTTCCAAAATTCCCTTTGCTTTAAAAATGAAAGCTAGATTCAGAGGGAAAAAATTATTTATATAGGTATCAAAACATGTACTGTACAGGTGCAAGAATTAAATTTTTACAAATTGTCAAATGGTGTAAAACAAAATTATAATAACAGATAAGATAAACCCAATTGAAATATTGAAATAATTGTGTATGTATTTTTTAAGACCCTATATTTAAAAAGTACAGGGCATGTACTAGTCAAACACACTCGGATTATTTTGTCATTTGAATTTAGCAACAAAGTAATATTTACTGCTTTCTTCAAGTCAATTTCAAAAATAAATATTCTCTGCATTTCGAAAATTTACGATTATTTTAAAGTAACGATTAATCTAGTGTATATTTATTATCGACAAAATTTGTTGAAATTTCATATATGTACGACTCATCGAATGAAATATTTATTTATCCAAAAGTTTTATACCCGTTTCGTTTAATTACAAATGGAAACAGCAGTTTATACATATAGATAGATGAAACAAATCTAAAAATTAATTTGTGATTTTAATGCATTAGCCAACCTCTAATTTAACTAATTGATATTGTATAATATTTACTTGAAAAGATGATGAAACCACGTAAAAAAAATCCCAAAGCAATGTAAGATATTTCACGCAAATTAAAAAACTATTTAAACTTTTATTTATTATTGTTTAAATGCGTTTTTTAATACCTTAATTCATTACATGTCTTTTACGATGTGATTAAGATTCATCTGGAAGCTCATATCAATCAAAACAGTTCTTTAAATTTTTAAAAACAAAGAAAAGCCATTAATAAATTTGAAGAGTTCTTTAAAAGCATTTATTGTCACTTTAAAATATGAATCGATTTATAATACTGTTAACTATCTGAGCCATAATTTATAGGCCAGTTTAATTGATGAGATGCATTTAAAATGGTTTATGCATAAACTTTCACAGTATAATAAAAAGCAATGACTGTCCGCATGATGATTGCACGCACTGTTAAATTACGCAATTAAAGGCTATTAATAATGAAAAAAAAATAAAAATAATTGCCTTACGAGCGATTAATAGATTGATAGACTTCAATAGAAAAGCGATAAGCATATGGAGGCAAATGTAGCATTAACCTTGGAGCAATAAAACTATGAAATCAGGTCAATAAAACAGTGTCAAGCAAAAGGAAACTCCTAAGAATTCTGTATATGGATAACTTAGCCACCTTTTCCACTCAACCACATTATCCCACCCAAAGCAATAAAATCTTGAGACAAAAAGAAAAATCCAACAAAATTACTGTGAAAAGCAAGCACAAAAACCAATAAAATGATTTTCATATTTACAGTCGCTAACAAAAGTACAATATGCCTGCATATACATACGAAGATATATACAATGTACATATATTGTATGTATTTGTCATATAACGAGTTCAAATATGTTCCTCATCATTTTTTTGACAAGCCACTTGAACATGGCGAAAGAATTTGCGAAAATCCAAGAAGGCGGCTCTTCAAAGGGGAAATAAACTCGTATTAAGTATACGCATTAGCATAAGTGTATTTTATACCCTGCAGAAAAGTCAACAACAGGTTGGAATAAAGTTCAATTTACAATATGCTTGAGTCAAATAGTTCAAACTTTCTAAATTTTGTTTATGCAATAATAACTTTATAAATCCAATTTAAAAGTATACAATTAAGTTGCCTGCACATTAAAGCTTTTATGATTTTGAATATTCCGTTAAATATTTAATAAAGTTTCTCAATAAATAATAATAAACAAGAACAAAAAAAAAACAACTTAAATTTCAAAGGAAAACGGAGCTCTAGTTCCTCAGAAATAGAATTTACTATTAACAAAAATGGTAGCTGAAAATGTCAATAATGAATGATTTACCGAGAAACAAGAGTTCCACATAAATTTAACAATTTCCAACCATTGATAGACATCTTTATGTAGATACATCTGTTCATTTCAGTTTCAGTTTCTGTTTTTGTTGGACTTGAATTGATTCTGATTCGTAGTAAAGGGGGCAATTGATATCTTTACCGAGTTCTTCATAAATGATTATTTGGGAAACCGCATATCAAAATCTCAACACGTTCCGTTGAATGACTCGCCACTTATCAGGCACGGTAGTTCCTCCCCTCTCCACTAACCATGTTAAGCGATAAGCTTTACAAGTACTCAAACTTTAACACACGTACACATCTTGACATTTCCGCATAAAAACTGAACACATATAACTGCATATGAAGTATATACATATATTAGTTTTAATATTTGTCTAATTAGCTTTTTCAGCAATACTCGAAAACCCACAAAAAAATACAGTCTTCTGAGAATCGCTCGAAAGCACAATTGTAAAATTGTGAATTGCCACCGTAGATTGAGTGTCTCGAGTATGAGTGTGAGTTCTCGAATATGAGTCCAATTACCATTTGGCTTTTGTTTCCGTTTTCCTGCAAAAATTGTATTCAAATTCAATTGGGCTAAAGTGCAGGAGGTGAGAGAGACAGAGAGAGGGAGACAGAGAGATAGAGTATGTGAGTGGGAGAGAATTGTAGAGAATTAGCTCGTTATCGCTCTCTCCACAACCATCACTTCCTATTCGTATTCTTCACTTCAATTTCGTTGTATTCATTCATTCATTCATTTCACACTTGTTAATTAGATACTTGGCATGCGGGTAACGAATTCGATTCGTTTCTTGAAAGAATTACTTATGGATAATCATTATCATAAAGATAATAATATTAATAGATGAGGCCTGTCACAAGGGGGCGTAAGTTAACCCCACCCACCTGTTCCCGGCTGCGTCGACGTTGATATAGGTGCACCATTTTCGTTGATCTTTCGCAGCAAAACACAAAAACAAAAAAAAATATATGTGTACTATGTACTCTATAGGATAGATATATGTATATTCTATACGTTTGTCGGTTTAGTGCGGCAACACTGAAAATTCGCGACGCGACGCTTTCAATGTTTCTTTCATTACTGAAACAGAAAAAACGCAGCGCGCGCCTCGATCTACCAGTGAATTAAACAACGAAGCGCAACAACAACAGCAACAAAAACAACGAAAAAAAATCATAAAAACAACAACAAGAACACACACAAAGGCTGATAGCAAGCTCTGTCGTTGTTGACGACGCGTCGCTGCCCTGATGACTAGCTTCTGCTTCTGCCACTGCCTCTGCCACTGCCTCTGTCTCTGTCTCTGCCGAGCCGAAGCATGTTAACGAACTTTATTGAACTGCATTTGCATTGGGGCAGCCCCCGACAGCGTCAAACGACGCTGACACGAACAACTCAGCGAACGAACGAGCGAGCGACAGAACGAACACACAGACGGACAGACATTCGAATGGATCGATGGATGGCCAGGAAGAATTCTTAGAAGCAACAAAACCAACAACGCATGCGCTGCTTAAAAAGGCGTTAGCTCCACACTCCTCGTCACCATAGTTGTAGTTGTTGGCGTCGCTGTCTCTGTCGCTGTCACTGTCTCTACTAACATGCCGACAATTTGAGTCATCGCTTTGGCTTGCCCATATGTCACCGATGCTGCTGCTTCTGCTGCTGCCGCAGTCGACGCACAGGAGTTTTATAGCATTTATGCCGTCATCGTACACAATTACAAATGCATTTATGCACTGACAAGAATTCGTGTGTTCAATATTTTGATTGTAGATTATAATCTTTTCTTGATTTAATTTATAAAATTACAGTTTAATTTATTTAGCATCTATTTTATTAATTAACATTATTTTTGAGCTGATCTTTTCTATGGTGACTACAAAAAGTTTTGTCCAAATCTTAAACACCCCCTTAGATCAATTGTTTTCAACATTTTTATTTTATGAATAAAGTTATTAAATAATTTTTATTTACCTTCATTATAATTAATGAAAAACATAAGAAGTTAAGTTTGGTGAAAAATTAAGGCACAACACCCAATGCATATACATATTCAGAGATTGTGAATTTGTCATAATAGAGATTGCATTTCGACCGATACTTTTCGTCACTTGAAGAAATATATCACAGTGGTGGAAATAAATACTTGATGATAAGATTTGACTCTAGTTAATTACAAGACAATAAAGTTTGTTGACTTTGTCCGCAATGAATTGAATAACATTAGATTTGCGAAATATATTTTGCTTCTAACTTTGTATCACCAAAAAAAATAAACTAAATTTCTGTCTTAAGACACACAATGGAGATAACTCTTCTATTTTTCAAGAAGTGTACGTGCGATTGTTGTATGTTGAAGATTGATTAAGAACGGCAGAGACACGGATCTGATGTCTGAAGATAATGAAAAAAACAGAAAATAAACAAGCGTGCATACTGACTGATGAAACATCTTTCCACGTATTACGAGTATGATAAAAAGCACTTAACATAAAATATCTGACCTTTGGCAATATTACGTAACATTTAAGGGGAATAAAACCATATAATAAAAGTGAGATGCTGATTCAGTATAATACGTTTGTAATAGTCTCTACAGTGTAGTCTACACTATTTTTCTGAGTGTACAGAGATGATGATAATTTCAGCGGGCCAAGTTGGGAGTATGCGTCACCTTTTTGTATTGTGGTCTGATATCCCATGGTTTCCAAGAATCATCATTATCGATACAGCCTCAACTGACCACCATCACTCATGAAATACTAGAAAACCAAACGGTCTTCAAATAAGGAATAAATAAGGGTATAAATGGGTATTTCCCCTCGTCTGAAATTGGAGATTAAATAAAATATCTAAGGCGAGAGACATTCCTCGATTGTTTTGAGAAGATTCCCCAGCTAGTTAAGATCATATTGGAAATTAATTTTATGTAAATTGTATTTCATATATTGTGATGATCAAGATCAAGTTTATGACGTCACTGCAATGCCTCATCCATGTGCAGCTGTCTCTCTTTTTATGTATGTGTTTGAGTGAGTGTAGGTTTTTGTAAGTGTGTGCTCAGACCAGGTCAGCTTTAATGAATGACTGTATCTAATTTTAGCCATCTGTTTGGGGGTGTGTTGGCGGCTTTCACTTTTTAACGCCTTCAGTGAATAGGCTTATCAGCGGTCAGCATGTGACTAAGACAAACTCTGGCTAAAAGCATTTTAACTCATTGTACCCTATAAACATTTTGTTCATTATGGAACGAGTATACCGATTTAAAACCCTCATATGTAACAGATAAATGAAGATATCAATACCGTAATCAACTTTTATTAGTAAGAAATTACAGGGTATCTATTGTACAAGAAAGCACTTACTACTTTGCTTAAAAATTGTAAGATTTTATGAACTAATAATAACCTTTACAAATGTGATAAACAAGTTTTCTTTTTTGCTATTTATTAAGCAAATAGAGAAAATGAAAAGATGCCGGCGAAAAGGCAAATAGTATTCCTCCACCCTGCCATGAACCTACCCCTTGTCTAGAATCTCAGCCTTAACGTGTCCACAAAATTGTTGCTAGGCATGTTGCAATATAAACATATGGGCTAAATTGTTAAACAATATGTACATGTAAACAAATTTGTAAGAGTTTTTGTTTAACAAAGATAGTACCGTCAATTAACCGTACATACAATTGTGTGTGTGTGTGTGTGTGAAGTGAAGAGCATTTCCGGTTCCGACACGTTCAACGCGGAACGTGCGATGCCTTAAATTATTGGCCATTAGCTCTGAAGCGAGTTAATAGAGCAACAAGTGAAACGTTTTTGCGGCAACCGCTTTCAAAGCTCTCATAACTGTGCATGCAAAGTAACAGCAATGGAAACAGCAACAGCCAGAAGATGATGAAGAAGAAACATTCTAAAACTGTAAACGACTTGGAAGCATACACGAATAAAAAAGAAAGAGTTAAGAGACTTGCCACAGATTAAAGTTGAACGTTCGCTGAAGAGTGAAGAAGAAGACTCTTGCATGACAGTTTGTAGTCTATAATGTTCTTTGATTGAGGCGCCTTTAACCATGGGAGTACAGAAGAGCGACAGAGAGAGAGAGAGAGAGAGAGAGGGGGGTGAGGGGGAGGGGGAGGGTAAAAATCGTTTCAGGCCATGCAAAAACCTTGGCTACAATCGTGTTCACGTTGTTGGCTAATCATCGATCAACAACAACAACAATTTGTGATCATACGTTATTGTCAGTTTTGAATAGTGACTAATCAGTGAATATGATCAGTGTATGAACTTAACGCTAAACGTGATCAGTTACAAATGGCCAATGAGTGAATTTGATCATGAATTATTGCAACTGGTTAGGAAATGATCATTTGATTGCATCAGCATCAGTGTCAGCTACTGTTCATGTTGAAACACTTGTTACGGACACTATGTGCTGAGACCTCAATAAATGCTTTAGAATGGAATCAAAATTCAATCTCTACTCAATGCGATCACACTGGAGTTATGTCAAATTGTGGGGAGGTATTCAGTTAGGGTATTACATAAGGTATACTCATCTCATGTAACCTCTTTTTTTGATCAGTTCTATTAAAAATCTCATAAAATCTATTGTAGCGATCGATTTTCATCTAATTTCCTCTAGTGAACATTCTGTAGCTAAGTTGATTCGTGGACGATCACATTCGACCTTAACTGCACATGTAAGCTATACAAATTTATTATCTTATCTCTTCTATCGGTCACTTATGATAAAATCATCTACCGTTCAGTTAACTATCTAATCTCCTGCGATCACATTATAGTTATCCTAACAGTGTATTTAATTTGATATACTCGAGGTATATTATTCAGTTAAATCATTATGGGTTACTGATCAGATATTATAAAAAAATGTTTATTTAATATTTGCAAGCGCTCACTTATCCAAGATCCTCTAAACTTCACTCTGTAGTTATGTTGATATATGATTTCTTGAGTTCTTCAGTTAAGTTAGAAATATCATATATTTCATTCTAATGATTAATTATGATAGATATTGAATCGCGAGAACAATGTCGAGAAGGCAACCAAAATGATGCAAATAGTCCTATCTAACGATCACCCTGAAACCGAGTTTTTCTCTTATTGCCTTCTGTAAAAATATGTTCTACTCTTTTCAAAGGATATCCCTTTGTTTTTTAGAGAGTCCTGGCTGAACTCCTTCATACTCTCATTGATTCAGCAAGCAATGAGCTGTAATTTTTCAACAATTTGTTTAGTCTGTCTACATTTCGACAACCATACGGTATGTGGCATGTGGCGTGCAGGATATTGCTGGCAGATTGCCGCATTTGACACCAACACCGACACATCCGTTGTTTAGCTGTGGCACAAGAACTGACGGCCATTTGCAAGAGTTTCCACTGTTTCCACAATCTGCGGCATCAGCGAACAGCAACCGGAAATGGACGCCGGTTGCATTGTGCGTGCCCCAAAGGGGTGGTTGCTCTATAAATGGGCGATGTAAAGGCGGAGGGGCAACACTTTCGCATAGCTTTCAAAAATGCTCTTGAAAGCACATTTAATGTGCTTCCGCTTTGCGCGCAGTCGCGTGGAGATTAATAATTAACTAGTGGAGCTGTTATTATACGGGAAGGGGGGAGGGGGGGCTATAAACTGGAACTGGAACTAGGCGATGGAAATTTGTATCTGTCCGCTTGCCTCAGTCTTCAGTTCCATCGCTCATTTGCATATGAACAACAACTTGTACAAGAAAATTGAATTTGCGTGCCAAATGATGTCGGTTCGCCAGTTCAGATACAGATAGATGTATCTACAACTACGAGTATGTGTGTTATATTTAGATACAGTTGTATTACATGGTTGCATGAATTTGTAAACGGATCTGCACATCCAATAACGAAACCAGACAGTTGTTAAGATAAACGAATCAATTAGAAAACAGATTGCTCCAACAGCTGTACATTAAAAGCGCTACAAAAAAAAAAATAATAATGGGGGGGGCGAAATTAATTACAGCTATGAGCAAATTTTAAATACCCTTTCTATTCTTTGTCTCTGTTTTAAACAAAAGTTCTTTATAAAGATATAAATCAAAATGTCAACAATCAGGTTTATTAATAAACACTTTCTTTGTATCAAAGAGCTTTATTGTCATAGGGTGCAACAACAACTCTTATCAAAGCTTTTAAGCAACAAGAAGTGTATGCATATGTAAATAAATTAAATTGCCAACTACAAATCAACTCAGCTTTCTCAAGCTTTGAACTTTCAGCTTTCATGGTTAGCAGACACAAACACACACACACACTCAGATGTGATTCTAAAGAAGAGAGAAGGGAGAGGGAGAGGGAGCGAGAGAGAGAGAGAGCGTCAAGTTTGCATCTGACAGCTGAGCGAAGTTGAGCTGAACTTAAAGTGAGCAGAGACTAAGAAAGGTAGACAAAAGCAAACGTAGACAGGCAAAGGCAACAAAAACTAATGAAGCGCGTCTATAAATAGCGCAACAAAACCAAAACATACACAAAAAAAAAAAAAAAAAAGAGTCAGAAAAAAGAAGGAAGAAAAACAACAAGCTTGGCGACTGCAACTGCAAGTGATGGAAGCGAGCAAAGCAGAAGACAAACTGAAGTCAAAGTCAAAGAGACTCGCTGAAGTTGAAGGATAGCGTAAAGAAGAGTATGAGGGCAAAGGGGGATCGAGAATCGTCTGTTGATGCACAAAAGCCGCAGTGTAAAATGTAATGCAAGTAAATTGAGACAAAACTGGTAACAGTTAATAAAAAAAAAAAGGGACATACATACATATATATATGTAACTAAAGAGGGGGTGTTGTGTCTGTTTTGTCTAAAAACAAAAGAAAGAGAGAGAGAGAGAGAGAGAAAGCACCTTGGCTATACACAGGAACAGGCGTCGATGACAGCTGCTTGTTTTGACATTTGCATAATCGTAGTCTCCTCCTTGTTTATCCTTTCTCTGCTGAGGTTGCTGCATTTTGTCGTCCACAATCTCACATACACATACACACACACACTTTTCACATATGCAAAACAAACAGGAAAAAAAAGAAAGCACTATGAGTATGCCATAAACATAAACAAATTATTGATCAACCGTAAGTGCACAATAAATTCTGTTTTATATGCAGATATTTGTGGTTTTCAGTTTTCCAGCATAAACAAATAACAAAACAAAAAAAAAAGAGACACCGACACAGACACAGAGAAGCGAGCGCGCGCGCAATCAGCAACAGCAAAGAGACAAGAGATGAACAACGCGACGCGGCTGCGACGACGACGACGACTGATGGAGCCCAGAAGCAGCAACAGCAGCAGCAACAGCAACAGAGTTGTCCGCCAGCAAACAACAAACAATAAAAACGGACAGGCGGCGCGGCGACGGCGGCGTCGACTGCCAGGCAGAGCCAACAGCGCAAGCACAACGCAAACAGAGCGCGCGGCGCAGCAGCAACAATAGCTATAACTAAAGCTAAAGCAAAAGCAGCGCAGCCAAAGAGCATGCGCCGAGGCGGCGACGCGACGCAGCAGCCCGCCCCATTACACGCTTTTGTTACTGCCACTGACACAGTTCAATGTCAGTCAATGCGACAGAGAGAGAGAGAGAGAGAGAGAGAGAGAGAGAGAATGACAGACGGAGAGAGTAAAATTAAAGCAAAGCTCAACAAATGTTAAGCTAAGGATGAATTATGTACAATATGCATGTTAAACTAACAGCGTGCTGTTATTCATGAAAATTCTAACGCATTTCGTTATGCATTCATTATTCGCATCGACTGCGTGTCTCTTTTGCCGTGTTGTCAAAAGAAACCAAAAACGACAAAAACAAAAGTAATACGCGAAATAAAGTGCACATTTGGCAAGTCAAAAGTCAAGCACACGCCTGGCTAAGCAGCTTTTGTGCTTAATTTAATTTATATACGCAACAGTGTTGCCAGGAACAGCTTTAATTCCGTCAAATCTGACTATTTTTTTAATATATTATTTTTAAGTTCGGTCAGCTGTCAGCAGATATAATCGGTTTTTTTTTTATAATATATTTTGCCAGGTGGCTTTCACAATTGTACCAAGATTCTGTTGACAACAGCGTTTGAAATATCAGAGAATTCAGTTTTCGGACACATTCTTAAACTCACAAATTAGTTTTGAATTCAAAAAAAATAAATAATCTGGCAGTTTCGCCTTTTAAGTTTAAATTTAACTTAATCAAATTCAAAAATATTCAAGAAATGTTTGAACAATTCAGAGCAACTAAAGTTGTTTTTAGGTACAACGAAAATTCCTGATAATCCTAAAAAGAACATCACTTTTTCTTGCAGATTTGATTTTGGAAATATGTATTTAGCTTTTTTCGAACTTTTTTCCACTTTAAACGGCTTTTTGTTGGCAACACTGGTATGTAGGTATTTACTTTGGCTTTGCTCTCTCTCTTCTCGTCAGACGCTTTATTTTATGACTTCTTATGAAAGTGTTAAGAAATTTCGCCGTCGTTTTGAGTGTCGCCATCAAAGCGAAGAAAAATTTCACCCGCCGCTTGCAGCTGTTGTTGCTGGTGTTGTTGTTGTTGTTATTATTTTCTGGTCTCGTGCTGTGCTTTTGATTTGTTTTCTACCATTTGCGCATGATTATTGTTATTATTATTACGCTTTCTTATGGCCGCATCGATTATTTAAACAAAATGCTAGCTTAAAGCTTACATGGGGCGTGACATTGAGACTAGACAAAACTTTTGCTATCACGCGTCGTTGTCTCAGGTTAAAAACTTTCTTTTCAATAAAAAAAAAAAAAAAAAAAACAAAATAAAAATTATTAATATGCCCAAGTGTGTGTATTTTTTTATATGTAAAAATCCGCATCAAAATGAAATCCCATCATTTTTGTATACAGCAGCTTTTATAAATAAAAGTTTTGTCGTTCAGCCCTGAATTTAAAACCGAAACAAGTTTCAAGTTTGATCTTCACAACACAAATTGTGGACAACACATGCGATCCATTCATTAACTGCAGCATCTCCATTTCCATCGCCCGGGCAACCAACCCACTTAGAAAGTGATCCGAATGGGATTATTGGAGCTCCACTTTGGAGTCCGCTCCGGTTACGCAAGTGACAAAGCGGCTACAAAGTTGCCAATTGTCGCCACATGATGATGTGACATTTTTCTGACCAAAGCTGATAATAACAATAATAATGATGATGCCGCTAAAACGTGACCAGCAAAGTCCGATGCAGCTCCTGATCAAACAGCAAATGTTATGCAAGTGCCTGAACTCAGCTTTGCTTATTAACAAAGCTTTCAATTGCTCCAATTTGGCAACGATGCAAATTTTGTTGGAGCAAAAAATCAGCTTTTTTTTGCATGCATGCGTGAAAGCTCACATTTACTTATGTAATTTATGTGTGTGCATTTCGAATGTGCAACTTCAAAAGTTTCATCAATACAAGGAACTTAGCAATATAAAGTCGACGGCGGGATACCCCGCAATCATATCTAAGATACTGATACTGATAGAATTCAAAACTAATTTATATCTTGTACTGAATATTAAAGTGCAACGATTTCAATTAATTATAGAACCATTTTTTTAGAAAAAAAAAAATAAAATAAAATGCACCGTACTGAATGTACTGCTTGCTTTTTATTTAAATTTCGATATATGTCAGAAACTGAAGATAATAAATTAATTCAACAATCCATCTGTGTGTAAATATTTTGTTTTCTTTAATTTGATTTTATAAGCCAACAGAGATAAGAAGTTGATGCACAACCAAGACAATATAAATGCACTGTTTTGATGTAATTTTGAAGACATCAAGTTGGTTAAAAATATCTAAATTTAAATTGAAATTTTTGAAAATTAATGATTTATATTAAAAAAATGTAATTTGATTGTTTATTTGATTTTTCTTCAAATATTTATCAACTTGATCTTAACCTTATTCTTAAAGCTCTTATTGTGAGTCGCTTAATAAACATACATATTTCTCAAAAGAATTAATTAACTTGAAGCAAACAAAAAGCTCTGACAGTGCTAGCATCATGTGTAACGGTTATTTCAAAGCTTTGGTCAAAATGCCAGCAAACCAAGCCGAGGCAGAGCAAAGCAAAGCAAGCCAAAAGCAAAGCAACAATAATGCTAACAACAACAATAGCAGTAGCAGTAGCAAAAAGCAAATGTTGCTTTTTAATTATCAATGGTAAAAAAAAAAAAAATAGACCCACTCTATGGCGGAGCAATGTAGGGCAAAAGACGCAAATAAAAGATTTTCTATATATGCGAAGTTAGACAGCCCGAAAAAAAAAAAAAAAAACTAAAAATAAAACTCATTTCTTTTCACAATGTAAATCGGTCAAACCAATCAAAAAAGGCAGAGTAAAAACCTCAGCGACAACATCAACAACAACAACAACAATGGCAATGGCAATAGCAATAGCAATAGCAACAACAATAACAAGAAGTAAGGCCCGTCCGGCGATATTATCAACGCTCTATTAAAGTTCTTTCAACTCGGTCTTAACAACATCTTTTTTGCAACCATTTTTTTTTTTTTTTTTTTTTTGAATGAGAGCTCTGCGGGGCATTTGAAAGCGTTGGATGATTGAAGATGAGCGAGAGACAGCTAGAGAGATAAACAGAGAGAGAGAACGAGAGATGTGGACACGTTTTGTCGCCCAGTGAGTGACCCCAAAGCAATGCCCAAACAAAATGCAATTGAATATTATTGCAACAAAGACTTGAGCACGCCACAATGGATAAGAGCTCAGCTGAGATGAGATGACAACAGCAGCAGCACCAGCAGCAGCAGCAGCAGTAGAAGCAGCGGAAATAAAACGTCAGACAATGCCGTTGCTTGCTGCTAGAAACATAGCTTAGCAACTACAACAACAACAACAGCAGCAGCAGCAGCAATCCCAAAAAGCACGCAAATAAGCTGAGCGAGAGAACAACAAAAACAAGTCTATTTCACGACTATAATTTACCCGTTACTCAACTAACGGCAATCAAATTAAAAAAAAATTAATATGTACTTTAATACATTAACATTTATTCCAAATACTTTTTTCCTAATATCTAAAATTTGCAAATAAACTGAGGAAAAAATACGTTAATCTTAATATTTTAGACAATATTTTAATCAAGTCTGTTTAAACGCTTTCTGGGGTTGCTATAAATCTTTAAGCTGTCAAATCTACAGCTATATATTTATCAGATTTAGTGATTTGATCAATTGATCAACAGGTAATGTTCACCCTTACAATAATAGCTCTAGTTTAAAATCTGTGGATGTGTTAAAAAAAAATTTGAAACAAATTTGTACTTGTTGTTCAGAGACGACTGTGTGCCAAATATGGTAGCGCTAGCTCTTAGTCTTTAAGATCCAGGTGCTGATCAAGAAAAAAAAAAGTACTATATGGGCTTCCTTCACCCTGAAACACAAATCGCAACGAATAGAAAATACCCTTGTACTTTACGTGTAACGGGTATAAAAAGCAGCGATAAAGCGCCTTAAATAGAAGAAGAAAGCGTTGCGGAAGCAACAGCAAAATATGAAGAAGAAGAAGCAGCAGCAGAGCGTCAGCCTATGAGGGTCTCGAAGTCTGAGAGCCTCGAGCCACTCGGCCGGTCGGTCACATGTGGGGTTCAACAACCTGCGATTGGAATAAATACGCAAACAGCAACAACAACAACAACTACAAGAACAATCATAATAAACAAACATTGCGATAGAAAAATTCGCTATGCTCACACGGGGTGATGTCAATTATGCATTAATAAATATAAATCAAAAAGAAAAGCAAAATTAATTTTTGTAAGCCTTGAAACACCTGCTCCTTTTGGAATCAGAATATTAATGGAAATAGTCCCGCTGGGAAATTTGCAAATTTTGATTCAAACGATTCTCTTCTTCATGCTGACTTTCGTTTTCGTACTTTTTATTTAAATTCCAAGCTTACAGCTCGTAAACCTGGAATTAGTGAAAGTAAGCAACGCACAAACTGGAACAAACAAGTAACATTATATTTATTAAAAATAAAAATAAAAAAACAGTCTTTAAAATTCATAAAGCCACAGTCGAAATATCAAAAGAATATTTCTCGACTCCCCAAATGGGAAAGTACAACGCAATAGCAACAAATGAACAAAATATAATGAAATGCCTTATATAAAAGTAAAGATATATACATACATACGTATTCGAGTACTCGAAAGTTCTATAAATATACAGAGCTATAGTAAGCATGCATTGTATGTGCTTCAGCGATAGAGGAAGAGAGGAAACATTTTATATTAAAAGGGTTCATTTTTGTGCCATTTTTCGTGAGTTGCGCTGCATCTGAAATCGAGTCATTCGACTATACCATGTGGTTAGGATTGTAATATTGAGATTCAATCGGATCTGATTTTCGAGTATAATGATTATGTATTCAGTAATTTAAATAATTTGTTTAAAGTAAAATGTGATATATATATATATATGTGATATATAGGATAATTTTTAAATGTACAAGGTTTAAAAAAGTAATGCAAAGGCTTGAAAGTCGTTAAATTCTCAGTGATATTATTAATATTATTGATATAAAATTGTAGAGTATGTGCCATTCGCAGTAGCTTGTATTGTTATCATTTTGCCTATTTTTGCTTGTTTATTTTTGAATACTTCGGCTAGGTAGAGCTAAAAAGACAGCGTGGGGAGAAAGAGAGGTAGAGGGTAGAGATAGTGACTAAGCACTAAGGCCCTGGGCGATGGGAGCCGAACGTAGAGTGCTGAGCACAGCGTCTAAGCCCCCAGACGGACCCGGAACACGGCTTCGTTTCGGATTGGGTTTTGGGGCTACGACATGAGCGAGTGGGGTGGGGGGGGGCTGTATGGTGGGTCGAGAGGGGGACCCGAGAGAGGGTTTAGGGGCTGCTGTTTCATTTTGTTGGCTTGTGTATGCATTGATGTTGTTGTTGTTGTGTGTTTGTTGGTGATAGCGATGGCCACAGCGTGCTGACCTATTTTCAACTACAAACACACATGCATATGTGTATTATGTGAGTGTGTGTAGTTGCTGCACATCGCATTTTGTTGTATTTTTTAATATATATATATATGGTATACATATATTTATTTTAGCTTTTCATGAAAGTTATTGTTGTTATCTAAAAGCGGCCTGATGGCTTAATGAACACAAATGAGGAAGCCCGTCAGTCAGTCAATCAGTCAGTCAGTCCGTCAAAGACAAAGCTAAATGAAAAGCGGTCACAGCAACAGGCTGCCGAGCATAATAAAAAAAAATTAAAAAATACAAATAAAAATTAAAATAAGAACATGCAACCCCTAACAACAACATTGTTGCACGCCCTTAGCAAACGCGCCCACTACCACCCCCAACTGAGTGGCACAAAAAGGTTATTGTACTTTTTGTGGATGCCCCATTGTGAGGAGCGTTGGGTTCAGAGTCCGTGCACAAGGATGAACAACGAACCAATGCATAAAGTCAACTGCAATGGGACACCAATATTTCATAACTATAAAGAGACACACACACACACACACACACCTACATACATATGGGTTGCTATCTGCCTCATTTTATGAGCAATTTGATTTATGCATCGAGCCAACAAATTTAACAAACAAACAGATAAACAAATCCAACATAGAGCAATACGATACATGTATAATGTGAGTTCAAGTGAAATCAATTATGTATACAAAATAAATACAATACATACATACATCATATACAAATTGAGCAACATGTTAATGACATAACAACGATATATGTATGCAATGATATGTTTAACTGCATTATGAATTGACTCTAATTGTTAAAAACAGTATAAACATTTTCATGACATATACTCAAAAATATTTGTATTCAATTACAAATTAAATCAAATGATTAAATAAATAGTTATTAAAATTTTTTAAATAAAAAGTTGTATGTTATTAATAAAGCCAATTAGCTTTTATTTTACTTGGTTTACTTTGAAATATGAAAAGTACTTCAAAGGAATTCAATTTTTGAACATTCCTGTGTCAGTTTTATAATATAGCAGTCAGGTCAAAGGTTATTGGCCAAGTAATTTCTCTACTCAATGAGATTGATTGATCATTTCTTAAATTCAAACTCAACATAATTTTATTACATATTAAAAATAGCTTTGCATGCAGTTTATAAATTTTATCACATATTTACAGCAGGTCACAGGTTATTGAATAAGAAATATTAAAATTTCATATGAAAAGACTCATCGGATTGGCTCTCCGATCTGTTAACCTTTAAAAGCCCAAATATAGTGAAACATTTCAAAGTCGAAACATTGACTCTTTTAAGCTGTGAGTAACTGCACATGTATATTATGATTGATTAAGCCAAACTTAGGGTTGTGATTCAGTTGTATGGGAATGGCATTCATTTAATTGTCTATGTAGAATCATCACTTTGTTTTTGGTGTTATATTTAGAACTATTTTAAAGTGCATATTTTAAATAGTTACAACTGAATTGATTTAAAATATATCGTAACATTTTATTCTGACAACATCATAGCATAATTCACTTGCTAATAAAAGGACTACAATTATTAGATTAATGACAAGATAGAATTAGGTAAAATTAAACAACTCAATTAAAAATATAACTTAGTATAAGTATAAAGTTAAATGTTGTACAATTAAAATACTAAGTTTTATCATTGATCGATCAACATAATAAGTTTTTATCAGAAATCAAACAATTGAGAATAATTTGCGACTCCATTAAAGTCAACAAGATATTCGTTAAAAAGAACTAAGTAAATGAATAAGAATCTGAGAAGAGAATTGCTTAAGTGTGTGTGGGATATCAAGAATGTATGTGTGTATCTATGTTTACGCATTGATTGGTATGAGTTTATAAACAAATTTGCGAACAAATTAATGAAATTGAAAAGAGCTCTAAACAAATTTGCAATAAGTGGAAAATAGTATGGCAAATTGCAAGTATTTACTTGAAAATTGAAAAGCTTTAGCTTCAGAGCACAGAAATTCAAATGAAATGAAATCAATTTAAAGGCACTTCAATGGAATAGAACTTAAATGAACGCCACCTTAAGCAAATAAGTACAAAATAAATAAATAAATAAATGCGCATTAATAATACACACGGCATTGTGAAGGGGCCAATGTTACTATTATAGCTATTTTCTAGCTAGAAATATCTATAGTCTAATTGCAAGCGCTAGAAAACTTTCATTCATGTACAATCGAAACCAACCGCAAAACCTCACAAAAATGTATGGAGATTTGGGAAGACTTTCGGTTGGTTTCGTTTTCTGTGGCACCCCTTATTATTATTAAAAAATAAAAATTATTAAAAAATTTAATTGATTTGAAAAATCAAGTAAATATTAAAGCAATTTAAATAAGTTTGAGTATATTCTAAATTTTTGTATTGAATTGAAGCAAAACCTTAGGTTGGCAGGGTAAAAAAACCGGTTCAAAAACTGCAGCTTATTCCTGCTCTTTGGTTCAAGCCAGCGAAACGAACCGTTCACTGCGATTAAGCATTGATTCGAATTACTAAGCTGTTTTCTGTGTTTTAATATATTTTTTTTTTAATTTGTTTTTTTATTATTAAAATTATTTTTTGGATCATCTTAGCCATTTTAGCCCTTAAAATTCTGGCAGCACTGATCTGGGTGTGGGTTTTTGATAATGTTCTCTTTGAAATTTTAAACAGCTTTATACAAGGTCAGCCCAAGGTCTCCTCTCTCCATTCCCCCGTCTAAGATCCCTTCGTTCACGATCCTGTTAAGCAAACAATGAACTTTGCGTCAGCTGGAGGAAGTGGAGAATTTCGGACGAGAATTTGTGTGCATGAGGAAATTTGGCACAGTTAGTTGAGCAAATCAGACAGGGAGGAAGGCAGAGAGAGCGAGTGAAAGAGACAATAGATCTTAATAAAATTGCACTTTGCTAACTGTAAACTGGTTTTGTGTGCAAACAGTTTGACAATCACTGTAAAATGCAGCAGTGACAAAAAAAAAAAAAACAACAACATTAAGAAGAAGAAAAAGCAGCAAACGGAAATCACTTTCCCTACTAAATGCAGCGAGAGCGAGCCACAAGAAATGAACAGCGCTAATAACAATAATAACAGAAACAACAAGAGCGAGATTGAGATTGAGAGAGCCAACGAATTACACAGAAAGAATAACGAGCGTGAGCGTAAAGCATTTGTTGTTGCAACCACTTGCTACACAACGCAAAGCAATACAAAACACATAAATACGCACACAACACACACAGTGAGAGTGAAAGAGTGTGTGAGAGAGAGAGAGAGAAACTTCCACTTCCAAATGGCAGTTGTTGTTTTTGGTTGTGTTGTTATTGTCTGATAACACCGATAGCACAGAGAGCGACAGCATTGGAATTTATTTAGATTGCGTCGTACAGGCGGCGTGCTTATGTTTTTTATTTGTAAGTAGCACGTGCTTACACCATTGCATACACACATGCACTTGTATTTATGAGAATGTACACACCATTTTTGTTTTGCAAGTGCCGAATACCGCAACAGATTTTGATGAAACACATTGCAACATACACAAGCTCAATTCACTCACACAAACAAACACACACAAATGAACACACACACACACACACAACATGTGCACGCACACCCACACACACACATTCACACAGTAAAAAAAAAACACGCACGCAATTCTTTGAGTTTTATTATTGTTACTCTAAAGCGCTTGTACACATTTAATTTTGCAGAATATTTGGGCGTATGTCATTTTGTTGTTAGCATATATGTATGTATCCAATTGGTTCAACAATTCTTTGTTTATACACTTACAAATTCTTGGTCTTGTTGTTCAACCGCTACCTCCGACGCCATTTTACGAATGTGAAACAGTATCGCTGATTCGTTTTCACCACATAAACAGCTGTTTTGCGCGTAAAGTTGGCTGCGAATGAACACATCAACAGCGTGAAGTGAGTTGTGAGCTCAATGCAAATGTTATCGATAAAACGAACGAAGGAATGCCTCTAATTTAAATGATACAAGTTTTAATAACTGAAAAATATGCAGATCAAACAGTAACAATAATTATTACATAAATAGAACTATAACTAATTATAAGGTATTATGCGTACCTATTAAACAGTTATCCTTATAACTTTTAACAAAAGTAAAACATATTTAAAATATGTGAAAATATTAATTGTACATTTTTTTTTTTTACAAATATATATACGTCGATCAATTTAATACAAGTAAATTTCCAGTGTGTTTGAATTGTGCGCCATTCATATTCAGATATTGGGTAAGCAGGGCTAACAACGTCCAGGAAAAAATATCGCACTTGCGAGTGCTGCAAACTTTAGATGATTCTGGCTGGAAATCATTTTTGGGTGTGCGTTGCATCGCATTACAAAAAAATACTAAAAGGAAAACATACATGAATATATATTGAAAATCGTCTTATTACCGGCTAAAAGCAGTCTTAAAATTTTTTTATCAATCGTAACTGTAGCTAAGTTCGAAATTGTGTTTACCAACCACAAATAATTATTTTAATGTCTGCAGCCCTGTGAGTTTATTAACAGTGAGCAGGGTGGCATCCTTTGGACCGGGTGGCAGCGCTCCACACCAGTGCTGACAAGTTTTAAAGGGCGAACAATAGCTGTTTCTGCCGGGAAAGTAAATAAAAACTTGTTATTGTGGGCAGTTTTGCATACTTTCCCCAAATAAATTAATAGCAAAACTTAGCTGATGTATATTTTGATAGTCAGATTTCCAGCTAATTGCAATTTTGAAATTGCTGAAAATAGTCAGATCTATCTATAAAATCGTTAAGTTGGCAACACTGTAGCCCTCAGCAAAATATACTCCCAGAGAGCAAACTTGAGGAACAAATAACTTAAAAATTTAAGAATGCCAAGCAATAAGTTTAGAAATTTGTATAAAACAATAATGTGAACACTCGAAAAACAAAAAAAATCAAAAGATTACAATAATAACTAGAAGCCGATATTCAAATTGATTTGTCAGTTGATAATGTGCTATTGACGCGTCGCCAGCTGTGCAACCAAGAAGAACACAGTTGAATTTGCCGATATTGTTGAAGGCACAGGGCGGTGGACAGAGGACAGAGCTCAGGTCAGCGTGCCACATATTTTGTGGCAAGTCTAAACAAATACAAGACGAGAGTTACGATTTGTGTGTGGTCCATAAGCGCCGCTTTGCCCATTTGCGATGCTGTTGTCAACGTCAGCTGTGCTATTTTGATAGAAAGAGAGAGAGAGAGAGAGAGAGAGAGAGAGAGAGAGAGAGAGAGAGAGAGAGCGAGAGAGCAAGCAGTGGAGTTGTGCAGAGAAGAGACAAGGTATGTAATATAATGTGCCGCATTTGCGCTGCCCAATCCCCCCCCCCCCTCCCCCACCACCAAACACACACAGCCCCTTCCACTTTACACCAACTTTCTTGTCTTTCCGTTTTTGTTGTCTGTTTTCAATGTGTAATTTCTTCAATTATTTAATGCGCACCTACAGTTATTAAAAGGTGTGTGCCGCCCGCCCATTTGGAATCCATTATTGTGTGTGTGTGTGTCTGTGTGTGACCAACCTTGAGAATTATCAAGTTTATACGACAGCTTAAGACGGAAGTTGAGCACGTTATATTCCTAAGTCGGTTTTGAATGTACAAAATCAGCTGATTTCATAAATAAAATCCTTGAACAGATTTCGGTTAAATCCGAATTAGCTGACGCATAAACCTGGTAATCTTAAATTGTACATAAAAGCACTATTTGTGATTATCATCAATCAATTTGTGCGCACTTCCCATATATGTATGTATGTATGTATGTATGTATGTAAATAAAACGGATAATTTCTCAATTTCAATTACCAACAGGTATTTCCATACCCATTCCCATTCCCAAATCGTTAACGTTAATCGTTATCAACAAGAACGTCGTGTGCGCTTTCAATAGTTGAGTTGTAGTTGGCTCAAGCATGCGATTCAATAGATCGGAGCTAGCTAGCTTGGCATCCAATCCCGCAACCAGATTTGACAAAGAAGGTCTGCTGACAATTACTGAGCGACAGGAGGGAATCTTTTGGCGCACCGATGGTGAGTGCAATGGCGTTTTAATCATCAAACATTCTTATCCACATTGCACAATACAATACATACACACACACAATGTCACATACACTAACGCATAAACATGCCTACAAAGAAAGGTTTCTTTCTTTGTTGACTTTTCTTTGTTTCTTTCTTTCTGACTGCAAAGTGTTTATGATTTTCTGCTTATCACCTACGCACACACATACACACACATACACGCACACAAACACATACATACATAATTACCATGTTATGGATCCCTGGATCCTCGCTATTCCACGCTCCAAACTCACCTCACTCGCTCTACTCACCACTCACTCCACTCCACTCCACTCACCACGTTTGCTTATGCACTTTTGCCATCTCTCTCTCTCTCTGCGTTCTTCCAATCACCAATGCAGTTAAACTGGAATGCTGGTGCAAATTGCGTGGAAATTTGCTGTTCTATTTGAAGGACAAGAATCCAAAGTCCACAGTTGCCGGAGTGCTCGTCCTGCAGGATTGTCAGCCGCGTATACAGCATGAGGAGCCCGAACTGGAGGGCTATGTCTTCGATTTAGGTAAGTGACTATAGTCTATGAGTATGCTTTGAATTTATTTACAACCTTGCAGAGGAACTTAAAATCAGACCGGATCGTATCAGTAAATCAGATATGTACTTAGTGATAAAGAAAAGATCGCTTGAATATCTATACTTAGTTTAAAAAACTCTGCTTTTTCTTGAGATACTATCTCAAACAATTTTATCATTTTTGTGCATAGGATTTATTCTTATATATTCTGATTATATTTAGCTCAAATATATCTCATAGCTGTCATAGGAACGATCGGTTTTATGAAAAAATAGTATTGATTGAGTAGATGAAAATGTGATTTACATTCTGACCAAATATCGGATTTGTTTATCTTATAGCTGTCATAGAAACGATCGGTTGAAAATTGAATACAGAAACTCTGCAATGGTATTAGATCTTCGGCCTATCGAAGATAAATATTCTTGTATGTTAACTAATCCTGATTTGACTTGCTCCTCAGATTTCAAGGACAGTCCCTCGCAACGGATCTTCACGCACAGTGCGTCGGATCGTCTGGATTGGGTACGGAGCATTGAGGCTTGTTCAAGCGGTCAGATAAACCGGCAGATAAGGCAGCTGGAGCAACAGATAGCTGCGGCCACATCCACCACCAAGAGTACAAACATCGCATCCATGGGCAATCGCATTGATCAGGGTCTGCCGTTGCCATTGTCCTTTGAACAAGAACCCTGGCCGGTTTCGGTTTCGGTGTCGGCGTCGGCGTCGGTTTCGAGTGCGGAATTGGCAACGGCAGAGGCGCCCTTTGAAGGTGATCTTATACAGTTCTAGAACTGGACTCTTCCCCAAATTGGATATTGTTTGTTTGTTGCCCCCGCCCCCGCCCCCACCCCTCTTTTTTAACATTTAAGTGTAAAAGCTCTTTGGCTGTTGAAATACCGTCATCTAACCACGATTAACACAAAAAAAAAAACGAGAGAGATCAAATAGCGATGGCTAATGTAAAATCTTTAAGTTTGTAAATCAACGAATTTTATAATCATGTTATTACTCGCACACCCACGCTTAACCAACCTACACCCATATCCACAGTCATATACACACCCATACACTGGCATATAGTTTTCTCATCCTTTAATACTTATATAGTTCCTAGTTGTGATCTTTTAACTACAAAGTTGATTCTTTTAAGGACAACAGCCAGTCTCTCGAAAACTTAACCAAAGAACTCAAGCCACATTAATGCTATGATGACATCTGCTTAAACTGACCAAGATTATATTAATCCATAGCAACGCACTGATTACAGTTTAGAGCGAGACAGAGAATGAGAATAAAGAGTAAAAAACTTCCAAAAGCAACTTTCATGATTAATCCAATGAGGTTGTGAGCCATTTCAAGCAAGTGTCATTGTAGCAAATCTTACGATATTATAGAATATAAGCATTAGTTAAAAAAAAAATTGAATTTTTCGGTTTGGATTTACTCAATATAAATTTAGTAACAAAAATTGACCCCACCAAAAAAAAAATGTGTATATATATATTTTATATAATATATTTGTATATGGATGTGGTTTATAACAAGGTGTGTGAAAGTAAGAAAGATATAATATAAATATATATAGTCGCATATACAGGAACAATTGAAATGAAATTTATTCAAAGAATAAACTTTATTTTGCTTATACAAAAAATGTAATTGATTTGTTATTATTCTTTTTGTAGTCATTTTATAGTTGTAGTCCTGAGCATGTGAATCTTCCTCATTAATATCAATAGAGAAAAAAAAAACAACTATTTCCTTTTGGCATTACAGATTTGGAGCTGTCTGAGCTCTCAGAGCTGCCCATATGCGAGACGGCCATATCCTGTGATAATCTGCCGCTGGACGGTTTCGGTCGTGCGCCAAATCCTCGTGTCATCTGCTCGGTGTTGCAGCCTGGCGAGGATTGCATCTGGCGGCAGTTTGCTCGCACTGAGCTTCTGGAGCGCACAAGGACACCGCAATTTCTATGCACCATGCGATTCCTGCGCAGTGGCGGATTTAAGACATCCACAAGATTGCGTTTCAGTGTTCACGATGTACGGGAACGTGTTTCGTTGACATCGTTGCCTTTGGGACATGCCGAGGTTGCCCTCGGTGTCATTCAGGATGCGACGCGACTTCGTTTGCCATTGAGCTCGCCGCAGGGTGAATGTGGCTTCATTACACTCGCCTCCTGGGCACCCGAGGCAGCCTCCGAGCTCTCCCAGTCCAGCAATGGCATGGGCCGAGGTGCAATGGGATTGCTGCACCCTCCACCACGTTCCAGCACACAGATGTTCGACCAGACAGCCGATAGGGGCAGCTCTGGCACCAGGCAAAAGGGTGAGTTCCAAGCGATGCTCCTTAAAATGGGAGATACATCAATATTTGATTTACAAATAAATTAGAATTAATTTTAAAATTAAACTAAACTATAGTACAAATCGAATTTCACAAATGGATAAGTATTATCTGTCATCTTACTTAATAGCAGCCAGATCGGTTAAATAGAACTTCTATAATGGCTGTTTAAATTTGTAAAACAATACAAGCTCTTAAAAGTATGCAACAGGTTTACCTATAGTCCTGTTCTTGACTATAACCTCTCCGACTACTTCTCGAATTATTCTCAGTAAATTTTAGTCTCATTATTAAATTATTTTTTGACAGACTCTTAAGTTAAGTTTTAACCAAGTCACATTATTGATATTAATATTGTTTTTCGTCGAAATATCTTTTACCTAGTGACTAATTTGTCACTGAAAAAATGTACCTAAATGCATAAAAAAAGAAAAGGCTAGTAGATTTATATATATATATCAATTAATATAAACTTAGTAGAAGTGAACATTGTTATATTCAAAATCTATAACATGGATATTTCACCATAAATAATACTTACAAATGTACCTTGAGCGAATCCTTAACTCATTCCGTCTTCATCTGCAGGCCATCGACGCACTCAATCGTTGCCACCGAAGCTGGGAGT
This sequence comes from Drosophila phalerata, assembly GCA_951394115.2. Classification (NCBI taxonomy): domain Eukaryota; kingdom Metazoa; phylum Arthropoda; class Insecta; order Diptera; family Drosophilidae; genus Drosophila; species Drosophila phalerata. Next base: position 36,685,412 of record OX596006.1, read on the forward strand.
TCGTCTGTTCGTGCCACAACAGTGTGGCGTGGAACGAGTCTGCGCTAATCCTCGCCTGCATTCATATCGACTGCATTCGTCACTGGGTGCGGATATCAGTGTGCTGGAGACGATGCTGGAGTCACGTTTGTGCTGTGCGGTGCCACAGCAATTGCTATCCATTTGGATACAGCGGGAGAAGGAGCTGCTGCAGGAGATCTCCGGCATGGGAGAGCTGAGCGGCGAGTGGCGCTGGCGTCAAATGAATCTGCTCGAAGAGCATCTTCGCCTGCTCAAGGACTACTCCCAGGCCAAACAAAATATCCAGCAGCTGATGCGTGATGGCATCTTCTACAAACGTTCCGCAACCAAAACCGATGAATCTCTCGAGTTTCTGCCCGTCAATCTGCACGTACAACGCATGTGGGCCCAGAATGATACGCTCCAACGTCGTGGCGTCCTGGACATTATCACAGTGGGCGCGTTCACACGACACGATGCCAAGGGTCGCAAGTGTGGCGGTCTCATCAAGTAAGTAGCAACTGCAACGATACGATCATATAACAGTATAACACTGTAATGCAATCGTGTTTAAGTGTTGCACAACGCGCAAATTTAAAGTAAAGCAATACTTACGTCAAACTTCTTATTATTTAGAAATCTACTCAATATTATGATTTAATTTTTTAACTTAAGAACACATTTATGATAACTTGACAATGACTATTTCTTATATAATATTATTTCAATTAGGAGTGAATTATAGCATCGGCAAACTAGGTACTTCAAACTGAAAATGTTCGAACCATAGAGATAGAAAAGAAAAAGTAGTTTTCCATTTTTTTTTATTATAAAATGCCTTAAAGGTTTGACTTGATTTATATAGTATATAACGCATTCGAAAGGAAAATTTAATATTATTTTATACTGATTTACATTGCCAATCAACTGACTAATCCAAATTCTAAGTTCCAAGAAACCGCAAAATTGAGTAATTGTAATTCTGTTAATTGCGATGAAAGTAGCTACAGAAATGCAATTATTGATGAAGTACACATTCGCTCTAGTTTACTTATCTGCAAATTCGCTTTATCGCCGATACATTTTATAGCTTATAATTGCGGGTGCTAAAATTTACGTTCAACAGCCTTGGATACAAATTGTTATTTAAATAATATTTCAGATTAATCGCCCGATTTGTTTTATTCCTTTTTTGTTTATTAATTTAAATGAAAACTATAATTATTGCGGTTGTAATTTCTTTTAAATTGAAGCAATTTAATTCAATTAATGGAAATGGAACTTTCTGGATTACTTTTTTACTTTTTAAAAATGTTGAAAATCTGCTTAGTAATTGTATTTAAATATAATAAATTATATTAAATTCACAAATTGTTAGCATTTATTTCATTGTTAGTCACTGTTATACTCGCAAATTTAAATTATAATATAAAATTTAATATTCCTAGATTTAAATTAAATTAATTTTGCTGTTATACTGTTGTATGTATAAGTAGTTTTGTATTGTTTATAATACTCGTACCTTTCCAATGTTTATTTAGCTTAAACAAATTCACAAACAAAATTCCTTAAATTTCATTTTAATTTAATGTTTTTTTTTTTTGATTTTTTAGGCTGCTGCAGGAGAGCAAGGCGTGGAAGCTGGAGCAGAGCAATGCATGTAAAGTGCAGGCAGCAAATGATGCAGTTCAGGCCACGAAGCAGCTGCGCAAGGAGATTGTGGAGCTGATGTCACAGCTGCTGCAGTTGGCCAGCAGACGGAGTGCCAGGGATATGATGCCGTTGTGCAATGAGATGGTGGCCAAGACGAGAACGTTGCTCAACATTTGGGAGCCGAGTATTGTGGAGGAGGCGGTCACATTCATAGAGTGTCATCGCATCATCGAGGAGCCGGACAATGTGCTAATGGAGCCCATGTCGCCGTTTCGCAAGATCACACAGCAATTAAGTGCACTGGAGTTGAAATCACCCGAGTTGGAGGACTTTGCCACACCGGTGGTGGCACCACCAGATCTCTGGCCACGCGGCCAGCCATTGATGCGTTCCAATAGCTGGCATCCAAGCAACACATCGCCGTCCAGTTCGCTGGACATCAACGCCATCGATTCGCTGCAGCATGTGGTCAAGTGCTACAATGCACATCTTCGCAGTCTTGAACAGCAGCAGCTGGATCAGGTGACGTCTCTGACTCCGAGTGAGCTCGAAGGCGAGGCCACATATCAATCACTGCCACCTAGCTGGCAGGGTGTTCCAGTAGCTGCTCCGCCCCAGCAACTGATCGATCTGAATGCTGTGAAGGTGAGAGCGAGACAGCCGCCAGCTGGATTTCTGGACACCAAGCTGATGAGCTCCTCGCCATCGGCAAACTATTATCGGCCCACAGAGGAGCCGGAGCCGCTTGATCTCACACAGTTGAACATCGAGGCAAGCGTCATGTGTCTGGTCAGCAAACTAAAGTTCTTTTGTGGTCGCTGTGACAGTCCCGCCATTCGGTTGCGTCATCCCAAGGCGCCGATTAAACGCGAGGGATTCACGGTGGTGCCACAACAGACACCGGATGTGATAGCTGCTCCCAAGGAGCAGCCACAGCAGCTGAAACTCGATTTGGCACCACAACCAGCGTCAGAATTAACTGTGACTCCAACAGCCAAAAAGGGTAACAAGTTCACCGATGGATTGGATCTATCGCTGACCACCGATTGGGTTGGTGAACTGCGTCCCAGCATGCGTAAGCTACGTCATGCCATGGATCGTCTGCTGAAGACCGCGAGACTGATGCACTCCGTGCAGCGTCTACAGCAGGATGTCCGCTGCAATCGACTCCAGGCGAGCATCATGTATCGACGCGATGTCTGCTTCTCCCAGGCGGTAAGGCACTTAGATTTATCCAAGAGCATTGCTCTAAGAACTTACATCATTAGGTTTGGCAAGTGGTTTGACCCTAGCAAAAATAAACAACCACATTACACAGCAAATGCACTGATTCGAGTAAAGACGCTGAACGCAAATTAGTTATGACCCTGGCAAATGTGACAAGCACATGACAAAGTAAATTTATTAAACTTTATTTGAAGACCTGGTTAGCAATTTAGTTGAACTACATTTAGTACAATTTATGAAAACAATCGATCGTTCTGATTAAGAAATAAAGGTAAAAATATGTTATGAAAATTGATCATTTTAAATCTCAAGTATAAAATAACTTTTTCAACTTGATTCTGAGACGTTTCAGTTTTGAAAAAAATATGTCAAATTGAATAAGAATTTTGACTTGTAAATTTGCTTGATCCCAAGTTTGACTAACATCAAACTTGCATAACTTTGTCAAAACTGTAAAAATTTTCAAGCGAATTGTCATTTTGTTCATGGCTTGGTCTCCTTTTTCATTCTGTATTCAAATTTAATTAATATTGCTAAAAATAAGAGTGGCCTCCAGAACATGGTTTCAACTTTTAGAAAAATTCTTTGTTTTAAAGTTAAAGTCTCAACTCTAAATCAAGTACTTTTGTCATAATTGAATATTTTAAAATTAATTTGTTGTACCATTAAGTACCGGGACTGAGACCGGTACCCAAAGAACAAACCCGAAATGATGGAATCCTATTCCCGAAATAGTTGTTTTGGGACTGAAACCTATAGTTGTGTTTGATTTACTGAAAATATGACATTTCCGTTGTTTATCAATTGGAAGTTTAATGAATTTTTTATCGTAAAACAGCACAGATATAAAGTTATGAAAATGGCTTACACAATCAGGTTTGTTCCAGTTTTCACTTCCTATTTTATCGGACTTAAAAAAATTTTATTTTTCACATTCAATTTGGGCTAAACATTTAAAAAATATATTTTAGCACATTATTGATCTTAAATTCACCAACTCAAAGTAAATTCAATACGCAAAATATTTCCAGATTGATATAAGAACAGACTAAAGATTTTCACTTCCGACAAATCCTGCCGAATGTGAAAACTGGAACAGGCCTGAATGTTGATCCTTTTTTATTTTAAAGCTATAGGCTAAAGTACCGCGGATAATTTGCATAATAATGATAAATGATAATTTATTTTGTTTCTTACAGTTGACTGCCTTGGTGAGTGGCATGATGCTTCGGCTGTGGGGCAGCGAACTGGACACCGGATACATGACGCTGCTCCGGGAGCTGGGACCATTGGCGTACTTTGAGGGATTGCTGTCGCTCTACGGCACAGAGACGGATATGTGGAGTGACATGTGCATTGCGATTGAGGATTTGTCGTCGGTTAGCTTTACGCTGGTGCAGGCACAACCCGGCGAGGCGACGCCCATGCCGCGCATAACGGGATCCCGTCAGGCGCTGGAAGTGTTGTTGCCCGTGCCGGAGCATGTGCTGAGTAACAGCAGCTCAGTGGTCAGCTTCAAGATCACGCCCGTCTTCTTCAACATTGGCATCAACGAGAAGGCCACGTTGGGTCAGACGCGGGAACAGCATCGCTCCAATTTGGACAACTATTTAAGGCTTAATCAATATTTTAGTCGATATCGCAAGCTGGGCTTGAATGCTTCAGCTGCGGCGGATGTCAGCTCATCGGAACTGGAGTCCCTACAGTCGGTGCTGGGCTTTATGGAGCAGCAGCTGCGCTCGAATGTCACCAAAAATGTCAAGATCCTGCATCTGGCCGAGGATGCATGTCGATTGATGGGCGGACTGCGTTTCACATCATGCAAAAGTGCCAAAGATCGCACCGGCATGGCGGTTACCCTCGAACAATGCCGTGTCCTCGTGCGGGAGTTTCAACTGCCGGCTAAACACGTACCCTATGCGCTCAGCACCATGAGAAGGTTGTATATCCATCCTATCATTTAGTATTGGGTTTTGGGAAAGTGGCTAAATTTTAAATTTGATTTGCTTGATTTCTATAAAATATGTTCCTTTTATCTCTATGATTTCTTGTCATATTGAGACTGAAATCCGCCCAACATTTATTTGTACACTCGTAATTTTAAAAGATTACCCCTCAAAAACATATACAGTGTATAGTGGATTTTTTAAACATGATCTAAAACTGTTTCTAATACATATTTTTGAAAAACAAAACTAAAAATTCCTTAAATAGACTGTTAGAAATGCCTAAAATGAGGTGGCCGAATAATATTTGGGATTATATGCTTTCTTGTGCATTTTATTTCAAAATTAAAAGCAGTTATTTTGAAATGAAATGCACAAAAATAATGAACTCTACTATATTATCCTTGCTGAGTGTATGCATCTCTTAACGAACCTTGTTTTATCTTGCAGCGAAGGCACACGAATGGACAATGTATTCAAGAATATTGGCAAGCACAAGTATGCCTTCAATTTGCCACAGGTGATCATGCTTCCGGCCATGTATAGGCCACCAGTTGGCGCCTATGGCAAAGCCCAGACCTAGATGTTCAACCTCAACTGCAAACGCAATCGGAATCCGAATCGCAATCGAACTTCCAGTTAAAGATTGTTAATTATCATTTTTAGGCTAAGTCAAATGCAACTTACGCGTACTTATGAAAAACTTATTAACAAAACACTGTGCCAAAAATAAACAAAGAAACGAAACAAACGTAAATTAATCAAAACATAAAAGAAAATTTATGAAAAACATATTGTCTCAGAACTGTATTGTCTGTTAGTACTTAGAAATGGAGATGATTGTTAAAAACGCATCAAAACAACAACAACAACAACAAATTCAGTAGAGTTAGCTTTCTTCAATTATTTATGTTAACGTATTTATTTGTAGACTATTATGTAATTCATACACATATTACTTATAGAGGCGCAACGTGTACTTCATTGTTTCAATTCATGTACTTCCAGCAAAAAAAAAAAAGAAAGCAACTTGTTAACCAAATATAAAAGGAAACTAAACAACGATTAATCAAATGTGTTCATCTGTTTTGGATTGGGTGGGATAGTAAGTCTAGTAATCCTGGACACGTCCAGTGCCCAATCGCCGTTTGCGTATTTCCGTTGCAAGCCAGGAGGGTACATCTTTAATGGGGTGTGCACTGGGGAAACGCAAGGGAGCTTTGGGTCCATCGAAGGGATGTGTTTTGGCAAGCTTGCGCTCCAGATACTCCTTGTTGACCTGCTTGATGTCGCGATGCTTATCCATGTACAGATTGAAGGGCTGCTTGAGCGGGAAGAACTTTTGATCAGCCAAATATGGCTTGGGGAAATCATATTCATATACAGGCTCCTTGATCTCTGTAAATTACAAACATTCCATTAATATATATATATATATATATATATATATAAAATATATTGTCTTTTGAAACCTACGCAACACATTGTGATAGAACTCTGTCAGGGATTCGTCCCAGTTGGACTGATAGAAGGCAAGTCCCGCTGGTGTCAGCTCATCCTGATGCTGGCGATAAAAGTCCAGTGTGCTAAAGCTACGTTTCTCCAAACTGATGTGATCCTTGGCATCCAACCTGTGTTTGCTTAGATCCAAGCGGGACACCTGCTTGTAAAGCACAAACACCATGCGCTGATATCCCACACCCTTTGGCGGAAATGGTGGTAAATACTCAGCCAAGACTTCACCCTCGTTGATCTTGCCATTGGGTATGTTGGAACTATTGTAAATATAATGATGGATAAGAACGGGCAACGAGGATAATCTTTGAGGACACCTACATGAACCAATGTAGACACTCAGCTGCTGGATTTGTGTAGTGGGCATCGGGATTTGTGAGTAGCAGTGTCCAGTAGCTGTCACCCTCCGCCGACTTGCCCGTAATGGGATCCAACTGGCCATCAAAGCTGACCAATGGCGCCTTGACAGCCTCCGAAGGTTTGATTACATTGCCATTGTAGACGGGACTGAGAACACTGGCATCCAGCTCATACTGTATGCTGAGTGGCACGCGTGGCACAAAGTATGCGCTGCCAAACAGATGCTCAAAGATGCCATAGTGATCCGCCAGCAGACGGAGATCATGTTGTCCTGTTGTTTGCACATAAGCCTCCTGCACCTTGTCCAGATCGATGACCACTGTAAGCGTATGTGTTACAATCTGTATCCAGATTCATTTTCAATTACTCACGCTTGTTGCTTCGCGCCAGCTTCTCCAACTCCTTGCTGGCACGCTGCGCCTTCAGGTGCTCCAGGCGAAGCTTCAGTTGTGCCGACCGCGATGGCTTCAGCTGTGGGAAACCAATGTTGACGCGTGCCACAATCTCGGGATCGGTAACATTATCGTCTGCACATTGGGTTTGTCAATTTGTCAGTTAGTTAATTGTGATTATCGGCGGTGGTTACATCAACAATACCACTTACCCCGCAAACGTTGCTCCAGCGTTCGTGCCACACCGGGCGGCTTGCCGCGCAGCGTGTGTCCCTGGCGCGAACTAACATTGAGTAGTCCCAGTCCCAGTGCTGCGGTTTGTGTGCCACGCAAACCGCCATTTACACCGCTTTTCATTAATAAATTGCTAAAAGACATTGTGTTTTATAAGCGGGCGGCCTCGCGTTTTCATCAACTGCACAGCTGACTAGGGCTGGCGAAACATCGATTGGCCGTTTGTAATTGACCGAGTGATCGATGTTTCTCTACCATCGATATATATTTAATATATCAACCAATTATTCTTACCTAATCTACATTTAACAACTTTTTTAATGTGCCATTTTTATTTTCTTGTGTTTTTACCACATTCTTAATTAATGAATACACATTTTTGATGGCACCTTTGAAATATCGAATGCTTAGATTATCGATCCAAACACTAGTCGATAGCTGTATTGGTTAACAAAACAACTGCATTATCTATTTTATAGCTAGTTGTGGCTATATTCAGAGCTCGATTGCTAGAAAAATTTGAAAGTTGTTAATGTCCGGACATCTGGTTATTCTAAATATATACTCAGCTATCTTTTGATATTATTATATTTTGTAAAACTTATATATAAGTCACGCAAAACTGCTTTGCAGACAGAAACGGCTATTTTTTTCTGTAAAGTTGGCAGCACTAGTAGGCGATAGTTTTCTTTCGGAACGTTGTTAGCACTGAACGTTGTTACCAGAGATCTGTTGAAAAACGGCGCACAATTTAAATGTAAACTCTATTTAGCAATAGTTTAATAATAAATTAAAACTAATAACAATTAAATAGTTAAGAAAAATGTAAATTAGAAATTGGATAAGATTAAAATTCTAACAAATATTTTCAAAATTCGATACTTATGAAGGCAATTCCGAAAGTAATAATTTTAATACATATTCGTGCAAGCTGCAACATTTGTCATACCGGAAAGACAAATTCGTCCTGCATTTAAGTTGATTTTCAAGAGTTCATGGAATGCTCCGTATAAACGTCGTAATTCACTCTTGTCAATCAGCATTTGTAATTCTACACTAAGAACTAGAAGTATGTACACGAAATAACATTAGGTAATGTGAAATTCCTTAATGCATCCTGGGAAGTCAAACAAATACGAAGAATGCGTGAGAGAAGCAGAAAAAAATGGGTAAAAACAATTGGAATTATATATAAACTGGAAAATATAATAGATTTTTTTATCTAACACTAATGAACCTTAAGATTGAGGCAGAAGGACATGACCTATGTACAATTCATGTTGATCGATATAAGCAAGGGTAAATATACTTGCGCTCTGTGCATACATACCAATTACATACATACATACATACTGTACATATGCTTCAGTTTATTACACTCTTTTTAATAATGGGAAAAAAAAGCAATTGAGAACGAGTGCCGGTGACGAGCCTCCTACACACACGCACACAATTGCACTTATGTATTTCACTCGTAGTAGTAGGCGGTGTTATACAAACCAGTTTACACGCGCTTTCGTATAACAGTTGCTGACACTGCTGCTGCGGTTTCTGCTGCTGCTGCCGTCGCTATAGCTGCGTCGGCGCTCGAAAAGGACAAACTCAAGGGCAATCCAGTGCTCAGGCTGAACAAAGGCGCGTCAGGAGTGCGGCAAATGGCTGAATGTAGAAAATCAAAGGCGAATTTTTCTATAAATATTTGATATCACAAAACCCAGTGTTGGCTAAGTATATACAAGTGCATTCATATGTATGTATGTACATATGCATAACATAAGTGCTAATATTACTAGAGAGTGATTACACAATCGACATCGAACGGTCAATGCACACGTCATTGAGCCACCCACCCAGCTCTGTCCCTTTCAAGCACAAGCGGAGAGTTTGACATTTGCGCTCTGCCCACGCTGCCAAGCCGCCTACACATACATATGTATGCCGACACGCGCTCTCCCTGCTCTCGCCACGTTGTCATTTGCTCTCTCTCTCTCTTAACTCAGCATGTCAGTTGTTGTTGTTGTTGTCTCCTGCTTTTTGTGATTACACTCAGGCTGCTCAATAATTCATCACCTTCGTTTTCTTTTTTTTTTTCCTTTTTTTTTACTCATTTTGTGCTGTTGCATTTACGGGGATCTATTGCACAGTTTTTAACGGAAAAAAGAACGTAAATTTATCAATCGACTGGCCTGTGTAACTGTCAATCTGCCTGTCGCAATTGTAATTCTTATTTGTTTTCGATTTTACGGCCCTATACTTATAAGTACAATGGTCTATTGAGATTGTCACATATTTTTTTTTCCTTATCAGCATCAACAAACGAGTCGATAAAGCTTAAAGTATCTGTACATCCGAGAAAACACCTCAGATCTCAGAGAATGTCAGATCTAGAGACACTTAACTGGGTAAATACATATGTACATAGGTGCCAGATGCAAAGAAAAATAACATCACTAAAGATAAAAAGGATATAGATAAAGTTGGGACTTTTCTAAAAATTTCTATAAAATATATTGCTTAGTATATCTTATATAAAGGAAATTGTAATTCGTTCCTTTAGAATGGTTGTAATGTTTTGAATTTGAAAACATTGCCTTAGAGGTTGTTGCTTTTGTATTATTTTAAACAGATCAAGTTTTTTTTTTAGAATTTCGCGACGCTACTTTCCAACCCTGACATAGACATTTTTTAAATTAAATTATCATTATTTTTTTTGTTTTAAATTTTGTTCTTGTTATTACCATAATGGGTTCATTTTGAATTTACATTTTGTTAACAGTACAGGGTGTGCCACAGATGAGTGTGGTCGACTGTAGCCTGCTCAACTTGTTTCAAAATCTTTATTAGATATATATATATATATATTTATACATATATGTAATACATACATATGTACGTGTTGCCTGTGAGCTGTTTTCCCAAAGGCGTTTATTTGACTTTTGGTAAAAATTTTCCACTGCGCACGCACCGAAATGGGAACCACATCTAGCCGGTGTAGGCTGCTGTTCCGTCATCCCCCTCAACGCATTCTTGGTTGTCCCGCTCCTCGTGTTGCTGTGGAAACTGGGCTAAGTTCACACTCATTAACAGGGTGCAAGTAGCTATTGATTGTGCAGAGCATCATTAGGTATTTTTTTTTTTTTTGCTATTATTACAACTACAGTGATCACTCGATAATTTCAGCTGGTCTTTAGAAAATCCTTAACTATCTTGTTAACATTTATTGAATGCACTCTGTACCGCCAGCTTTTGTAGTTTTGATATGGAATTCACTGGAAATTGAATAACCAAAAGTGCTTGATTTGTGCAATTTAGCCGAGCGATTTTTGACATCCCGTGCAACGCCCTCCCCATCAGAGTCCACTTGGTTCACTGATAAATGATAAGCGACGCGTCCGGGACTCTTGAACATATGCCAATTTGGGCAATCAGTCAACTTGTCGGTATATCGATCGTACAATAGAATTCGTCAAGTGGTCTATAAATACCTATACAACATACTATGTACATATATAAATTTATAGAATATGTAAGTATTATATGGCTATAAAGACCCGCGATAGAGATCTGATTGTATTATTATTTTTTTTTGCTTTGTTTTTATTGCTTACCCCATTGAGAAGTACGCACATCAACCCGAGATTATAATCATTATCAATATGAATGGAAAACATGAATTAATGTGCACCCCAAAGATCCCTGACCTTAACAGTCCTTATCAATATTTTTCGTCGTTGGCAAATGCTCGGCATTTGCACTTTTACTTTCGGTTACTGCGGGGCAATAGACTGGTGATTGCGTCAAATAGAATCCAATCAAATTGGATTTACTTTCATTGACCTCTCTGTGAAAGACTAATTCGTCATGTAAATAATTACAAAAGAGTCTCATCAACGCATGCTAATCATTAACTAGACTACAGTAAATAGTAAATTTTTATTACTGCGGCCGAGCATCCTCGCTAGTGACAAAAGCAGTACTAAAGGTACTCGTCATCACTCTATTTACTGGTTACAGTAGAAAATAGAGTTTACTAGTTACTGTTTGCAGTCATTGCTTCTCATGTTGTCAGCAATTCATATGATTTAATGTATTACTCGTTACTGATTTCTCTATACTCGTTACTTACTGTTAGTTTTTAATTGTAATATTGATCTTTTTACCACATACTTTGATTGAGAAGAAAAAATTTCATAAGTCGCTGCGCGTTACTGTCTACTCGCTACTCGTTACAATATTCGTTACTGGTCTTTAATCGTTTCACATAGCAATCCCTATTACATATTTACTTTTTACTTACGCATTACTCGATATACGTTATTCGTTACTCGTCAATCGCCACTCGTTACTAATCTTTACTTTTATTATCATGTTGTTGGGTGTGTGATTTATTCAGACATTATCCAGAAACTTGATCTTTAAGTGTATTTTACAATTGTATGGTACAAGTTATTCTTACGACTGTGTTGATTTGTTATGTTATTCGCCTATCACATATACGCGGTAATATTTTTAATTACATAGAACACTCGACAGGGACCCACTTGACCCACCCTGCCAGCACCACCACCAACAGCAGCAATACTTATTTTGAAATTCGCATAGCATTCCTTGAACGCATTGTCTATATGACCACATATAAATATGTTTATTGTTTATAATCATAAACAAGATTGCGCTTCGAGCTGTTTATGCAGAGTAAGTGTACGGTTGAGGCGTTAGACGTGTCGTATACTTAACGTTACTCGTCGTGCCATTTGACCGCTGACAAACAGTCCGAGCTGATTTCTCGTCCGACGCGATCTTATCAAAAATAACAGAATAGAACAGAACAGAAAAAAAAAGCACCGTGTTCCCTGAGCTTCTAAACTCTCGTGCTGCTTTTCTGAGATTGTCTTTGGCCATCGACACACACCAGTTTCATGCGGTTGTGCCTCCAGTAGGCCGCGTCATGATCATGAACTTTGCCTTTGTGTAATACTCATACTCGTACTCGTACTTACATATTGCGCAGTTCCATTGCAAAATTGCCACTCAAGCAATCGTACTTATGATCATTCTCAACCTCAACTGGGTATTGCATTCCCAAAGAGTCAACGAGACGTAACCATACCCCACAAAGTGCATATTAGTCATACCAATGCAGGTACTTGGAATTCTTTACCCCGTTTATAGAACTACGGAGAAACTGGCATTAAATTCGATCTTGCTTAAGTATTATTATTGTAATATATATTTTAGATTTAATGAACTATAAGCTATCCAATATTTTTACATAAGATTCATTTTATTTATAGATCGAAACATGATACTATCGGTATTCGATAGGAACAATTTTTGGGTTGACAACCTGATAAAAACTTAAGTGCTAACGATCACTCAATTTATTTATTGATTGAAACTACACTGTACAAAATTTTGATCTTGAAGCAATTTTTCAAAACAATTTGTTGGTTTTTTGAGTAATAAGCATTTGAAGACCTTTTTTTAAATTACCTTAAAATAAGAGCAAATATTTTGATTGTAATACTGTTGTCTCTTAAAGTTGTTTTACTGAAAATTATTCGGACCAAATTTTTGTGATTTTAGAAACCAATCATTTTTATTATATATTGTTATATAATGAGATCAGTTTTAAAGTCGGGTACTAAAGATCAGTCTCAATTGACTACTGCGTTATCATTAAGACCATTATTAAAAAATAGCCCAGGCTTTATGAAGTGAGTTCCTAGAAGAGATGGAGATAGTGATTATATATTTTTAAAAACATTGATTTAAATTAAAAATCATCATTATTTCCTTGAAATCTTTTCAACTTTCTTGGATTTTCCAGCCTACTTATAAACTGTCCGATTTGCATCCCAGAAATTCCTGATAATGTTGTTATATATAGCTATAATTTATGGGGTATTTCTGTGCAGGCAGTTGCATAATTCATCTTAGCATCGACATCTCTCTGTCGTACTTAAGCTGAACTTGAAATTAAAAGCAATTATAGTAGTTATTGCCCTTCCCTCTCGTTTACTCTTTGTCTGTCTCTGTCTCTGTCTCTGCCTCTCAATCAGGCGGGACAATTCAGCTTTTTGCCCGTTGTTCTTTGAACCGTCTCAAATGAGTACAATTCGTTTGCAGTTTTCAATGCATTCGTAGACAAAAAAAAAACATAACAAAAACAATAACAATAACAATATGAATAGTTGCGAAATGACAAACTCAAAACAATTTCGCTGAATGAACCGACGAACGGCTGTCTATAAACAATAACACAAATGACACAAATACACACACATTTACATAAATGCATGCTTACGGTCAAGTCAAAGTACATGATGCGGGCATATTGGACTATTTAATGACCTTCACCTCACTCGTTACTTTCGAAGAGAGCGTCTAAATGTAGAGCAGGGTTAACTTTAGGCTGCTTGGGTTAGGTTAGACCCAGCTAACCTTAGGTAAAATTATTGCCTGTGTAAAGCTCAGATTCAAGTTAAAATAATTTTAAGTTAAGATTACCATTAAGGCTCATTTTAACGTTATGTTAGGTTTTAGTTTAAAGAACCCTACGATTGCATTCATATTTGGGTAAAGATTAGAAACATATACGGAATTTCCGTTAGACTTAAAATCATCAGACTTAAGATAATAATACTCCAGTTTAATTAATTTTAAATAATTCAAGTTGTAATTTTGGTAAGTTAAAGAATAGTTAATAATTTCGTGGATAGGCTTTTCTAGATTTAAAATTGGTTCCATCTATCTTAAAGTTACCTTTGAGTTGCAAATTATTTTGGCTAGGATTGAATACAAATTTTGTTTTTATTAGGTGTTACAATCATTTTAAGGTTAGGTTTATGTAGGGCTTCAACACATATATAACCTAAACGTACAAAACAGTAATCGAAGTTTAGTAAAACTAATGTGCCTGAACGTGGTGCATTTGGTCATACGTATAAGAAATGCAGAAACGTGATCTATTCCATGTGGATCTCAGTGCCACTTTTCGTGGTTATCGGGCAAATGAGCTTGTTGTTTTGTTATTGCTGTTTTGGTTATTATTGCGACAGTTTATTATTGTTTTGTTTTGTTTTGGATTGTTTTAGGTTGTTTGTTATTATTATTATTATTATGGTTATTTGCGTTCTTTTATTTATGAGCGAAAGGTGTATAATTTATGCCTCAAAGTTAGCCCAGACAATTTGCGGTTTTTTTATATTGTTATAACACAAGATCTCATTTCATACGATTGAAATGGATGTTTCCCTAGGGGGAATTACAGAACAAATCTGATGTCTATGCTTGAGACTGTTCAGTAGTTTATTGTAGTATTAAATGAACACTATACATACATATAAAGTAATGTTTTATATTCGGTATATGTCTCTGAAAGTGGTCAGTCCTATGTTTCGGGGCTTCACAAGCGACGTAAATTGATTCAAGTGTTCCGTTGATATAATAAAACTGTATGCCATGCATTTCTCTATTCCAGATCTTCCAAACAGCTGGCATTAATTGAACAAATTTCGACTGAGTCGACACTTCGTTCAGTGGTAGTTCAAGGCGGTTCCCTCCGCTATAGAGACTGCGATTGTTCCTTCCATTCAATTGTTTCGTATTGGTTGCCAACCAATTGACTTGTTAAATGATTAAATGTGAATGACATTCTCTCTCCATTCATTATAATCAACATTTATGTACACATATGTTTTTTTTATTGTGGCCATGATCTTGTAAGATCTTGAGACAACAGCATCGTAGTCGACTTTACACTTACCGCTGTAGGTTATCGGTTATCGGCTATTGAACCGTCGCGACATTTATTTATTCGACCTCGTTAAGATCGCTCGATTCCTATTATTTCAAATACTCATAAAATGTCTGATGAATAACCTTCTAACAATTCTTGATGATTAGCTAATGAGCCACTTAATTAAAAATTCCTTTAAAGCTCTTAAAACAGAGCTCATATAGTCGTTTTTAAAGTATAAAATGATTTTTGTCGATCACAACAGAATAGTTAGAGATCTCATATGAAGATTTCTTCCTATGTTGACAATAAGAAATGTTAAGAAAAGTTGTCATGTTAATTAGTGATGATTTTTTTTATACAAATGCAATAAAATTAGTTAGGAAAACATAGTTGTTAGGTCGCAAGCCAATAGTTTATAGAGTTCACATAGAAGATCCTTAACTAATAAATTGTTTGTGTTGCTTTTAGATTGTAAAACAAAAGTCGATAAAGTCTTTTTCAGAGGTATCTTTTTTTGAAGTATTTTATAATATTTAATTTAATAAAATTTTTTTATTATTTTCTTGTAATAAAATCCACTATAGTGATTTGGTCCAAAAAAAAACCTAGAAAATTTAGCATTTCCTTGTCGAAATATTTTGAATAATTGTCCCATTTTCCGTTAAGTTAAGCAACTTTATGCATTTTAACTGTTGTCAGCTAATTGCGGAAAATAATTGAAATGTGGTTAAAATACGATAATAATAATAATAAAAAAAAACTCGTTAACAATTTGTGCAATATTTGTATATATATTTCTTAATTATAAAGCACAACACGCTGACGCCGAAGTCAGCCGAGGCAAAGGCAGAGGTAGCGACGGCGACGGCGACAGAGCTGCGTCTCCATTAAACATTAAAAACAGCTCACAATCTAATTTGATAATAAAAATGTTTCCATAACATAGGAAAAAAAAAACCAGACAAATTTATTTGCAGTTGTGTGTAATAAAATAATAACGGCAATTATTGCAAAAAAAAAAAACAAAACAATGGGTATAGAGCGTCGCAGCTTTGATCTGTTGTTACTGTTAATACCCTGTAGAGCACAAAAACGGGTAGGCGAAATCTACATATGATCAAGCTCCAAACTGTCATAACTTTCTGATATTTTTACCGAATTACCTGCGCAACTAAAATTTTATCATTAGTTGGCTTGTATTTAAATTCGACATTGGAAAATTCAATTTTTTTTCCATTATCTTCGATATTTTTTCCATGCTTTACTTTTGCAACATTTAAAAAATGGTTTTTTGGGAAAATTCGATCGACAACTCGATTTTTTTTTATTTTTTCGATTTTTCACGGTTCGTAGATTTACAGAGCATCTGCGGTATCCGTATCCCGATTTAAGGTTCCTACTTCTTTTATATATTTAACTTTACCAATATAAATATAAAATGATCTGTTTGTCAATTGATTTTTCATATACATACCCACAAAATAATAAATATAAATTAGCGTTATTAGAATTGTGCAAGCTAATTTATATGGTATTTTCTAGTCCTGCATTCAATCAATTACTTTGTTGTATTTGGCTAACAGCTGCGACCCAGTGACCAATTTGAAGCCGCTTAATTGTTTTTGTTTTTGATATTTTTCGTCATGCACCGATTATAACAATTTTCGCTCCATCCAAGCGGAGTCTTAATGATCTCTCTCTTCAAAAAACAACAACAATAACAGTACTTTAAGTTAAAAGAAATGTTTGCCAAAACTAAGTAAAAGTATCGAGTAAAAAAGATACTTACATATCTAAATCAAAGGATTTATTAGACCCTGTACTTAAAAAAAGTACAGGGGTCTACTTTTTCGAAAGAGGCGTCCATTTGTCTGTATTAACACCTAGATCTCAGAGACTATAAGAGCTAGACACACCAAACTTGGTATGTAGGTTCTTCTATATTGCAAGCAGATTAAGTTTGTTTCTTTTTTAGATCGAACCACTATATCATATAGCGGCCGTAGGAACAATCGGTCAAATAAAAAAAAATATAGTATTCTATTAAAATTATTTTATACATCCTTACAGCTCAAATCGATTAACCATATCATATAGTTGCCATTGAAACAATTAGTCGAAAATGCAATATAACGTTCTACAAGGGCGTTAAGAGATCTAAATATTTTTAAATTGTAAGCAGTCTCTGCTTCTTCCATGGTAAGTACGAGGTGTCCGACCATTGAGTATGCTCGACTGTAGCTCCGCGAGCGAAGCGAGCCGAGGGTTGGCGAGTGTAGCAAGCAGGGGGCGGAGCCCCCTTGTTATTTTTAAAAATAGTTTACCTAATGGAAGTCATTATTTCCTTTTATAACTTGTTCTAAGAACCATGAGCAACTTTATATAAAAATAACATAAACCAAGAAAATTTACTTTGTCTGCAAATAATAATATTTATATTGTTAAAATAATTATTGACAGACGTTTAGATATATTTTTTCTACTACATACAGCAATATGATTACTAAAGAAGTGCTACTGTAATTTTGCGATTAGATTTGTTATTGATAATATCAATTGGCCAACCTGGTTGTTAGCAATATATGCAGCGATATTAAGTGCTGATACGGTCTCTTTATAGGGATTATTCAGTCAATGCTATCACGTACACTGTCGTCACTTTTACATTGACAGTAACAGTAACATTTAAATTAAAATTAACATTTACAATCTCACAATGCAAAGTCGTTTCCTCCTTTGTCTTCATCTTTGCCTCCCTAGCTACGTATCTATCTATCCGCTTCTGCGACATTGTTGTTTGGTTGCAACAGGTGAAAAACATTTGAAACATTTTTGTCGTATTGATAAACAAGTTTACCGATCTTGCTTTGCACATTTAGACACATACAATTAGCCAAGTAAATGTTTTAACAAATTACAAAATTCTCATATCTTAATACAAAAAAAACTATTTGTATTTTTTTTTATTTTTAAAATATGCTTATGGTTATTAGAATAAACTAAAATACAAATGAACAACATGTACTAGATTTAATTAAATTTAAAAATAAAAAATATATAAATAATAAGTTTTATTTTTAACATGTTCTAAGCATTAAAGTCAAGAAAAATAAAATAAAAATGCATAAAATATATAATTTTTTTTTGTAAGTAAAAATGTGTAAATTTTAGATTTGTCAGAACGCTTTCCCGACTTACTGTGTATACTGCTACATACATATATTCGAGTAAACTAATTGCTAATAGTTTTGGTTAGTTGTTGTTATTGTTGTTATTGCAGTTTACGTTGTCTGCATCGCGTCGCGTGGTTGAGAAACAGCAACAAAAACAACAACAGCGATCGCTGATTGCACACTTGTTGTTGTTGCTGTTGTTATTATTATTATTATTATTGTTGGCACTCACATGATTCGTTTACGTTTTCACACTTTCAAAAAAATGCATTTTGCATTTGCATAACCAACACTAAAGTGAAGACAAACAGTGCAGGATAGTGTCTAAGCAGAGAGAACAAAGAGCGAGAGCGAGAGCAAGAGCAAGAGCTAGAGCTAAAGAGCAGACACTGCAGAGAATAGAAATTGCAATTTGCAATCTGTCATCTACAAGGTTACCAGAATTTTAAGAGATCAAATAGAAATGCTTAAAATTGATTGAAAATGCATAAAATACTGTAAATTCTTAAAAATCATTAGAAAAAATAAACAAATTTTAAAATTTATTATATTACTATTAATATTTGTATATTTTGGGATAATAAAAACTTAATTTTTTCAAAAAGTTTGAAATCTGTTTAAAAAAAAAAATAATTTTCTTGTATAAAATTCCAAATCTTGAAATTAAACACACATTTATAAAATAAATTCCTGTTATTTGTTTATTAGAAGCGCTTGTCTGAGCACTTTCAGAGAAACCTGAACATTTAATATATTGTGCTTAGAAGTAAATTCCATAGTGTCAAGATTAGGATCATCCATAGATAAACAAAAACTTATCAATAAATACACTATTTTTTGTCACACAAATATTTGTATTTTTTAGTTTAATTTTGGGATAATAAAAACCTAATGTTGAGTAGGACTTTTTTAAAAAGTTAGGAATCTGTTCACGTAATAATAATAATGAAAAAAAAAGATCTTTTATAAAATTTCAAAACTTGAAAATAAACACACATTTCTAACATAAATTCCTTTTATTTGTTTATTAGAAGCGCTTTTCTGAGTTCTTTCAGAGAAACCTGAACATTTAATATTAACTTAGAAGTCGATTCCATAGTGTCAAGATTAGGATCATCCAGATATTTATCAATATATGTCAGACTGTAGAGTATTTTTAGAGAGCGCCCCTTTTCTACAATAAGAAGGCGTGTCTCTCGCGTTGTCGCCCTTCGCAAAACCCACTCAAAATCGCAAAATTATACTCTCAATTTGCCGATCTTTTCATTCTGCGTTTTGTGTTCTATGTTCTACGTTCGGTTTGTCGATTGTTAATTGCGTATTTTGTTTTCATTCAATGCTCACTAAAAGAAAATGAAAGATGCCCGAGAAAAATAACGATAGTGCTCTTTAAATTTAGATATTTATTTATAATTATTTTTATATATTTTTTACAACCAAACAAAAACAAAATGCGAAACAACACACAAAGCATATTTGTTAAATTGCCGCTAAATTAACTCAAGATCACGAAGAAAAAAGAAAAAAAAATGTAGAAAAATAAAACACAGAAATCAACAAAATAACAAATTGTCAAAGTATTTGCTGATAAATATTTGTAGTTTCTTCGTCTCTCGCCCACTGACCCATGTGTCTAGATTCTAGAAGACGATTATACACAGAGCACTATGTATATTATATGTACATATGCACTATATAAAATATAAATAAGATGAGGTGTACGACTATGTAGATAATTAAGTAGATTAGCTGACATTATGTATTTAGTTAATTGAGGGTATTTTTGCCGAATCTTATTAACAGGAATGTGATAAAGCTTTATGAGACATTTTCTGCGTTTTTAATATGTCATCTCAGCATTATATCTTAACAATTTTTAATTCTCGAATAAAATGAAAATTATTTGAAATTATTACTATTGTGGCACAGCTTAAATTGAAAGCTTTCGTTAGCAAACGTTTTCAATCTCTGTAATTTTTCCTTTTGCGTCGATTGTAATATGTAATATTAAGTATACGCCGCATATCACATGATGAAATGAATTTACTTACGGTGTGTCTGACTGTTTGTCAGATTGGTTTGTTCAGATGATATATTGGATGAATTATAATACCCACAAAGCGAAACTGCAATCGCGTCGTCGAAGTCGTCATATTGTAATTTGCATTTGAATTTGTTGTCTTTTATTGCGTTTGATATTAAAATGAAACGTGAGCCGTGCATTTCTGTAAGGCATGCTATATGCATATATTTACTATATTAGACATACACACAGTTAATCAAGAAAGTGTTGTGACTGCAGAAAACAAAGTTAATATTGTTTTAAAAAATAATTTCATTTTATAAAATGAAAATTGATATTATATATCATTTTATTTTAAACTTGTTCTAAGAAACAACAGCAAATTTAATAAAATTAGAAAAGATAAGTCAAGTTTTAATGGAAATCAAATTGTGTAAAGCTTTCAATTCGTCCAAACAATTACTTGACTAACTGTATGTAGTTTTCCAATCCAGAAGCTATGCAGTTTCTTGTCCGAGTCTGGGGAATTTACATGTGGTTGGCAATTCTAAAAACAACTTTCGCGGAACTTGCGAAAGTTCCCAGCTCAGTTTCCTTCTCCTCTCTCTCTCTCTCTCTTTATCACTAAGCTGGGACTTGTAGAAAACTCAACGACGGACAACAAATCAAACAACAATAAATCAATCTATTTGAGCACTGTCTCAAAATGTATGTATTGGGCGTTGAGGCGGGGTTTGTTGTACAGTGTACAGTGTAGAGTGTACACTGTACATCATGCATGAATTGCAGCTGTACCACAACAACCACAATACTGGTATTGATCGTTAACTGCATTTCAAATGCGTCAAACACTGCGAATTGAATCATTTTCAATTAAATTGGGACAGAAAATTGACTCGGACTTTATCGATTGAATAGCTACAGTTACTGTTATTGTTATTATTATTATTTGTTTGTGTCTGAGTGTCTAATTGTTTATATGCTAGATTAATACATAAAAGTAATGAAAAACAGACGCTTTATTGTCATAGGTTTTCAATTGGAGATGTCAATTGAAAGCGTCGATTTCAATTCCGATTCTGGGAATAATTCGTTCCGATCACGCGATTCCAATGTTACATCACGAGTGCGCAGTTAATTCCCACATTCCCGTCCCCAAGGGAAATTAAAAAACTTGTAAATAGTTTTGGTTTTTGTTGGTTTTTGTTATTGTTTCGTTTCCTCTGCTTTTTTGAATCGTTTTTATTTTTAATTTCGAAATCATTTTAAATAGTTTGTTTTGATGTCCTTATGATTATTATTTTTTTTTTTTTTAAGTTGAGTTTACATCTGCAGTTTCAGTTTTGGATCTGATTTTGATCTCATCATCGTCTTGAAGTTAAATGGTCATTTTATTCTTGCTTGTATCGATAACTAAGTAATTAATCCATGGCTAAGTTTATTATTTTTACATTCTCATGACAAAATAGAAACGCTTTTTACTCGATTTAGTTTTCTTCAAATTCATTTGTTGTTATTATAATATTAGTTTTTCATGTTTTCTCTTGAACATTTTCTTTTTTCGCTTTGCTTGGCTAATTTTTATTAAAAATACATGACAAAAAAATTAATTATATTCTTTGATTTTTGTTTTTATATTGTTTTCAACATGCAATGCGTCGCCTGCGCGCAGTTGCTAAAGATTTACCTTAAAAAAATCAAAGACATGTCTTCAAAAACCAAATACCAACTGAAAAAAGTACGGAAAAAATGCCATAAAAAGGAATAAATAAATTAAGTACGCTTGCAGCTAGCAGGAGGAAAATTATGCAATTTTCTTTATATTTTATTTGCAGTGTTTTCTTTTTTCATCATCATCATTTTTTGTGTTTGTTTTCGTAAACATATATAAGGTTGTCTCTCGTATATTTAGGACTCTCTTCTTTAATAACATTTAAAACTACATAATAATTAAGCACTAAACTAGGCATTTAACTCACACATGTGCATATGTATATGTACAATACATATATCGAAACAATATAAAACAATTGTTTAGCTGCTTAAAAGTTAGTAACAAAAAAAAAAAAAAAAAAACTAAAGATAAAGATAAAGATAAACAGAAACAATATATGCATATAAGAAAGAGAGTGAGAAAGAAAAGTATACATCATGATTATAAATCAATGAAATATTGATATATCGCTTTACAATTGATGTATGTATATGTATGTATATACTAGAAACATTTACAATTACAACAAAACACACAATCTTAGTTTTCATTGTTCGCTTGATTTAAACTTTTAGTAGTATTGTTAACATTTCATTAAACAATGTGCGAATTTCTCTAGTTTCATGGTTTTTGTTTTTCTCTTGTCCTGTTGTAGGATATGATGATGCTTGTAGCACAGTATAACACTTTTTTGGCGATGGTATTTCCGCTTCTCCTGTCTCTCTCTCTCTCTGTCTGTCTCTATCCCTGTCTGTCCCTTATACGGGAATACCAATTCGTAATCGAAAAATTCATCAAACTTTTTTTTGCTCAGTTTTAATAACAAATTGCATACTCGCATATCATATATATGCATGTTATATGTATGTATATGTGTCTGTGTAAAATATGTATATGTAAATATTAACAATATTTTGTTGATTGCATGTAACAAAATCGAAAATCGCGAATCGATCATTTAACCAATTAACTGAAGCATGCAAATAATTTACATTTAACTATAGAACATTTAATGAAAGGGAAAACAGAAAAAGAGAGAAGAATAGAGAAAAACAACACAATTGCTGAAGCATACATATAGATTCCATTAATTGTTGCTGTTTCTTTCTCATTATGTTTTTGTTTTCGGTTTTCGGTTTTTTTTGTTCTTTTATCTAAAACTTGCCTAATTTAAATACTAATAAGAAGCACGCTGCGTTGGCGCCACCTGGCGGTGGGTAGGGGTGACCCCCGCAGCGGCTACAAAGGAAACTAACTCAATTTCGCGTTCGAGTTCGAATGAATTTCGAAGTCAATTGATTGATTTGTTTTGTTGTGTTTATGTTTATGTTTATGTTTATGTTACTTAGCAACTGCGACGCCTGATTCGGATTCTGATGCCGATAACGATGCCGATAACGATACCGATACCGATAACAATTACTTGCTATTGAGTAAATCCTCTCGACAGGCAACAGCAGCCACAAGCGCCGCTCCACGTCCGGATCCATCCTCGGAGAGCATCAGATCAAAAGTGATGCCCGGCTTGATAAGCTGCGTAATCTTCTCGACCATCAGATTGTGGAACTTGGGATGGAACCGATAGACGCTGCCATCGACGCCGACGGTGACATGTGGCTCATCCATCTTGTTGATCAGTGTCGCAATTCCCGCGGACACCAGATGCGCCGCCCGCTTCGAGACGCACTCGCAGATGTAACGGACATTGGCGCAGTCGCCGTCGGTGGCATTGGACAGACCCAGTTCCTCGAGCACCAGTCGGCAGTTGGTGAAATTGCCGGGCTCATCGGCTTCGATTTCGCTCACGTATTTGGTGAAGAAGAGGCCGCGGGTGAAGAGCACCTCGGATCCCTGGCCATTGAACAGTATGCCGTTCTGGGTCATCTTGGCGAGCACCAGACGCACCAGCTCTCCCATATACATGCCCGATATCATCTTCTCGAACGTCTGTTTGCCCGGATTGATGCTGTGACTATCGATATCCTTATCGAATTCGGTGCGCACAAAATCGAGTGCACCGTTATCACCAAACGCACCCCATTCCGTATTGATAAGGACATGGGGCTTACGATTATCGACGCCATCAAAGAGTTCCGCCTCCTCGACCTTCTCCACATAGCAGGCATTCGAGCCGGTGCCAACAATCAGTCCGATCTTGCAGCTGTGATTCTTCCAGGCGCAGCTCATCAGTGTGCCCGTCGTGTCATTGAGAATGGCACAGATATCGATCTGGACATCGCCGCGTCTGGCGATCGCATCCTTCAGCAGCTGGACCACATCCTCGTCAACGACGCCCGCACAATCGAATCCCTTTGTCCAGGTCGCCAGCAATCCCTTCGTCAATCCCAATTGACGCAGCGGAAACGAGAATGTGAATCCCAATGGCAAACGTTCCGAATACACATTATGCTCGGCCATAAAATTGGACAGACACTCGGCAATGTGATCGAAGAGCTGTATACCCGAACCGATCATAATGTGCTGCGGTATCGCATAGATACGCGACTCCATCTGAAAGTCATTGTTCTCCTGCAGATGGATGAGGAGTACACGGAAATTGGTGCCACCCAGATCGAGGGCCAGGAACTTGCCCCGCTCATTGCCATTGGGCAGATCCTGAACGTAGGTGACAAAGCACTTGACATTCGCCTTGGGATGCGTATCCTTGGCCAATCCCCGTCTCAGCTCGTGCAATATGCGATACGTTAGCTCCTGCACCTGTTCGTCCGTTAGCAACAGTTGCTGACATAACTCGTACACCATTTTCTTTTTATCCGCTGCACTCGCTGTTTGTATTTGAAATGCATTTGCATTTCTCACACTCTCTGTCGCAGTCGCAGTCGCAGTCGCTGTCGATGTCGCTGTCGCCGCTGTCACTGTCGCTGCATTTGTCGCTTTGCTCGCTGCAACTGCGCTGCCAGCGGTGCCAGCGCTGACTGCAGACTGAACTCTCACATTGTCCGTCTGGTCGCTGCCGCTGCCGTTGCTGTGCCCATTGAGATTTGTGGCTAGTCCGTTGGTATTTATAGACACGTTGCGCATCGCGCCATTCAGCTGCTGCTCTTGGTCCATATCTCCTCGTTGTTGTTGTTCTTGTTATTGTTGTCTAGTTGTCTAGTTGTAATTGCACTTTACAGTTACAGTTACAGTTACAGTCACTGTTGCTGTTGCTGTTGCTGTTGCAGTTCTCTTTTGTGCGGCAGTCAACGTACACTGGCCAACCACCAACAAAAATATAACAACAACAACAAAAAAACAAACAATGTTTTTTTTTTCTTTTTTTGTATTTCCTTCACACACGCGTTTTGCTCGCGTTTTTGGCCGCCTCGATTTTAGTTTTGTGCGCGTTTATTGTCGCTTTTTATTTTGTTACGCTGTGTAGTTTTTGTTTTTTTCTTGTTGCTTTTTCTTTTATTTGTTGCCGTTTTTCGCTTTTAGTTGAAAAAAAAAACTATTTTATTTGATTTTTTGCTATACTTCTTTTGTTTCGGCCGTTTTTATTTTTGTCCGCTGCACGCGTCCACTGCTGTGAAACGTTGTTACGGAATTATTCTCCGTGGAGCTTCGTCAGTTGCTTTACTCTGAACGCTGCCAGCGTTGAGCGCGCGCTGCCGCCGTCGACGTCTGTGCGTCGTTTCCATATGTGTGTTTGTCAGTGTGTTTGTCAGTGTGTGTGTCAGTGTATGCGCGCGTCGTGTACTTTGAAGGAACCTTGAAGGTCAAAATTGACAATTCATATTGGAGCGGGCAACTGTTTCTGCTGGGCCTGCGTTCAAGATACATTTTTTTGTATATAACACTTATGTCTGTCTGCGTGTGCATATCGTGGCAGAGAGAGCAAGCAAGCGCCAGTCGAAATATAGAGAGTAAGAGAGCATCAATTTTGTTGTTGCGCGCCTCATGAATGGACTCTGTATGTAAAGGCGGGCAGAAAGAGAGAGAGCAACGTCACCACCAGTGTTGCCGGAACAGCTTTTATCTGCTCACGTTTGGGTTTTATTTTTACAAGTTGAATTGAATTCTGGATTTTTAACACCCACACTTTGTGAAAAAGGTTCACAAATTAACCGTGATTCCAAAATGTGGTAATAGTCTATTAGCACGGACCAACTCCAAATAAAAAAAAAAAAACCCCAAATAGAGGGCAATTTATCATGAATTTGAAATGTATCTTATGCAATTTAAAAAATTAATTTTAGCTAGTTTGATCAATTTTAAAACTCTTCAAGTCGCTAAGATTTTGACATTTAAGAGCAAATAAAGTTAGTTTTAAGAGCATTAAGAGTAGTTTTTGGGTTGTTAGAAATTTATAAAAAGATTCTGGTGTTTTGCTGGAAATTATAGCTTTTTTATCTGGTTCTCATTAAAATAAGCTTTTGTTGCCAGCACTGTTCACCACACTGTTCTCCCCACGAACAGTCACTAAGAGCAAGGCAGAGAGAGAGAGAGAGAGTGAGAGAGAGGGTGAGGGTGAGCGTAAAAAGAGCGGTCAGGTGTGCGTGTTGGTTATAGGCATATTTGCCTTTTTGCCACCGTCAGCAAAGCCACTGTAGAGTGTACACTGCAAAGACGGCATGATGGAGTAGTCATTAAATATGTACATATGATTAAATGCTGGGAGTGAACTCTTTGTGTAATTAACTAATGTAGGGCAACTTTACAATTGAAACTGTTATTAAACGAGCCTTGATAGTTGCTACTTCTATTAATGCAAGGTAGTCTTATAAGAGAGGCATTTGCAGCTCATTCAAATGTCGACATGGACTGTTCTCTTTTTTGGGGATCTTTCTGTGGCCCTTGATGGTAATCTTAGTTGTTGTTGTTGCTGGCGTATAACAGTTTACTCTCAGTTTACATATCGGGAACAAGTTTGCATAGCTGTTTGCTGTGTGAGAGTGTGAGTGTGTGTGTGTGTGTGTGTGTACCAGTTTGGCATACAATTTTTGTTGATGTTCGATTTTAAGAGGCGCTGCGCTGCCTGCTTTTGACGCTGACGTTGGCGTTGGCGTTCGTGGGGCTCGTCTCGCATTTATCTGCTGCTGCTGCTTGGCCTCCCTCTGCCACTGCCACTGCATATGTGTGTGTGTGTGTACATACACACATTGTGCAGGTACATAAATATGTGTGTGTGTGTGTGTGTTAATTTTACGTGCCGTCGCCGACGTGCGCTCTACAACAACAACAACAACAACAACAACAACAACTTACAATCCAGACAAAGGCATCGCCTGACCGTTTGTATGTTTGTATTGCAACTCCAACTCTCCCCCCACCACTCACTTGAATTTAAAAAAAGTTTCTGGTATTCAATATTAATAATAATTACTACACAAGTGTTTCTCAGAATTTGTTTATTAACACATGTGTTATATATTGCATTCACATACATACATACATGCATATTATGATACACACATGCATTCATATGTACTTTAATGCATTGGTAGTTGTGCTTCGCTGTTGTTGTTGTTGTTGTCGTTGTCCAAAGAGGCTCGTCTGTCTGTTGCTCTTGCAGTTGCATTTGCCATTATTTCGCCATTTTGTTTCTCTTGCTCAATTTACTCTCAGTTACTGCAACTGTTGGCGCTCTGTGATCTTGCCTATGTTTGTCTTCTGTGCTACTTACGCATGCCTGTGTGTGTACATTTGTTTGCATGTATGTGTTGAAGAGATTAAGAGATTCCATGGTTTAGTTAAGCTTATGCAAGTCTGTGAAACTGTGTCGAAATTGCGATTGCAGTTCTCTTAAAGAGCTGACATTGTACTGCACACAGGAAACACAACACAAACACAAATGTAAGTACAATATATTTATGTACATGTACATGTATTGTAGCATGAAATATTCTCGTGCAATTGGAAATTCAAATTTGCTTGGTAATAAGTTAACTTATTGAGTTATTTAGGAATTCAGACGGGCCCACATGTTTGTACATACATACATACAAACATACACACATACGAATGTAGGAGTACACGCCCCTTTGTATGTGTGCATTTGCATTCAAACATACATACACACGTATGTATGTGTATGCATACAGTTAATAAACAAAGTGTTTTGACCAATTAAAGTTTACATATTTGTTGTTTTTATTCTTAATTAATTTTGAAAAATAGTTGAAATAAATTAATATTATTGTTTTCTACTATTTTGTTAAACTTGTTTTAAAAAATTAAATAAAAATTCATAAAAATAATTTCATACTAACATATATTTTTTTGCAACATAAAATGTGTTTATTGTTTTTGTCAAAATATGTTCCTGACTAACTGTATGTATGTACATATGTATGCCGCACGTGTCTTTCTTAAACTTTTTGCCGTAAACAAAATAATTCAAAACAACAACATTTCAGATAGATATATGTATATGTATAATACATACATATAAAATAATCCGTATATAATCCGTTTAGTATGTGTACAAAGGGCATGGATAATTTAATTTTTAGCGCTTAGTCAGCATAATGAAATATGGCTAATGTTATTTCCATTTCTTATCAAACCACAAACAAAATTGCGAAAAGTACAAATACATACATATGTACATATACAACGAGTACAGTGGTCACTCGATAACTGAAGCTCTGTATTTTGTCATTACTAAATAAACTAAGTCACAACTTTGGGTTAAAACTGCAATCTTTAAATACTCTATTATATAGTTTAAATTTTGAACTGTTCACACTTTCATGTGATCACTGTTATACCAAGTGAGTGTGAGAGAGAGAGAGAGAGAGAGAGGCAACTAAGAGAGCGCAGAGAGTTACGCTCTTTGCTTCTCGTGCTGCTTCAATTCTTATCAATCCACAAACTAACCGAAGAAATGTTTATCTTTTAAAATTCAAAACACATGAGGAACTAATTCGTTCTTATCAGTTCAACGGAAATTGCCTAGAAATAATGGAAATACATATATATATATTTTTGTGGGCGTCTGACCAGAGCGGTGAGGGGGGGAGAACCGAAGAGAAAGGCATGTAAAGTAATGTAAGCTTTATAAACTCTATTGTTTTACGATTACGCTACTTTCTAATCAGCACTTGCAAGTGCAATGTTATATTATAACAAACTTATGTACATACATAAGTATAATAGTTATCGCTGCCACGCCTCCCTCATCATCACTGTAGTGTTGTCTTTGCTGCGATGAGTCAGCGATTTGTATTTTGTTGGTGTGCAACAGGAAAGCGCCATTAACAGTAATTGCCAACAATAATAATGAAATCCTGTTTCTGTGACAAAACCGGATCGACAGATACTGACAGATATTGAGAGCCGAGGCGATTCGAGTGTCTTGGCGAACCAGTTAAACGAACCCAAGATTAACAAGGAAGAACGCTTAACTCCAGCTAACTCAGCTGGGAGCGACCCTGTACTTATTCTCCATATAATAAGTTCACCATCTATATAAAAATAAACAAATTCAAACAATTTTTAATTAGCACTTTCCAACACTTAACTTATTTTTATATTTTTATTATACCCGCCATTTAAAAAATAAGTAAAAGGGTATATTGTGTTCGTTGGAATGTATGTAACAGGGAGAAGCATGCCTATCCGACCCCATAAAGTATATACATATGTATATTCCTGATCAGACCGTCTGTTTGTTTTCGCAAATTGCGAAAAACCACCACACCAATAGATTTTAAAATGATACATTTTTTATCGAAAATAACATTATCTATTATCTCACTTAACCGCAGCAAGATCGGACAAGTAGATCGGCAGTAATAGCTAACCAAAGTTATTATTCATTAATTCAATACACTCGCCTAAAAGTATGCAGTATTTTTATTAGGTAGTCATTTCTATTAAGTACTTTCTCGACTATAGTCTTTCCGACTAGTTTTTTTTTTCTTTCTTTTTTTTTTATTTATTTATTTAATATGTATTGATTTGTAATGCTACAAGTACATAATGACTTAAAAATTATTGCATATTATGTTGAAATAATATTTGTTAAAAAAAAAACAAATACTTTTTGAATTCGGAGATGCAATACCATTATTAAAGTTTTAAAGTACAGGGTCAAAGAACGAACACTTCTTGGAACCACTTAAGATCAAACGACATATACACTGAAGAAAAATACACGCACCCACACTTTTGAACATACATACATACGTCTAAATTTAGAGAGAGACGTTTTTTTCCTTATTTAATTTCAATTCTGCGACGTCAGCTTACAACATAACTTCATACATATGTGTGTGTGTGTGTGTGTGTATGTCCGCAATTGGGAATCCAGATTTGGGGGCTCGCCCCGTTGTACACTCACACACTCACTCACACACACACACACTCTGGCACACAATTTTGTACACGTGTGTGTGTGTGTATGTGTAAAGGTGGGTCGTATTGCTTTGCGCTTGCTCATCGCTGCTGCCTATGTATGTATGTGTGTGTTTGTGTATGCATGTGTGTACCAGTGTATACACACAGAATAATTGATTTTTTTTTATTCTTGATATTCGGGAGCGCTCTCTTATTTCCAATTTCTCCACGCGCAGAGCCTGCTGTGACGTCAATGATGATGACGTCGACAGCGACGAGTTTTGTGAAACTGGCATACAAAAATCAGCCGAGGTAGTGACTGAGGCAAAGGCAGAGGCAGAGACGCCAGCAGAGGCAGAGACAGTCCAGGGGTCAATGCAGTGTGCCAGCTAACGGAAATTTTGTGAACGTTGCGTATACGCCAGTTGAAACATTAGCCAAAAAGACCTTCGCTCTCGCAAAAAAAAGCCATTAATTATACAAATTCAAATTTTTGGCAGCTTAAATAATTTCACGTGACGCTGCGTCGCCCACGTAAAAAAACAAATTATTATTGTAGCAAATTTGCAGACAACAAAAACAACAAAAAATAGCAACTAAAACTATCAAAAATTCCACGAGTTTTTATCTTAAGCATTTACATACATATGTGTTTAAATACAAGTGTATAAGTTTTATATATATTTTTGCAAAACATTTGCTATGCAGCCTTGAATACTCTTTCCGCTGACTGACTGCTAATAATAGCCTTAAAGAGGCGTGTTTTTATCATTTAACTGATTTCAGATTTCTGCTAACAAGTATTGCCATAAAAATACTCATCATATTTATATAGAAAAACGAGTTGCTGACTATTGTGCTAATTTCAGTTTATACGTGTATCTTTTTGTCGCCTCAACTTTTTTTTATCTTTGCAGTTTTATTTATTTTTATTTACGTTTGTTTTATTTCATTTGAAACTGTAACAAATTAATTTGTTGACTGCTTTAAGTTGACGTTTAGTAAATTTCGTTTCTTAATCTTTTCAGTTGTAAATTTGAAATCTTTTAAAAATTAATAAACAATTCTTTTCTTCTTTTTTTTAAGTTTATTTTGAACTGTTGACTGCTCTTAGTTGACGTTAAATAGATACATTTATTCCCTTTAATATAGGCGTCAACTCCGATTGCATCAGCCTTTAAACTTCGGCAAGGTCAAATGCACGGGCGTATAACAGTAACAGTTTTAATGTGCGACAGCTCTGCTCCCTCCCACCCTACATATACATATACATATGTAAGTAGGTATCTGTGTAGGTGACGATGAAGAGTATTCTGCAATGTTGACTATTGAACTGAAAAAAAATAGAGACAAAACTCGTTTGTCATGCGATATATTTGATACGACACTATAGTGTGTATAGCCAGAAACTGGTTGGTTTACATTTCTTAACAGCAATTATAAATATAAACAAGTTACCGACCTTAAGATACCCGTTAATCAATTTAATTACAGTTAGTCAAGTAACTGTTTTGACGAATTCGTTAATAAAAAAAAAAATATCTTTGATTTTTTTCATTTTATTTTTTGTTAGAACAAGCTACAAAAATAATAATCGAAATCCAATGGGTATATCTATTTTTACAAATTAAAAATAAATACGCATATTTTTTTTTTGTCAAAACACTTGCATGAGATACTGTACATTTATATTTTATCTATAAATTGATGCACTAACGATATAAAAATACAGCATACATTTAGGCGCTTGTGTTGCTACTTCCGACTGCATACATTGCAACAATTAGAAAATACCCTTGTTCACTACGAGTAACGGGTATACAAATTACTTACATACAAATCATGCATAGAAAAATATATATAGGTATGTATTTGAGCTGAGCATAATAGAAAAGGCATTTAGATTTCGACAACACGTTTCAAGCACATGTTTGGCGGGGCCGTGAACTGACTGACGGGTCCAGTCATGTGATTAGAGAGACAGACATAGAGACAGGCAAGATCGCATGACGAAATCCTTCACATTCAGGTCCCCACATGGGCTGCACGTGTGCACCAAGCACTTAAAATTTCAATAACATTTGACATATTTACATATCGCTCATTTATATGAAGAGTGACACACAAGTCAAAAAATGCAGACATACGGCAAAAGAAAACTTTAAATGCCTTTATCTCGATTTGTAATTTTTTGTGCCAGACTATGTCACTCTTCAAGTAAATGAGCGATATGTTTGTAAGCTTAAAACTCAATTTGAATGCGCGCCGCATGCTAGTGCTGCCAGACAGTTGGATTTGAAAACCTTGTCATACTGATGATGTGGCAGCGTCGTTACCTAAAAATCATCGTGCTATCGGCGCTATAAGCGTCATCGATAACATTCAGTTTTACTCAGCACTATTTGACTTGTTAACCAGCACTCTAGTTTGCTGGCAACGTAAAAAAGAAACGGAAGAGAGCGGGAGTACTTGTTGTTTTTTTTTTATATTTTTTGCGCCACACGCTTAAGCAACTTGCAAAAGAAAATTGAAACAATAAGTTTAAACGAAAAAAAACAGCAAAAAAGAAATCGAATTTGTTAAAGTGGTAATAAGAAGCGGTTGATAGTGTGAAATGACAACGTCTTCAATTAAACGACGTCGTTCGCCACACGATGTCACACGGGCATCGAACGATGGCGACGGCGATGGCGATGGCCTCCAGCGGGAGGAGAACGACTATGAGACAACAACCACAACGATGGACAACAATGGCACTAGTGTGTTGGCCAATGATCACGCCATCAATAACGTTACCAACACTGGCCATCTGGGCAAGCGTGACTCCGAGGAGGATAGCTGGGCATCCAAAGGCTATAGCTATATCAATCCGTTTGTGCATCGCATACAAATCGACAATCACATTGATGTGGCCAAGGTAAGTTTCCCGTTCCCGTTTCCCGTTCCGTACGTTCTTCCGTATTCCTTGGTTCATTCATGCAAAACAGATGAAGCACAGCTGTAGCTATCTTTGTGGGTGTGGGTGTGTGTGTGTGTGTGTGTGTGTGCGTGTGTGTGCGTGTGAAATATGAGCAATACACTCAAGTGAACTGATGACAGGTGTCAAGAGCGCGAGGGGAGGGATGGGTGTGAGTGTGAGTGCGAAGGCGAGTGCAAGTGAGAGAGGGTGTCTACGGCGGGTCTGCTTAACACTCGTGTGAATTTTCTATTGTTGTTTGTTGTGTTGTTATCTATTGACCCACACGCACAGACATTTCAAGTGCAGCACACATACATAAATATATTTCTTGCATACGTATGCATGTGTGTGTGTGTGTGTGCCTGTGACGATGTCGATAACTCTGCGTGTTACATACATACATTTCTCGATATACGACTTTCCTCTGCGATTTATCTCCGTCATAGTTTTGCGATGCCGCTGCCAACGTCGCTGTCAGCGTCAGCGGCAACGTCGCTGCGAACTAGCGAGCAATGTTGAAACAAAAAGAAGAAAACAAAAAAGCAGCAGCGAGAATCGTACGATTTTCTTGTTGTCTTATTGTTGTTGTTGTTGTTGTTGGTGCTTTTGCTATTTCGTTGCCGGCTCTTTGGCGCTTTTGTTGCCATGTAGTTGTCGTTGTAGTTGTAGTTGCTTTTACTTGGCCACTTCTGTGGCTATGTAGTTTTGTATGTTGTTTTTGGTCTGTGCTTCTGCTGTTATTATATGAAGTGTTCCCATTCCAAAGTACACCATAAAAGCACATAAATGGTCCCCCCCCACCACCATCTCCACCTCATACTTTTAACTGTGCTAATAATCAAACAAAACGTTTTATACACGTTCCACTCTATTCTAATTGCCATGGCCTGCATAATGTGACACTTACCGTCCCCCTCCCACGCATTTAATAGCTCTATGCTCTATTATCGAAAGGCGATAGATAGACAGATACACATACATATATGTATATGTATGTATGCGTGTACAGTAGCAGCGAAGCAGAACACAAACAACAATATCTACTTAAATGCCCATGTGAATCACATTGTATTATTTATCGAGGGGGTGGAACATTGAACAAGAGATGAAATTAATCTAAATTTAGATATGATGCGGTTCAATAGTTCGTGGTCTTAATCAATAGTGGTTTACCATCATTGCGCAAAATTCCAAATAAATCAAAGAAATTCACAAATAGATATTACAAAAATAAAAACAGTAAAAGGATTTCTGTTTTGTGAAAACAATTACTTGTCTAACTGTAGACACGCCTACAGATATATGTACATATGTACATATGGTAGAGTGAAAGTGTGAGAAAGAGAGAGAGAGAGAGCGAAAAGTGATAATACATACTGCACAGTGGTATTGCGCTATCATTTCACATTAATTACTTTATGAATTTCGCACAATTTGAAATTGAGTTAATCAATCATACAATATATTGACCTAGTGCACTTGTACGCTTATAAGACTTATAAGGTGACTAACATATTGGCACAGACCTCAATTAGTTTTGACAGCTGTTTCAATGGCATCGAACAAATCTTAAGCCAAAACCGAAACTAGTTTAAGTTCGTCTTATTTGCCCTCCTCACTGAATCAAGGTCGAGTGGTCGAGAAGGCACTCACACTATTCAACTCTTTAGTCGTTTAATGACATGCTTATTTTATACAAATTCACAAATATACATTGACATAATGTATGCACACATTCATACACAACTTTAAAGTGAAAAAAAGCTTTTACATTTTTCATTTGCTTTGCTAATTTTCATTTTCAGTTTACAGAATTGCAAATTTATCAAGTTTTCGCAATTAACTTAACACACAATTTTACAACACTGAACATATCTCTTTTGGGTATTTTTTGAAAGTTGAAAACACATATTTTTAAATATAAGCTTTTTACCAATTTTTTGATTAATTAGTGCCCAGCCCTGGCCTTACTAGATTTAGTATTTTAATCAATTTGGATTACCAGGGACACATAGCTTTAATTTAATTCGATTTGCAGAAATATCACTTAAAAGTTCAATTAGAATGTACTTGAAAGTAAATAAGAAATGTAAATGCAATCACCGATTAAAATATATATTCTAAATCTCATCGTACAGAGCTAAAATAAAATACTGGCTGGTAACAAATTATGTTATTTATTAAATTATGTAACAATATACAGGATTAAACTAAATTATGATCACTAAAATCGCTCTAAACGTAGACTCGATTAAATACAGGGCCGCAAATTGAGGGCCGGGCATTCCGTTCAACTTACGTTTCCTATTTGCAGGGAATCAAACGCGATTATTTATAATTCAATTGTAATATTTTATTATTTTTGTCATGATTTGATTTTATTTCAAATCATTGAATGCAGTATTTTGTGCATACATTTATACAAATTATCTATTCTTGAAAGTTGAATAGTATTTTTTTTTATATTTTTTAAATATCAATTTAATATTACAAAAATACAAATGTTGCGAAACCTTCTAATGATTTTTCAGTATTTCTGTTATAAAAGTCTTTTCATTAATCCTTAAGCAGAACTTCCCAAGTTTGAAAAATGCATAATGTAAATAAAGTGATAATTGAAGGTCAAACCGATGACCCAAAAAGGCCTTTGCAACCAGACAATTGATTGATTAATTTGACTTATGTAGAAGTCCCCCAAGAGATAGCTTGTGGGATCTACGGATCAGCGGGTTTATTTTTCTGGTTTGTTTATTTATTTATTTTCTTTTTAAATACAAATTCGGTTGTAGATTTGGTAATTCAAAGTTCAGAAACATTGACGTCTTATCATTATGCGTTTTACTCGACATAGTTGACGCGTCTATTGATAAGGAAACGTAAAACACGATTGCGTCTGGAATCACAAATATGATTGTAAATCTTTTATAGATCTACGTGTTGAGTGTGCTACTGCTACCGATACGTGTTGTGGGATGTGTCCTCTCACTGCTCTCGGCCTGGATGTTCGCCTACATCGGATTATATGGTGTGTCCCTGGAGCAATTACAGGCAAAGCCCCTCACCGGTTGGCGCAGGTAAGTTCAAACTAATCAAAGTGCTTAAATAATGCATTAATGTTAATTGTAATCAATTGATAGGGGCTTTCAGTACTTGACAGCGCGTGCCATGCGCATGGTGTACACATCTGGATCATTTTACTATATCAATTTCAAAGGCACTCCCGCTACTCCAAAGGAGGCACCCATTTTGGTTGTGGCACCGCACTCCTCCTACGTTGATTCCATATTTGTTGTAGCCGGTCATCCGCCATCGATTGTGGCCAAACGGGAGACGGCTGACATTCCTCTGCTGGGACGCATTATTAATTATGCTCAGCCCATCTATGTGCAGCGTGAGGATCCCAATTCGAGGCAGAATACCATACGGCAAATCGTTGATCGCACACGTTCCACTGACAATTGGCAGCAGGTTGTTATCTTTGCTGAGGGTACTTGCACCAATCGTACCGCATTAATCAAATTCAAACCCGGCGCCTTTTATCCCGGCGTACCCGTGCAGCCGGTGTTGCTTCGATATCCCAACAAATATGACACCTTCACCTGGACTTGGGATGGACCAGGAGTGTAAGCAAATGTCATCTAAGCTATTACTCGAATTAATCGAATCTTTTTATCATATAGCCTGCGTCTACTCTGGCTGACAATGACACAATTCTATAACCGTTGCGAGGTTGAATATCTGCCCGTTTATACTCCCTCGCCAGCTGAGGTGGCCGATGCCAATCTTTATGCTCACAATGTGCGCGAAGTGATGGCCAAGTGAGTAACCATACAACGTATACAGTTCCATTTCAATTTGTCATATCATCTCTTTTTCTCTTAAGTGCTTTAAATGTTCCCACATCGGACTACTCATTTGAGGATGTTATCGTTATGAGTCGAGCCCGCGAGATGAAAATCCCATTTCCCGGTGACATTGTGGAAATTGAGCATACGCTCGATTCTCTGGGACTTTTTGATTCGAAACGTGACATGGAACTTTGCGATAGCTTCCTTTCGTTATCTAACACAGACACTGTGGACATTATTACATTTGCCGAGCTGCTTCAAGTGGATCTCCAGAATTCCGAACTGCACAAATTGTTTGCTTTGTTGGACCATGTAAGTAGTGATTAGTTTAATAGATAATCCAAAAGAAATTCACTATAAATATGTCTCTGATTTCATAGCGTCGCAAGGGTACAGTGAGTCTAAAGAGTTTTCTGCTTTGTTCGCTATTTTGCAAATTGAAGAATTGCGATATTATAACATTTCTGCGATCGTTAATCAAGGTGAGTTCACTTTAATCCTAATCTTGATCAAAGCTCGGTACATTACTCTCCATTTTTTATTGCAGCTGTATAATCCGAGCAGTCAACAAATTGAGAGGGAGAATTTTGTACGTTTGTTGCGACACGCTGGTGGCAAGTTGAACGAACAAAAGGCACAGGCGCTCTTCTACGCGATAGACATTGATAATGTTGGCCACATTTCGTTCGGTAAGTCATCGACTTATAGCCTAATTGTACTCGGCAATTATGTCCATAATTTGTATAGTATATTATTATTATTATTATTACTTTTTTTTTATTATAGATGCATTTGCGCAGTATACGGAGAAGCAAACGAGCTACAAGTTTCTCTATCACAAGTCCGAGCACATAAGAAGACCGAAGACCAATGCCGCAAAGACAACCTCCGTCACAACCAACTGAACGAGAAATTAGGAAATGCATTTTGGAGGCTGCAACAAACACATCTGAGCTGTTCTATAGGTATTCGAGAGCTGTGCCATAGGCACAAGGCGGCATATGGGGCAACCGGCAACATAAGATAAACAGAGAAAGATATAGAGAAATAGTGGCAGAGAGAGGGACGAAGCAAGCGAAAACGAGAGGGTAGATTAACGTAGTACATTGGATATGAAAGCGAAGTCAACATCAACCCAAGCTTAAAGTTCAATTGTAAACTATATACATAAACATATATTTTGTAATATTTAATTTATTTATTGTGTACGTGTTTGTTGCCAACTGTAATTAGATTTGTTAAGCATGAGGCAGATAGAAGAAATATGCTGGAAATCGAATTTGATCTGTCTGCACATAATATTTAAACGATTAGCCCTTATGTGTACTTGTACTTTAACATTTAACGCAAGTCATTTCATTATTGTGATTCTACTTATATACATACATTTATATGTATCTATTTATCTATCTAACTATCTATCTATGTATGTATCTTTAGCCAACAGCAAACACCAAAAGACTTGTATTCCATGCCCACAGCAACAAACCCTTACTGTATTTTTAACAAAGCCATACCTCCGTTATTCTTACCATAGTCAGCCAGTAAATAGAAAAGAAACCATTTAACAAAACTATGTATACCAAAAAGATCCTCCTATGAATACACTCACTCGCAACCGAACCGAAAATTAGAAAAGTTTCAGCCGTAAGTTAGTCCATTTATTCGGTTCAACATCTCTCCCTTATGGTATTTTTAATTGCCATATACATCTATACATATATGTATACAATACTTATTGTGCATTTGTAACTTACACGCAAACATAGACTTTCGGGCACTACTTGAGCACCCCTCGGCAATCCCGAATTCAATCAATTTTAGAAACTAGCTGTACTTAAGCAACCCATAGTCTTATGCCTAGAGACAAGAACTAGTTATCAACAGCAGCAGCAACAAGCAACAACAGCGTGCAACATGCAACAGTTGTAAAATACACATAGACACATATACACAAACACACACACACACATACACACACACATGCATAGATACATTATGTTTCATTACTTAGCAGAAAATGTTGTAAAAACAACGAAAACGCATCTATGTTTTTCTTCCATGCAGATTATATATTATAATTTATATAAATCAACTTCATTATTATTATAATTATTTCTTTTATCAAGAATTGTGCAATTATGTTTATTTTCTATTTTTCGCTGAGTACTTTGAAATGAATTTTTGTAAATATTTACTTCTAACTATATTTAAAAATTGGGTTTCCCTTGAAAGATTAGTCCATAATTTGAGGCGAATTTACAGAGATGCTAGCGTTGTTTCATTAGTCTGACGTTTTGGGGATTTTATCTCGCGACGCAGCTCCAATAGTTGAACATTTACATTTGAACTAAGCATAAGAAAAAAAGTATATATATTATATATACCCTTAGTGTGTACATGATATAATCCAACAATGTATGTTTACGCGTATATGCTATTATTTATACCAGATATTATTATTGTTAACAACATCTACAGCCGGTTGAGAGATCTGCTCAAATAAATAATTGTGTACCTTATAAGCAAACCAAAAAAAACCAATCGTTTATTTACTAATAGTGTTATGCTGGAAATGTCTTCGTCGGTTTCGATATGTCCATATTGTTCGAAATATCTTTACCGCTTTATTGGACCCATCTTTCTTTCAGCTTTTTTCATTTGGAAAATTAAAAAAGAAATAAAAGCTCGATATCTTCATTATTAAAAGATATTAGCCAAATAAATAGATTTCGTTAGTTAGTTTCACTTTAAGCTACTAAGAACGCAAAACTCTGCAAATTGGGCAAACCTTTTTTTAATTAAAACATTTTAATAATCAGGGTTGTCACTGAAACCGAAACTAACCGAAAATCTCCAAAAAATATATGGAGATTTGGAAGATTTTCTATTGGTTTCGTTTTCTGTGGTACCCCTGATTGTAAGTTTATTTCCAAAGTTATTGAATGTAAATAACTTTTCTTGTTTATTTGTAACAAGTCTTCCTATGACACGGTTCGTAAAAAAGGTAACTTTCAACTCAATCGGACTTTAATCTAAATATCTAAAAAAACCCTTTATAATATTTACACTCTGTTCTTTTTAGAAGTAAATATTAAGAACAAGCTAAGATATAGATAGATTGGATTCGTGGTCGATATGTTTAATCAGAAAATATATTCATGTGTAAAAATTTCTGGGTGAAATTTTCACAATATGTGAGTTTGATTTATCTGAAGTTGTTGTCCACGTTGGGCCTTCGATGAACCGGCTAATCGATAAGTCTGGACTACATAGTGGGCGTACACCCGGAGCAGTAGCGCTGCCGGCGCAGAAACGCCCCGCAGTTGACGTCGCCAGCGTCGATTCTCGAAAATGGCAGAGTCGAGTTCAAATCGCATAGCAGTGAACGTCGTGTGATCAACGGACGTATTATTTGGATAAATCTTAGACATATACATATATTATTTTTTTTTATTATTATTTATCTGTTTGAAGTGCATTGTGTGTGTGTGTGTGTGTCAAATGCTAGTGTAAGGCATGGAAGGACACCTTCAATGGCTGCAGTTGCTCCTGCTGAGTTTACTGTACTCCGTGCAGTGTTTCGTGAACTCGTAAGTGAGAAACAACGATGTAAATCTCTCTGGTCCATCCGTTCATTGCCCTACTCGATACTCCTCACAGACCCAAGATCATCAGCAAAGATGGCAATCTGATATTCGAATCTGGCGCGAATCGTAACATCAGTTTTCAACTGAAGGGCAACTCTCGTCTGATCATCAATGAGGAATACGATGTGCTGGATCTGTTGTTGCCCATGAGCGCCCACAAGAAGCGACCCTCTGGCGCTTCGAAGGACGAATGGAGTGGTCCCGAGGATTTTGTGGATCTACGTGATCTCGCCGATCAATTAACCGAGTTCAAATCACAGACACTCGGTTCCAATGGACTGAACTCGATGCTACGACAGCTGCAGAACAGGTAACCAGTTGATTTTAATAGAAAACAAACAGAAAAGGAACAAGATCCTTAAAACTAAGGATGATGCGTAAGGACATATTTTTTTTTTTCAAATTAGTCTTAAGTTAAGTTAAGTTAATTTGTCTTAATGTTTGTAACAGGGAGAAGAAGGCATCTCCGACCCTATAAAGTATATATATTCTTGATCAGCATCAACAGCCGAGTCGATATAGCCATGTGTGTCTGTCCGTCTGTCTGTTTGTCCGTATGGACAATAGGATCTCAGAAACTATAAGAGATAGAGTAACCAAATTTTGCACACATATTTCTATAGACCTCACGCTGATTAAGTTTGTTTTAAATTTAAGTCACGCCCCTGCATATCGCGAAAAACCAGCACACCCACCTTTTTTAAGATAATACAGTTTTAATGGTAAATCTCACTTAAAATCAGCAAGATCGGACAAGTCAAATGGGAGTATTAGCTAACCAAATTTATTAATAATGTTAGTATTTCAATACAATCAATCTTAAGGTATTTTTATTTATATTGAAATAAGTAACGGATATCCTATGGTCGGGATCTCGACTATAGCCTATTGATATAGAAAATTGATAACATTTAATAAGTTGTAGAAAAGTGTTGTCAATTTAGATGTACTTTGCTGGATTTACGGGGAAGCTAACTTTTGATGTAGATTTTATATATATAAGAAGAAGGAGTAGTTAGTTAGTTAGTCTTACAGTATTTGCCCCAAATTGTGGCACTCTTGATTGATTCGCCTCTTGTGAAACTGTGTGCAGAACTCGGGCAAGTCAATTGCTATTGCGACGTCTACAGTTACGACTGCGTCAGGTGGAGAACAAGGCGGACCGACTGAAGACGAAGCTGGAGCTGGACAGCTGTCAGAGTAGTCCCTGCGAGAATGGGGGAACGTGCTACAATACCTACGATGGGTTTAGTTGTCAATGTCGCAGCGCTTTCGAGGTAAACACGGATCGAATTGGGGGGCGTCTCTGGTTCAGTTGATAACCGAATTTTTCCATTTCTCCCTCTCTCTCACTCTCCGTCTGTCTCTTGCTCACTTGCTTACTATCAGGGCACCAAGTGTGAGAGAGATGTTAACGAGTGTGCACTGTTTGAGGGTACGGATCTGGGGTGCCAGAATGGAGGGCAGTGCGTGAATCAGCTTGGTTCCTTCAGTTGCCTTTGCACGCCGGGCTGGCATGGGATGCACTGCAGCCAACGGAAGACGGACTGTGGAGCGGCAAGTGCCTGGGAGCTCTGTGGTCACGGCAGTTGTGTGCCCAGCAGCGAAGCTCTAGGCTATCGTTGCATCTGCGAACCTGGCTGGAAGAGCAATGGCTTAACTCCCACCTGTACCGAGGATATTGACGAATGTAGCGCTGCCGCCCACACGCCCTGCTCCACCAAGTGTATCAATCTGCCCGGTAGCTTCACCTGCGCTCCTTGTGCCCCCGGTCTGACCGGCAACGGGGTCAGCTGTCGTGACATCAACGAGTGTGAGTCAAACAACGGCGGCTGCAGTCTGAGCCCACGGGTGGAGTGCATCAATAGCTATGGATCTAGCCACTGTGCTGACTGTCCCCTCGGCTGGACGGGAGATGGGCGCAGCTGTGTGCGTAGTAGCAGTCCCAGTGATTCCCCGGCTGCTCATTCGACCGCCGTTGGCTTGACCAGCTGCTCCCAGAGAGCTGCTCTCTGTCATCCCTCGGCGATTTGTTCGGAAATCTCCAATACGATCATCTGTAGTTGTCCTCAAGGCATGTTGGGCAATGGATACGGTGAGAATGGTTGCATCCGTGGCACCAACAACAACTGCAATGATCTGCCCTGTCTGGTAAGTCTCGCATCGTGAGGAGAGGAGGCCATAAGTTCATGGGTTAACATCGGCTTTAAATCGTAGAATGGCGGCGTCTGTCTGGACACTGGACCAACGAACTACACGTGCATGTGTCCCCGTGGCTTCCGTGGACCACGCTGTGATCCACTGCCCGATCCCTGCACATCGCAGCCCTGCCAAAATGATGGACGTTGCAGTCCAACCCCCGCGGACGGACAGTTCGTCTGTCAGTGTCGTCCGGGTTACTCGGGCCGCCTGTGCGACTCGCGGTTCAGCAGCTGCAATGGCATGCTTGTGGGACAGACGGGACGACTGCGTTATCCGCCGGGTGGCAGCAGCTATCAGCATAATGCCCAATGTGCCTGGGTGATTCGCACAAATGAAACTCAGGTGTTGAATGTGACCTTTCATAGCTTTAACCTGGAGGATTCGGCAGAGTGCCGCTTTGACTGGCTGCAAATCAACGATGGACGGTCGGCGGCTGCACAGATCATTGGTCGGTATTGTGGTAATCGTGTGCCACATGGCGGCAGCATCATCTCCTCCAGCAATCAGCTGTACTTGTGGTTCCGCTCCGACAACTCAACAGCCCACGAGGGATTCGACCTGACGTGGCAGTCAATGGAACCGCAGTGCGGTGGATTACTTGAATTTGACACTCACGGCACTTTAGCCTCTCCGGGATCTCCGGGTAACTATCCGAAGAATCGCGATTGCCAGTGGCATCTGGTTGCACCCAGCAACAAAAGAATTAAGCTAACTTTCTTCAGTCTGCAGCTGGAGCAGCATGACAGCTGTAATTTTGACTTTGTACAGGTAAGTGATGGCGATGGGA
Organism: Drosophila phalerata; assembly: GCA_951394115.2. Lineage (NCBI taxonomy): Eukaryota > Metazoa > Arthropoda > Insecta > Diptera > Drosophilidae > Drosophila > Drosophila phalerata. The sequence continues at coordinate 36,729,122 of OX596006.1, forward strand.
TTGGGATACTGCTAGTACAGTGAGGTGTGACCAACTCTTACCAACAGATTAGTGATGCCCTCTCGGGCACCGTATTGTACAAGTACTGCAGCAGTCAGCAACCGGCGCCATTGCTTCTCTCCACTCATGAGGCCATCATACGGTTCCATTCGGATGAGACGGGCAGCGATTTGGGATTCCAATTGCACTACTCTGCCGAGGGCAAACTGCCGGGTTGTGGGGGCGTCTATACCAAACAGGACGGATCTATCGTCTCTCCCATGTACACATCGGATGACGGTCTCATCGCCTGCGACTACGAGATACGCCTGGCCATAGGCGAGTCCATAGCCATTGATTTTGTGACATTCCAATTGAGTCCGGACTCGTGTTTGGCGCTATACGATGTGCCGGCCAACGGTGAGAATGTCAGAAGCGGTTTCTTGTCGGCCAAACATTGTGGCAACGACGGCACTCTTCCACCCACCTTCAATTCCCTCTACAATCGCGTCCGGATCAAGTTCTACACGAGTCGAACCGTCAATGACACATTCGATCGATTTAAGCTCAACTATCACATGGAATGCTCACACACCTTCGATGCGGAAAATGGAACAGTTATCTCACCGGGCTATCCCAACATGTCGGTATTGGGTTCCTGCACCTACAAGATCATCACAGCACCCAACACTGTCATCACGCTCAAACGAATTGACTTCCAGTTGGTGGATACCACCCAGGACAGCTCAGAGGAGGACTACGACGATGAACCCGACCAGTCTGGTGCCTGCGCTGAAGACAGCAGTCTGACCATTAACGATGGCCTCAACCAGGCCATACTAGGACCCTTCTGTGGTGGCCAGATACCGCCAGCGGAGTACGTGAGCAAGACAAATATGCTGGTACTGCACTTGGATTTGAAGGGTAGACGCGGGAGAGGTATAAAGTTCGATTATCAATCGATGCCCATAAGTGACTCGCAATGCGGTGGCGTCTACACCAAGGAGGGTCAGACAATACGACCGCCAATGACATCGGTTGGTCAATACCATAACGATTTGACATGCTCCTGGATCATCATGGCACCGCCTGGGAGGGCAATCCTGTTGCACTGGCTCAGCATGGATTTGGAGGAGGCCGACTGCAGCTACGACTATGTTGAGGTCTTTGACGAGCTTGCTGCCGCTGAGAATGATGAGAGGAGTCCACTGATTCGAGTCTGCGGTAATCAAGTGCCATCCGATATGGTGAGTCATGCCCGTCTGCTGACTATCAAATTTCAGTCGGACTTTGCGGATACGGGCACAGGATTTGAGCTAACCTATCGGTTTATCGAGCCCGAAAGTTGCGGTGGTCACATCCATGCATCCACCGGCATGCTCAACTCACCCCTGTATCCGTTGAACTATAGCAATGGCTTGGACTGCATCTGGCAGCTGAGTACACCAGCAAGTACTCAAATGGAGGTGCAGTTTGAGCTCTTCGAGCTGGACAATACGCCGGAATGCCGGGGCGATTGGTTGGAGGTGAGAAATGGAGGCAACAACAACTCCGCCTTAATTGGACGCTTCTGCGGCACGTCTATTCCACGACGCATACCCAGTTTCACCCATGATCTATATTTGCACTTTCACACGGATGACGTGGCAGCTGCTCGAGGTTTTCGCCTGAAATGGCGCATCTTTGCCAACGGCTGCGGCGGCAGATTGACGGGCAGCACGGGAGTCATCACGTCACCCAATTATCCCAATACGTATCCCAACAATCTGTACTGTGAATGGAAACTGGACGTGCATTACGGCTCCATGCTCCGCATCACAATTGATGATTTGGAAATGGAGGACACGAGCAGTTGTTACTATGACCACCTAGATATTGAGCCTGTCGATCACAACACTCGACTGCGCAATCCATCGAGCTATTCATTCTGCAAAATGCCCGAGGGAACTAACAATGTGATTAACTTGGATAGCAGCAATGCGAAAATCATATTCCGATCGGATATTAACAACGCATATCGCGGATTCCGACTATCGTATGTGGCGAATTGTCAGGTGAAATTGGATTCCAATCAGGGCATCATTGAGAGCCTCAACTTTGAGGAGTCCTTTTACGAGGGACCCATCAACTGCAGCTGGCAATTGCGAGCTCCACGCGGCAATCGCATTCGCCTCGAGATCTCACACTTTGATCGCCGCCTGGAGGCACAACCCCAAGATGCCGACGGTGGACTCTACGTGATCCATGGCAAATCTGTGATACCCATTGTGGGTCTAAGTGCTCCCAATATAACCGAAGATCACGTGACAATTGTGCATAACACGAGCAGTGTCAACTTCCGCTTGGAGTACCGCATCGAAGGCTGTCTCCATGAGCTGCGGGGCGAGAGCGGATCCTTTAAGTCCCTCAACTATCCGAAAATGTATCCCAATGACATTGAATGCTATTGGCAGATCCATGCACCGCTTGGAAACGTCATCGAGTTGACCGTGCTGAACATGGACATCGAGCAATCTGTTAACTGTACCAAGGATGCCCTTGTGGTCAGTTGCGTTCATAGAGATCTTGCAAGGATCTTACCCTTTCATGGATCCGACCTGATCTGCCTGACTAATCGCTCAAATCTTTCCTCCAACAGATCTCTAATACCTTGGGCGAGTCGTTCCCCACTGAGCGACACTGTGGCCACAATAATAAGTTGATCATCACCAGCGCCGGTCACAAGTTGTACGTTAGCTTGATCAGCGATAACTCCACAAATGGACGCGGCTTTGAGGCCACCTATCGAGTCCTTAATAGCAGTAAGTGCCGTGAATTTGCCCAAGTAACGATCGGTTTCATATAAATATTGTGCTTGTCATTCCTTGTGCAGAGTGTGGAGGAAAGATGACTGCGAAGAGCGGTACCATCCAGTCACCGGGCTATCCCAGGTCATATCCACCGAACAGCGATTGTGAATGGGTGCTGGAAGTGTCGCCGCATCACACCATCCTATTTGAAATCGAGGATATGGACATGGAGTCGGGATACAGTTGTGGATTTGACAAATTATCGGCATATGATCTCAGCAGCAGCTTGGATAACGATGGCGAACAGGATGACACCGAGCTTGCCACCATATTCCGGGTGTGCAACGGAATGACCTTAGCCCGCAACGAATCAACGACGAACCGAGCTCTGTTGCGCTTCGCTACCGACGACTCCATACAGCATAAGGGCTTTCGGCTGCACTATCATGAGTCCTGTGGCCAGACTCTGTCCATCGATGAGACGGACTTCCAGTACATTATGTTAGATCATCAGGTGGCCCGTAATGAGACATGCGTTTGGGTGCTACGTGCAGCCGATCCCACAAAGCACATCATTTTCACTCCCGTCCATGCCCATTTGCATTCCGAGCTCTCCGCCAGCTATGCCACTGAAGGTGACTGCATGCCTCATGGTATTAAGATCTATGAGGGCATTACGGCAACGGGAATACCTCGCCAACAATTCTGCCGATCACATCCGCCGGCTCTCATCTCTCACGGCGATGCGCTGACCATTAGTGTGCCAATGTTGCTGGTCGCCGAATTTCAAGGTCACTTCATGACCATGGACTCGGAGTGTGGCAGCATATATGGAGCACTTTCTGGCCGATTCACCACACCCTATTACCCCTCCAGCTATCCGGTGAACATCGAATGCGAGTGGATACTCGATGCATCGAGCGGTAACTCGCTCTCGTTGACCATCGAATCATTTGACCTGGAGCTCTCCGATGGCTGCAACAATGATTATCTGGAGCTGCGAGAGGAGTCCTCCCGAGGCAGACTTATTGGCGTTTACTGTGGCAATCAGTTACCGCCGGCTATCAAATCCAAGGGTACCATCTGGATGAAATTCAAAAGCAATGACGATGTTGTGGGCGAGGGCTTTATGGCCAGCTACAACTACGGTAAGTACTCTCTCCCTCATCCCCAATTCTTGGGAAGACCCATCCCATTGAAATTGTCATTTCGTAGATCATCACAATGAGCTGAATGGCACCGAGGGCATCATCCAGTCACCACATTATCCGACTAAGCTCGACAGCAACGAGATCTTTAGCTGGAGGATTACGGTGGACTCGGATTATGTGGTGCTGGTCAATGTCGATCATCTGATCGATGTTGACGTCCAGCATATTCACTTCTACGATGGCTACACCAACATCGGGGTTGAGCTGGTGCCCGAGTTTTCCAAGCCATTGATATCCAATACGAATGTTATGTTTATTACGGCGACCCGAGGTCCCTTCCAGCTCAACTGGGAACGTCTGTCGAAGGAGGCGCTGGAATCCAATCGCACCGCCGAGCTGCAGACGCAAAAGTGTGGACATCAGCTGGTTAACATCGGTCGGATGATCAATTTCAACTCACCGGGTTACCCCTCTGGCTATGCTACGAATCTGCACTGTGTCTGGGATCTGGTGCCCTTTAATCCGACCATGCATGCGGTCCTGCAACTGGTCACTGTCGATCTGGAAGTGTTCAGTGAGGAGTGCCTTACGGACTATCTGGTAATATCGAGCAGCACCGACATGCAGAATTGGTCGCAGATGGAAAAGACTTGCAGTTCGCTGAATGAGACCAAGAACTTCCATGGTCAGCCGTATCTGCGGGTTGAGTTTTTCACCGATGCCAGTGTGAATAAAACGGGATTCCACAGCATGATTCGCACCGCCTGTGGCTCCGAGTTGAAAGCCAGCCAGGGAGTGGTGAACATCACAGACCTGTTTATTAATGGTTACATGCCGCCCCAAGACTGCATCTGGACGATTCATGTGCGTCAGGGCAAACGTATACGGATCACGTTCCTCGAGTCGCAGCTGACACACAGCACTGGCACTGGCACTGGAAATCCGGAACAATGTCGCAACTTCTTTGTGGTACGCAATGGTTATGCGGAAGATTCACCATTCCTGGGACGTGGCAAGTACTGTGAGAACAACATTACCGATGTGCTCGAGACCACCTCGAATCGGGCGTACATCAAGTTCCAGAGAAGTGGAATTCCACGCATTCGTGCCACATTTAAGTACGAGGAACTCGGTCACGCTTGCTCCGGCCAAATTCAGCTCGAGGAGGGGTCGGGTAACTTCAGCAGTCGAGTGATCAGCTCCCCGAACTTTCCGAATTTACCCAATCCGTATTCCGAATGCGTTTGGCGGATCAAGGCTCCGTCTCAGCATCGCATTGCCGTCGAGTTTATCAACAAATTTGACCTAACTCCAAGCAGCAACAGCAACTCCTCCGACAACTTGGACGATGGCTGCGATCAGGAGTTTGTTCAGCTAAACGATGGTAGCACTGAATTGATGCCTGTTCTGGGACGCTTCTGTGGCAACAGAAAACCAGACGTTATCTACTCATCTGGCAATAACCTGAGGATCAAGTTCTTTACGGGCATATTGGAGCCACGTTCCGGCTTCCAGGCAATAGTTAAACTGGCCGAATGTGGTGGTAGTTACTACAGCACGACTGGTGTTATCAATTCCCCACATTTTAAGGACCTGCAACTGCATCTGCAGCCGCAGAAGATCAAGGAGTGCGTCTACACCATCGAAATGGAGAAGGGTAGCACAATCTCTATTTCTTTTGAATCTATGCATTTGCCAATGTCGGACAATAATTGCTCGAGTACCACACATCTGTTGCTAGAGGAGATTGAGCCGTTTGGGGAGGATTATCAGAGTCAGCGGATTAGCGATCGTCTTGTCGTCTGCGGCACAAACGAACGTCATTTCCTCGTCGAGACGAATAAGATTGTGATGCGTCTACGCATGCCCAGCGGTCAGCTGGGTGAACAGGAGAGCTTCCAGTTGCGCTACTCAGCCATCAGCTCTCGGTGTGGAGAAACCATCACTGGCTCTGTGGGTATGCTACAAACACCCAACTATCCGTCGGGTGTGGTCAAGCCGACACACTGCGTATGGCGCATCGAGGTGCCGAAGGGGCGACGGGTGAAGGTCCAGATTCTGGACTTTGATACTGGCGCCACAACTGCGTCGTTCCATGGTCGTCTCTCGTTCGCCAACGATCACAAGATGCTCTCGATGATCGGTCGGTATTTACGAGATCCGCCCGCTGAGATCATCTCCACCGATAACACAATGGGCATTGATGCTTTCCTTATGCCATTTGCCCAACATCGGGGCTTCAAGTTGCGATTTACCGCTTACGGGAACAGCGATTGCATTGCTAACCAGTTATCCTTCGGATATGTCGAGTCAACCTATCGAATGGACTCCAATGACTCCAATAACCCCAGTCCCCTTTACTGCAGCTACCAACTGCGTCCGCAACAGAACAAGACCGTGTTACTTCAGGTCCTCAACTTCACCACCACATCCGTTCTAATGAACAACGTGCACGTCTGTTCCGTGCTAACGCCCCTGAAACTGATACGACCAGACGAATCGGAGCCGCTATTGCCGCGATTAATGTGCCCGGGTACTACGAAACGGAGAGTACTATTGCCCTTCCCCGTCGATATGACTATATTGGGCTCTCGACGAAACGAAATGAAGCTGCTTCAGCTCAGCTTTAGTACTCAGAATTGCGGTGGTGTCTGGCCACTGGAGCCGGGTGACAATATGACCATCACTCAGCCAGGTCATCTGGAAACGGATAAGGCCATTGATTGCGCCTGGGCTGTGGGACCCGGCTCAACGGTCGAGGATTTCCTTGCACCCGACGACGTTCAGCTGGAGGTGTCGGTGAGTGCAAATCTGACTGGCAACTGTGAGGATCATTATCTATTGGTCTATAATGGACCTGACCAGAATTCCCCCCTGATGGGTAAGTACTGCAACCAGGCGACTGAGCTCAATAAGGTCGTTGAGCGTGGTTTGTTTGTGGAGTACCATGCGGAGACGACAGCTGATCCCAACCACAACTCCACCTTTAATGTGACCGTCAAGTACGGCAGTGGATGTGGCGGACGTCTATCGTATCCGTATCGACAAATTGAGTTCACTGAACAGTATAAGAACAATGTGGAGTGCATCTGGGAGATTGAGGCGGGACCGGGCTTCCATGTGGGCTTGTCATTTGTGGATAGGTTCTACATTGAGAACAGCAATGCCTGCACCAAGGATTATCTGCGTGTCCAGCAGCTGCAGGAGAAAACCAGCAACGGCACCGAAATGTGGACAGATCTCCAGACAATCTGCGGTCGAGAGCCTCCCAAGCACATTAATTCGACCAGCTCGGCGATGAGGCTGATCTTCCGCTCCGACGGGGACATCACTGGCGATGGGTTCACGGCACATTTCGAACGCAATTGCGGAGGCATCCTCTATGCCGATCCAGAGTCACAGACACTGAGTAGTCCCGGCTTTCCGGTCAGCTATGAGAAGAATCTTTATTGCAACTACACGTTCGTTCCACGCGTTACACCCTCAACGGGCGTCCTGATTAGCTTCACCAAATTCGATCTGGAACAATCCGTGATTAATTCCTGCATGTTCGACAACGTGACCATCACGACCCGGGATAATAATAACAAGGAACAGACAGCACTATTGTGTGGAGCTAAGCAACGTCACGCCTATCGTGCCCAGCAATCGATAAGTCTGATTCTGAGAACGGATAGCACCTTCAGTGGGAATGGCTTCCAGTTGAAGTACAGTACCCGTCTCTGTGGTGGCATTGTTAATGCCACACAGGTGGTGGAGTCGCCGCGACAACATCAGGACGATCAAATGCCCCACAACACTGACTGCTACTGGAATCTGACCGCACCCGAGGGTCACAAGTTTACCATCAAGTTTGAGCTGTTGGAGCTGGAGGCTGGTAATCAGGATTGCGGTTTCGATGGTGTCGAGGTGTTTGCCAGCCCCGTGCCGGACACTAAACAACGCTTGGCCCGCTTCTGTGGTCAGCTCAGCCACGAACTGCCCATCCTGCATGTGTCCACAAATCGTGCCCTGATCCACAGCTATTCGGATGACACACAAGCCTCGAATGGCTTCAAGGCAGTCGTCCGAGTTCTTCCCAATTGTGATGAGCGCATTGTCCTCGGCGAACAGAACTCCAGCTATACCTTCAACAAATATGTCGGACAGTATGCCAATAATCTGGACTGCAGTTTTGTTTTTATCGCCCCCAGCGGTTATCATTTGAGCGTGGAGTTCCGCAGCTTCCATGTGGAGGCGTCCAGCAATTGTTCCGCAGACTTTTTGGAGTTCCGTGACGGAGCCGGTCCCTTTGCCGATGATATTGGCTTATTCTGTGGACAGGATTTACCACCGAAGCTAACCTCCTCGCGGCATACGTTCTTCATGCGATTCGTCACCAATGATAGGATCACAGACACGGGATTCGAGCTAGTTGTCACCGCCAAACCTATGACTTGTGGCAATGAATTGATCAAGCTCGATGGAAAGCAGTCCTATGAATTGCATTCGCCAGTCAACGATCAGGGCCACTACGACAACAATGTCTTCTGTCTCTGGAAGATTGAGGGCGAAGTGCAACTTCATCTGCAGTTCCTCAGCCTCGACTTGGAGGGACCCGACGCCAATGGCAGCTGCCAGGCGGACTATCTGAAGCTCTACAACAGCGAGGTGAGCTCATTTATCATTCGAAATTGTTTAACAATCAACTTTAAAAACGTATAATTATTACGTGAGCTGGACTTAATACATTTACATGGATTTCCGTTTATAATTACTCTAAAATTACTAGATTATTATAAAAAATTATTAAAAAATTAGTGAAAGGGTATATTGTGTTCGTTGGAATGTATATAACAGGGAGAAGGAGGCATCTCCGACCCCATAAATTATATCAACCTTATAATAGATCAGCATCAATAGCCTAGTCGATATAGCCATTGTGTGTGTCTGCCCGTCTGTCTGTCTGTTCGTCCGTTTGTATGAACAAAAGGATCTTAGAGACCATAAGAGATAGAGTAACCAAATTTGGCACACAGATTTATATATACCTAACGCAGATCGAGATTGTTTTAAATTTAAGCCACGCCCACAGCCGACCCCGCAAATCGCAAAAAAAAAAAACCACCACACCCACAAGATAATAGGTTTTTTTTGATAATTAACGTTATCTATTATTATTATCCACTATATCACTGAATCGCATCAAGATCGGAGCAAACAAGTATTTTCTTTAAAGTACTTTTTAATATATTAATGTAAGTAACGAGTATCCTATGGTCGGGATCTCGTTTATAACCTTTCCCACTTGTTATTTCTTATAACTTAAATATCGTTGGTTTAGAATTCTCAAATATTTTGTGATTGTCGACTATGAGGAGCTGTTTAATAGCTACTGATAAATTAAGACTATGCTTAACATATAAATTTAATTAGTCCCACTTCACTGGTTTTCACAATTAATATGTAATGGAGAATGAGCATTTAAAGGATAGATAGACATAAACTATGTTTAGCATCGCCACAGTTGAAAATTGGGAGGTATTCTAGTTATCCAAATAGTTTATTATCGTATTATTGACTTGTCCTGATTACAGACTGCAGTGCAGTTGGAAGAGGGCTACGGTAGCCATGTGGTCTACAATGGCAAACAAGATCCTAATTTTGGTTCATCAGACTATGCGACGGAGCACGTTTATTGCGGCACAGGAATGCCGGATGATTACTATCCAAACTCGGAAAAGATGTACGTCAAGTTCCGCAGCAATGCAGCTGTGACCGGAACCGGATTCCGGTTGCGTGTGATCCCCAATTCTGGATGTCAGCACAACTATGGTGGAGTACAGGGTCGGGTGAAGTTCTCCGGCACCGCCGATTGCGATGTGTATATTGTGGCACCACCATTGTATTTGCTGAGTCTCTATTATGCGGATGTAACGCTGCCATCCTCCAATTGCGATGAGGAGAATGTGGAAGTCTTTGAAAAGGCGACTAACAAATCACTGCAGCGTCTGTGCACCTATATGGCGCCCGGCAAGAGCCTCTTCACCCACACCAACGAGCTGCGGCTGCACTTTAAGACGGGCAGCATTTACAGCACCTTGGATTTGACATATATTGCCAGCAAGGTTGAGGCCGGACCTGGATGTGGCGGCGAGATCTACAACACCGAGGGCCTCTTCACAAATGCCTTCTATCCGATGAATGTGCGCAATAATTCCGAATGCCGTTGGACTATCCGAGTGCCGAGCAACACTCGGGTGTTGCTTAATTTCATTGGTAAGTCTAGTAGTCACCATTGTCTGATTCCGTCTGAGTTACTATTTAATGCATTGCAGAATTTACGCTGGGCTCAACGACCACTTGTCATACCGACTACCTGCAGCTGCTGGAGGAAAACGACGCTGGAGTGGCCCAGGAGGTGAGACGCTTCTGCGGCGGCGATACACCCCGTGTCTATCTAAGCAAACGCAGCAAATTGGTGTTGAACTTCCACAAGACGGTCAACTATGATGGCCTCGGCTGGGTGGTCAAATTCTTAGGTGTCCATAGCAACTATCAGATACCACAATTTATGTACGATTTCTAGCCATTTTCCAATTTCAATTTACCCCATGACAACATTTGAAACAATTTGTTTTATTTTTCGTAATTTTATTGAATATACTTTAAATTAGTTATCTATAAAATAATCACTATATGTAATAATATAATAGAATTTCCTCATCGGTTTCTTCTTTTTCATTTTCACTTTCTTATTATTTTTATTTTTTTCTATTCATCAAATCAAATCAAAATTTAATCAATTAAAATTACTCTGAAATAAAACGCACAATTCTCGTATTCATTTATATTATTTTTATCATATTTTTGCTGCGATCTCTTTCGCTTCCACTGTCTCTCTTTTATTTAACTACTAATATACAGTAAACGACGACGCAAAAAAAAAAAAATAATAATAATAATGGTATAAGGTTATTTTAAATAAGAAAAGTACTCGTATCTTTCACATAATTATTATTATGGTAAAAATAAGAAAGGCGCGTTCTTTATTTTCTTTTTAACATAATATTATCATATAAATTAATTATTTCTCTTTAACAATTAACTGACCGTCGTTAACCAAACACACTCTCTTCTGTCTCTCTCTTAAAACTTTGACCTAATAAATACAACTTTTATTCAAATTTTTGTTTATTTTATGTTGAAAAAAAAAAAATAGATGAAATAATTAAGAAAAAAAAAGCTCGCAAGCTGAAGAATACATATGTACAAAATAACCGATTGTGGCCTTAAAAAGGATTGGTAACTAAAAACAAGGTAAGTAATATAATAGGTGTAAGTAAGGTGGAGGTCGGATGATTGAAGGCTGGAGGGGGATGAGAGAGTCAAACAAAATTAAATGAAACTTATTGGGGGGAGGCAAAAAACACAAAACGTTGTTTATATGATAATATGGTAGATTGTATTTAAATATATACATGTATATATTTGTATGTACTCTAGGCGACATTTATGCAACAGTAACACACACACACACACGAAGAGATACACAAATTAACAATCGAATTTTGCAATCGTCTAATAACATTCTCTATCTCTATCTCTTTCTATTTAGCTTTTCTTTCTCTTTTCTATGAGTAACTCTTGAACAAACAATGCGAACGACTTCGACTACATATGAATATGTACTATGTATGTACTATATATATTTACTATATAATTTTATATGTAGATGTATGTATGATTAATTCATTTGGTTAATATGTATGTACAGTCGACAACATCTCTGTTTTGATCGCACATAGCGAAGCTCGACTGTATGTATTATGCATATGCAGCTTTTATATTTTTATATTTTTTAACAAACAATTACCAATTGGCATTCAACATTATATAAATATGTATATATTTATTTGTATACGATAATATGCAAAAAGAATAGAGATACATTCCACATGTGATCCACAATTCAATTCTAACTGTATTCTAACTGTATTCGTATCCGTATTCCTTTCCCTCTTCTTTTTTTTGGTATGTGTATAATGTTTCATTATTTATTTATGGTTTTTTTTATAATAATTTATGCTACGCAGACGTGTAAATTGACATATATATTTGTTATCGAATTCGTTGAAACATGTTTGAATGATCGATTGATTTAAAAAAAAAACAACTATTTCGCACACATACACACATTATAATGATACTCACACACACACACACATACATGCACAACACAACGATTGATATGTTTGAAATGATTTTGTGTGTTTTGTTCAATATAACTTGCAACATTGCAACGTCTCGTTTGTTTGTTTTTCCCCATGATTCCCAAATGGTTGCTTACTTTAAGCTCTCTCTCTCTCTCTCTCTCTCTCTCAATCCCTCTACCTCTCTCGCTCTCGCTCTGATGCTGTTCAGCTGTTTGTCTCGCTCATTTTCAACTATTATCATGTTTTTATCTTAATCGCCGTGCGACAATATTTGTATACTTTAACGACAACATACATACATAGTTATATATACATATATATTTTGCGATAATCTTATATAGAGCATGTAAGGGGGTTGGGGGTTGGGGGGGAGGTATTGGGTTGGGTCTGGGGAGTACAGTGTGGTAATTAATTAGATCAACTATGCGCTAATAACATTAACTAAGAAACTCAAATCAAACAAAACTTCCACACGTGCAGGCATGTTGCAAGCGTGTTGCAGCTGCAGCTGTTAGCCCATAGTAGACCAGCAGCTAGGGCTCCGACCACCATGCCTACACGTTGAGGCACTGTTACATGCAACACAGGAAGCGGTGAAAGAAACTTTTGGCATTGCGGCGCACACGATCGGCCCTTAGCTAACAGATGATGCCCTGATCCAGGGTCAGGTTGTTGGTGGCGGCAGCAGCGGCATTCTTGGCGGCAATCACCACATGATGATGATGATGATGGTGATGATGATGCATATGATGATGATGCAAATGATGCGCTGCTGATCGTGTATTCAACAACAATGCTGTGCTGTTGTTGCTGCTGCTGTTGCTGCTGCTGCCAGCGGTGCCATTGCTTGTGGCGCTCGGACTTGGACTCGCAATGGACACAGAGCTGCCGTTGCTTGAACTCATGTTGTTCTGTTTCTTGTGCACAGCTGTCAATGGCTCCGACGCACGACGCGTGTTGTTGCCACAGCTGTTGTTGTTGCTGCCGTTGTTGCTGCTGTTGTTGCTCGTGGTGCCGCTAATGCTGCGACGCATGTTGCTGTTGCTTACGGTTGGCAGCATAACGCTGGGCACGGAACATTTGCGTGGCTGTTGCAGCTGCAATTGCGGAGACGATGTTGAGGTGGAGTTGGAGGTGGAATTGGCATTGGAAATGGAGCTGGAATTGGAGGTGGTGGAGATGGAAATGGCGGAGCAGCTGGCCGAATTATGCGCCTCTAGCTCCTCCAGTTGGAACTTCTTGACAAGCGCCTTCACCGATGTCGCTGAGCTTGCCTCCGTTGCGGGCGTCTTGCGTATAACTTTGGGAGTTGTGGGCGCATCCGGGAACAGGGCTAATGTGGCAATCACTGTCGATTCCTCGAGACCATTGCTGCCAATCTGTATGGTCGCTGTGCTGGCCACCGGTTTCTTAACAAATGTCGCCGTATATGTGTTTTCTTTATCCGAATCGGAAGCACGTCGCGTTGGCGTCACAATCTGTGTTGGTTTCGTTGTTGTAATTGTTGCTGGCGTTGCTGTTGTTGTTGGTGTTGTTGCTGGCGACATGGACAGCGTTTGGGGCAGTGTGTGTATGGCTGTTGTTGTCTCTGTGCTCGGGCTTAGCTTGTGGCTAGTGGCAATCGGTATCTTGGAGCTTGAATGCGCCCTGTGGCCATTGTGCGTGGCTTTGTTGTTGCTATTGTTGGGTGTTAGTGTTGTTTTAATTGTTGTTGTTGCTGTTGTGTTGCTCTGTTGCTGCTGTTGTTGCTGCTGTTGCTCTGTCTCTCCCTCGACATCTTCCTCCTCATCCTCCTCCTCATCTTCCTCCTCGTCCTCCTCCTCATCATCATCATCCACATCTTCATCCTCGTCCTGCACAAAGTCAGCATCATGCTGTGTCTGCAAATAGATTTGTCTGTCCAACGCACACTCATCCTTCAGCCAGACATGCTCCAGGCAGCCGGCGGCATTCATGCGATCGCTAAAAGCAACAACAATTAATTCAATTAGTAAGAGATTCTCTTGAAGACACTACAATTCAGTATAAACCAATTCCACTGAGCACACAAGGTTTTAGATATTTACAAAATTTTACATTTAATTTAAATAAATTCTTTAATTTAAAATATGATACTAAAAAAATCTGTACACGAGCTAAAAGTCTAATAACGAGGCATACAAAAAATATTGTCACGAAGAATATTCAATTTCGAAAAGTTCTTTTTAGATGCTATGAAGCTGAAATATTGGATCTTGAATGTGATTTCGTCTATAGACTGTTACCTCATATAAAGGTTTTCGTAATAATATGGTTTTTTATTACATTGCACACCGACTAGGCGAATTCTAGTATATTCTATATATGTTACATTTGTATTCTTAATTTTTTTAAAAAATATTTTACATATTTGCTCAGGGGAATTGGATTGGGGTTACTCACTTTGGCTTAATTCGCAATGCGCGACGTATGAAATCGATAGCCGCTTGAGAGACGCCGCCAAAGAGATTGTCGGGAAAGGTTAGAGCGCACTGTGAGATATTGAGGAAGGTCTCCTGCTTCGTATCGCCACCGAATGGAGAAAATCCGGATAGCAGCACATAGGCCAACACGCCCACTGACCAAATGTCCGTCAGCAATGATAAGGGCTCATATTGTAGCACCTCCGGGGCCACATAATCCGGAGTGCCCGCCATTTCACGTACATTGATGCCCTCGCAGACGACGCGGGAGATGCCAAAATCGCAAAGTTTTAGGCCATCTATAAAGAAATTGAGAAAATTAGAGAATGTGACAAACTACAAATAAAATAATTTTCAACATTTTTAATAAATATATTTTTAATTTTTTATTTACATCATTGTTTTATTTTTCCAGAAATTTTAAGCTTACATTAAGGACTATTTTATTTTATTCTCATTCCAAATTTCAAGTTGTTAATTCAAATGTAAGTTTAAAATTTATAGAGCTAAATTATTCCATAGGAAAGATTTTTGGTTCACTTTATCTTTTTTTTTTTTAAATACTTTGAGATTTTACTTTACTCTTTGTTAATAAATGCACTACGATCTGCAATCTTTTGAAATATTATTTAAAACTTTTGTTGTTGAAAATCGATTATTTTATGCAGCCCCTACTTTAAATAATTTTTAGTTTTGCTTTAAATTAGTTTTCAATTACTTAGTTTTTAAAAAATCATGTATTTTTAATAATATTTTTATATTTCGTATATTTTTGTCTTTATTATTTTTGGAATTCAAAAGTTTCTCGATTTTAAATTCTTCCTACTACTTCTACTATATAGAATACTCACCCTCAATGCGTTCGCCAGCCAATAATATATTCTGAGGCTTCAGATCCAAATGGGCAATGGAGCGATCGTGTAAGAATTTGAGAGCCTTTAGAACTTCACGCATGCAATGACGAGCCTGTGCCTCCGTCAAACACTCCTCGTTGTCCAATATCGTTTGCAGTTCACCGCCAGTTGCACTAAAGAAGGAAAATATGGAATTCATATTATATATTAATATATGTGATGGATAAATATCAAACAATTGATAGACTTACAGCTCCAGGAGCAGTGCGGTGTCGGAGCGTGTCTCATGGACCGCATTCAGATTGACAATGTTGTCCTCGCCCTCGCAGAGCATTAGGACGGCAATCTCGTGCTTGATCTCCTTGTCGCTGCTCTGTGCGCGTCGGCGTCGCTTTAGGAATTTCGCAGCGAAATGCAAACCGGTATTTTTGTGTATCGCCCGGCGAACAGCCGCAAATTTGCCCCTGCAACAATAGAAAAAATGAAAAAATCGGATTAGTTTTTAACTCAAAAACCGGACTGGTTAACTGACTAACTGGCCAACTGGCAACTTTACGTCCCACACACGCCAATGGAAATTCATTCATAAGATTGCCCAATTGTTGGAGACATCCAAAGTGACTCAACGACTCATCGAAGAATCAACGAGAGATGGAGATGGATGGGGAATGGGGAATGGGGGATTGGGATATGAGCATGATTAAAGGGGAAGCGGAACGACGCGTCGTCGAAACGCCTTTGACAAAGTACGTGCCATAATGAAGCAATTGCGCTTCCGGCAACCACTAACAACAGCAGCAACAACAACAGCAACAACAACGAGCGACAAATCTGGCATACCAAATAAGTAAGTAAGTAGTTGGCTAACAGGAGCCAGAAGACCAGAAGAAGGAGAAGAAGCAGAAGAAGGCAGACAGACAGCGGCTAAAGAAATAACAAGCAGAAGACGACGCATCACGCAAGTCTTGAGACGACATCTCTTCGCTTCTAACAAGAATGCCCAAACTACAAAGTTACCCACATGTATATAACGACAATTGTGTACCCTTAAATATATCAGATATATCTTTCAATGTAATTCTATCATATTTAAAAGCAATTTAAGAGAGATTTCAATAATTATAACTACCTTTTTTTATTTCTAATTTCACTATTTATCCTCTAATATTAAATGTGAAATATTTCATAAAATCACATTTAAAAAAAAAAACGTTCTGACATTCGAAATTTCCTTAAATATTCAAATTGCATGAAGATAACCTACATAATTAAACCTAATAAATAGAAGTGATGCATTAACAGCATTAAAATTCTCAAAGAAATTGTCAATCAATTAAATATTTCAATTTTTAATAGATAGCTTTAAAATTTAAATTCTAATATTTATACCATGCAAAATTCACCAAATTAAAATTGAAAATTTTAAAATATGTTTAATATATAAGATGTGAGTGATTTGCAAGCTATTTGAGTGACAATAAGACAATGAGTCTACATAATTGGAGGCTTCTTAGTTGAGGTTTAAAAGACATCAGGATATATTATTATAAAAGAATGCAAATAAATAAATATTATGCTGATGGTATAGACTTTTCCAAATCAAGTCAAAAATACATTATGATTTAATTAATTTAAATCAAAATAATTACTTTTAGGAATGCAAATATTTTATATAATTATTTTAATTACAATAAATGTATTTATTGTGGAATATATGCTTTCGCTAAATTCAATTCGTTTTACTTTGTTGCATTTTATACCATTCGATTTCATTTCATTCAAACTGAAGAAAGTACGTGATATGCCCGGTTGAAGATTGAGTATTGAAAAAAATAATGAACGACATAAGCGGTAAGGCTGTCGTCGCCTTCACGTTGAACTGGTTTCTAATTGTTGCACCTCCCTTCCTCCCGCCCCACCTTTTGCATTGGATACACCAAGTTTTGGCCAACATTGACAGGCGACGGACAACGCCTTGGAAGTGAGCAGATGCTTGCAGCATGCTGCGACTGTTGCTGCTGTTGCAACGTCCACAAATTGTCAAATGT
Organism: Drosophila phalerata; assembly: GCA_951394115.2. Classification (NCBI taxonomy): domain Eukaryota; kingdom Metazoa; phylum Arthropoda; class Insecta; order Diptera; family Drosophilidae; genus Drosophila; species Drosophila phalerata. The sequence continues at coordinate 36,746,579 of OX596006.1, forward strand.
GTCGCTTGCGGTGCAACCAAGTGTGGCAAGGCACAACTGGCCGGCGGGGCAAAGTCTTGCTGCAACCGCTGTTGCGATGGCTGCGATTGCTGTTTAAGTGAAATATATTTTGTGTTTGCCACGCAATGAAGATGCATGTACCGCATGCTCATCATCATTTACCTCATTATCATCATCAGCATCATTATCCTTATCATCATCCTCTTCTTGGGCTATTCAATTCATGTTAGCAACATTTGCATATAATCCTTAGCAACATGTTCTTAAGCCCAAGTCAACATTCCTATTTGCAGTTCATTTGTTTAAGTTAAAGTTTTTATTTTTAATGAAATAACACATTTTTTGCAACTAATTGGGCAAGGTCTTCTCCCAATTGTGAGTTTTTTTTTATATTTTTGTTTTGTTATTACGTAAGTTGGCATGAATTGAAGCTGAGCTCATGACTGGAAATGTTGCCAGAGGCTGTGGCAAAGACAGATACAGAGACAGAGACAGATACAGAGAGAGGTAGAGACAGGCAGTGGGGGGAAAAGAAAGGGTTGCGAAGGGAACAGCGGCTAAGTTTGAGGCGTGGGCGTTTCGACTGCCCATCAGCTGGTTAGTGAACTTTTAAAGGTTAGCCTAAGGCCTTGTCGCAGGGCAGGGGTTTCACTGTAGCTACACACAGTCAATACTATTATTATTGTTGTTGTTGCTCGAGTTCATGGTTGGTCGCGAGCGTTGTTTTGGCCAGGCCACTCCCACGCTCATTGCCCTTTTTTAATGCTTCATTAAATTGAATCAAATCGAGATACAGTTGTAAATCGCTAAGAACGCTTAATTTATTATTTCTTATACTTTGCAGTTTTTGTCAACTTTTAAAGCAAATAATAGCTGCTAGAAGAAAATCTTATGTTTTTTCTAATATATTTTTTTTAAATTTAATTTACATTATATTCAATTTATTTATTTCTATTATATTTATTTGATATTTTTTTATATTTAAGCCCTTTTTTTACAAAATAATATCTTAGCATAAATTAGCACTATTATTTAAAATAGAATGGTCTTTCAAGAAAATTATGACCAAAAATATTTTTCAAATTATTTATAGTAAACACTGCTGTAAAAAAACACAGAAAATGTGTAAAAAATCAAATATAAATTGCATTTAAAATATAGTTTGATTTGACAAAATAAATGCTGTTCTGACAACACTATAAATTTGGCATTCATAGCGAGATTCCACTGTACATGCGTCGCGTCGTTCAACGATCTCGAGTGTGAAATTTGACTATCGAGTAACGAGCATCGAATGTGGCTTCTAAAATGGTCAGCTTTGGGCCATTTGACAGTCAGTCATCGATTCATCCCAGATTTAGTTTGAGTTTGAGTATTTGATTCAGATTCCGATTCAAATTCAGATTCGGCACATAAATGGCATTGTTGCTGCGATCTTTGATCTCAGATTGGTTGCTGACGCACAAATGCGGTGAACAAGCCAAATAAGGTGGCGTTTAAAAACGCGCACAAAACGCGCCAAGCGTATACACGTGCGCCTCCACAGGGGGGTGGAAACAGAGTCAGAGGGGTTGATGGGGGAGGGAGATTGCTGTTTGTGTAAAGTAAAAAGATTTGCGCAAGCAGCTTCAATATTTACATTCGACGGTCGGAGAATGGAGAATGAAAAACGAAAAATTATTGCACAATTTGCGTTGTTTGTTTGGATGCAACGTCAAAAAGTGTGTGGGGAGGGGGGGGGGGGGGGAGGGGGCTGAGGGTGAGTGGAAGGGGGTGCAGATATTTGACAGCGCTAAATGAAATCAACAGTGAGTTGTTTTGGTTGTTGTTGTTTCTGTTAATCCAGATCAAAGAACTTCATCGAAAGGCTTTTAGTGAAGGGGTCAGTAGTATTGCAAATTATTGATGGAGTTGAACCCATGTTATCGAAAGCATATATCGTACAATTTTGTATTTCTGATAATTCAATTTATTGCATTTCAACAGAATGCTGTTATCGATAAATATATGTAAATTTTATATTTTAGATATGATATTATAATTATGTACCTATCGATTATTTCGTTATTCTAATTTGCTAATTTCCATGTCTATGCACTTCAATAATTCTGTACAATTCTAATATTTTTTAATTATATCGCATTAAATGATAATAACACTTATCGATAGGCATTTATTGGTTTCTTTTAAATATACGAGAAATATTGTGGAACACTATTAAAATTAAACAACTCTCTGTTTAATTACATACAAATTGTATCTAGTCTTTTCTTTGATTTGTGTAATTCATTTAAGTCGCCATCGATAGCATCGATAGTCGCAATCGATAGTCTCATATGCTGGCATTTAAATCAAATTTCATATCTTCAAGTGTCTTCGTCTTTCGGTTGTTTACCAATTTTAATTGAATAAACAGCATTTCATTCTATCGCCTGATTTTCTTTCCTCGTCGTCGCCTTTGAAGTCTGTGCGTGGTTTCTCTTCTTCATCTTTTAGTATTTTCGATTTTCGTATTTCTTTTTTCTCTCGATTTTGAATTGACTTTTTGTTGCTTTTGTTTATGCATTCTTGTGGTGGGTCAGTGCTTTTTTTTTCTCGTAGTTGCAATTGCAGTTGCAAATTCCCAGGCAAATATTGAAGTCTTCTCGAAAAAAACAAAAACTTAAATAAAATGCAAATAATTTTAGTGCTAACAATGTCGATGGCGCCCACCCAACCGGAACAGCAACAGCAACAACAGCAACAACAACAACATTAACAAATAGTAATAGCAACAATGTCACACTACGCAAATTTGTATTGCAAATGAGAAAAACGTTTTTGTTAACAAGGTGCAAATTGCTGGCGGGTGTTGCACTTGCCTCTGTCGCTGTCAAGTAACCCCAAAAGGTTAGCCAATTGCAGCTCTAGTTGCCCAAAAGCGGCAAATGTTGCAAGTTGCAAGGCAGTCAAGGAAAGTTGGGGGAGGATGTTGTTTAGTCACCTTATATTTCTTCCGTGTGGGTGAAGAGAATGCATTTGTTAGTTTGCTTAAAGTGCACTCAGTAGCTGCAGCTTCTGCCAGCTGCCCCCACCACAACAACAACAACAGCAACAGCTTGCAACACTCACTTCAACAACTGGCGGCAACTAAAGAATCTTTCATTTTGCCTTTGACAGACGACGATATGACGATGACGATGACGATGAAGATGACGATCATCAACATCATCATCATCATCATCATGACAAGGATGCGGATGACGACAAAGTGTGGTTAAAGTGCTTGCCTCTTGTTGTTGCTGCTTTTAGTGCAACCGGGTGCATTGAACCGCACAGTGGCTGCCGCTGCTGACGTTGCTGCCACCGCGAGTCGCCTCAAGTTTTGTGCGTCGCCGTCGTGGAGTGCGAGTGAAATCATCTGGCAGACTGACTTTGCCTCGCAGGCAAATAGTTGCCCTTAAGGTGACTAACTAGACACGAACAGAGCTTCACTCCCGTCCAACCAACCCAACCTCGCTCTTCCCCTTCTATGCACCCTCTTCACCCACTCTTCAACATCCCAGCAAGTACTGAGTGTCGCCCATTTGGCGGCTGTCTCACTAATGTGACAATTAAATTGGCCAGACCGTGCAACAATGCCACAGGCATAAATACACTGACTCAGCTTATTTGACCCAATACATTTTAAACTACTATAAGTTCCGTTTATATGCTCAATTCAAATATCATAAACATAACAAATGAAATGAAAATATTTAGCTCAAGTTGAAACAGTATTTAAGAAATCTGCGTTTAAATTTTATTTATATCTTTAGTCCATTGAAATGTGAATATATTTCAACTTTGTAACATGCAACAGGAATAGGGCAAATAAGCTCGACAAATGCATCAAAATTTCTTATTTTCATATATTCCACTTTCGGTAATTTTTAAGCATCTTCCTTTTGGTTCCGCTTTAAAATTCTTTTTGTAGAAATTTTACAATTATTTGATTAATTTATTCTGCAGTATTTTCTTGTTGTACAAATACAAGAGACCTTTAAGTAATTTTGAAAATTCCGATATTAAAGTTTTTGCCTCGTTTTAAAGGAATACCTCTGCATTATCTTAAGTGGTATGTCCTAGATAAACATTCAAAATGTTTTAAAGCAAATTCTACAGAATTTCATTAAGAAAGATATCTAGCTATCTGTCACTCTCCTCTCCCACTCTCCCTCTATATATATTTATTTTTCCCAACCAATCTGTTTGTTACCCCTCTCACTCTCTTTGATCTGTTGTAATGAAAGCATTCTAATTTCCGATTTGGATTTAATGTCATTTCATCATTTTGTACGCTCGTCATTTCGTCAGCTTTCCCCATTTTGCAAATTGACATCAATAACTTCCGTTAAATGTGCCAATTGTTAATGCGTCTTAGCAAACACGCAAAAACTTTTGACGCTCACTGCCTTTTTTGGTAAGCTTAAAAAAACATCAGCAATACAACAAGCACAGCTTAAAACCGCATACAAAACGCGCGCAAAACGCGCGCAAAACGCGTGGGCGTTACGCGCGCTTTGTTTTTAATTGTGCACAAATTTGGTCACAAAAAAAAATAAAACACAACATAGAGAAAAAAGTAGCAACAACATTCGCTTAATTTATACAATTAATTTAATAATTTTGCGTATTGCGTATTGCGTTTTGGTTTTATTTTTTTTTCGGGGCAAAATGCTTGTAAAAAAAATAAGTTAAATAATTACGCATACGCCGCTTGAGCCAAGGATGTTGCGTACTTGTTTGCTTTCATTTTGTTGTTTGCCTGCAAATGCAAAATGCAAATCCCAAAACCCATTTAAGGCAACAACAAAAACAACAACAACACCAATAACAACAACGACTGCCATTTTAATTAAGCTCATGTCAAGGCACTCCAAGGGGTTGTCGACGCCTCAACGTCAACAGCATCCATCCAGAGCATCCACCTCCATACACAAATCACAATCCCCCATCCACAGTGGGGCATGCGGTGTCTCCTTTGGTTAGAGTCTCATCCTGGCCAGAATGAGATTGCCTTGGCTTTAAACACTTGACATCCTTTCCATTATGCATAGACAGGAAGCACGTGCAGCCAACTGAGCACAGTGCCTAACGTCAGTATGCCAATAGTCAATAAACATAATGTCTTCTTAAATTTGATCAAATTTGACATTAATTTCTATACATTTTATGTCAAAATATCTCTTATATAATTATTATACTGCTTTAATCCGGACAAACATAATTTTTATTAAATATCTTGATCAATTTAAGGATTATTTTTAATATTAACAGTTGCAATCACTTTTCTTTGTTGGCTTAAGAAAACGTTGTTTTCAACAAAAGTCAAACTTTTCTGTAATTATCGACTTTACAAATTATTTTTAAACCCTTAACTGTTTAATAATCTTGCAAAATAGTTAAAAAAAAAATTAGCTCACACCTTTTTTGACCCACTATATTTTTTACAATGTTTTGTTTTCACTCCTTTATTCAGATAAATCCAAATATTTATCATAAGTTTAAGCATAAATAAAAAAAAAATCTGCGTTTATATTTTATTATAGTCTTCTTCCATTTAAAGAAAAATATAGTCCCTAAAAAGCATGCAATTTTTTCAAATTGTTTTCAGCGAATTTCAGCTGCATTTTAAAAAGCTTTGCTTTTGTGTACTTTTGAGTGCATTACTTTTTTGCTACACTGTATGCATTTCACATTGCTCACAGCGGGTTATCCTGTTACATCCTTAAGCCCATTCACACATACACAAATGGAGAAATTCACACACACACACACACATACACACACAGGGCTTAAAAGCCCATTTCAAAGCCCGACACCGACACTCACTTGAAATTGTGTCAGGCTCGTTAGTTAGTTTAAGGCTCTCAATCTCCCTATGTCTCTCTGCATTCCCTTTCTCTCCCGCATTCACTTCCTTTCTGTGTTATTCTTTCTTCCTTCCTTCCTTTCATTCTTCCGTTCTTCTGCCTTCCCAGAGTGCATTTTCCTTTTGCTCCTCTCTCCTTTTTATTCTCCTCAACAAAGTGTTTGCTTTAGGTGCATTGGCGGTTCAGCTTTAATTATGATAAATTAGCTGGCAATTGGCAGCCAACAACATCAACAACAACAGCAACAACAATGACTGCGGCAGCTGCCACAACTTCAATTTCAGCTGCTGTTATCCTTGAGCTGCCACACAGTTGTTGTTGTTGTTGTTGTTGGCTGAGATTGTCTGTCTATTGATAAGACGCATTCCTCAAGCTTTATGGCGACTGTTGTCTGTTGTCTTTGCCGCGCCGCTTGCCACATGCCACATGCCACATGTCCATAAGTTGCCACAGTCGCGAATCGAATTTATTGGTCATTGGCAGCTGCTGCTGTTGTACTCGTTGTTGTTGCTGTTGCTGCCACATCTGAGATTTGCGTTTGTTAATTTGTTAGCAAAGTTCTTTTTGCTGTACACCATCCATTAAACTGAATGAACTGGCACTAGGATGTACCTCAGCCCCTCTTTCTCTCTCTCTTCTTTCTCTTTTTTCGGATCATTTAATAGCCATGCCACATGCGACAATTTGAAAACCTACCGATCACACAATGTCTGTAATTACAATCAAACTTCACTAATCAATTTCAAAGTCGCTACAGTAGAAACTCACAAAATATAACTAGCAAAAAATGTAAATGTTATGAAAAATTTTAAGCTGCAAAATCCAAAGGCTTTTCAATTTCAACTACAAAATACATTCTGAATATTTGTTTTTAATTTTTATTATAATAAAAAGGAACACGAGAACTTTTAAGCTATATTTTATTTATTATAAGTAATGGGAAAAATTTTAATAAATTTATAAGAAAGAAATTAAATGTGGAATCGTATTGTAAATAAAAAATAAAATAAAATTCTCATGTTCAGTTTTATTATTTTGATTACTTCTATAGGCAATAAAACGGTCTGGGTATTATAACGTTGGGCATATTTCAACTACTTAAAAGTATTTTATGAAAGTTTACTGTATGTTTTTTTGTTTTATTTTTAGGTAGACTTGACTGTAGCTGACACCCTTCCGCTCATAAAAATCAGAGGATAGACTCAAAGACTCGAAGAGACTTAACATATTGTACGTGTCATCAGCACATAATCAAGGTCTCAAGTAACCAGGCAGCAACAACCACAACATCAACAACAACAACAACAACAAAGTTTCCATTATGTTTATGTGTGTGTCTGTTTTATGATTATTGTTGGTATTATTATTATAATTGTTGCTGCTGCCGTTTGTGTTGTTGCTGTTACTGCTTTTGTTGTTGTTGCATGTTGATAATGCGGATATGCCTAGAGATTGCTGTTGTTGTTGTTGTCGTTATTGCCGCTGCTTTGCATGCAGAGCGAAATACAGTCGCAGTCTTCGAGACGTTGTCAGCATTGTTGGGTTTCTGTGGAAATCTACAAGAGATGTTGCCGTTTTTGTTGTTGTTGTTGTTATGTTGTTGTTGTTATGTTGTTGTTGCCACACTGTTGCACAGCTGGCTGATGTGGCGTATGTGTATCAACCTCATATCAACTGTCTGCAAGTGAAGGTCAACCCAAGGCATCATCTCATTCCATTCCTATGTTGACATCAAGTATCATTTATAAGCCGCTTACGATAACGTGTTATATAAGCCGACCAATTGGCAATGCAACGAATCATATTCGTATGATATGAGTTATCACAGTTATAACACACGCTAACGGTTGTTGCATGCCTCCATTACTGTTGCCGCTACTGTTGCCAGTTGCAACTAAGCAGATTAACGAACAACACAGAAAATCCTTCAAGATTTTTTTTATAGTTTTCAGGTAAAAAATTGATGAGAGAACTTAAACGTGATTTCAAATCAGAACTTGAAGTTTTTTAAGCTCTATTAAGAAGAGAGAGAAGCTAACAGAGAAAAGATTAAGGAGTAAAAGCTATTTAAACAATTGACTGGAATCTGTCATCATTTACATATTTAATATGAATTTTATTAATATATTTACTTTTATTATTTATTTATATTATTATTTTTAAGTGATTCTCTCAAAAATGCTGTTAAATAAAAAACTCATTCACAAAATTGCAGTCATCTCTGAGATATATACAGAGAGATTAAGAAATTCCATATTATGGAAACAGGGAAGGATATGCTGGGGATAAAGTAGTTTAGTTTTTTTCTATATATTTATGGAGCAAGTTCAATGAAAGAGCTAATGTAATCAAAGGGGCGTCGCATAAATTCCATGCCAATTCAGAGAGTCACAGCAACAGCAACAGCAACAACAACAAGATTTTCTGATCATTGCTGTGCGCTGAGTCATCAACGCAGGTGACGCAGTCCAAACACCGAACACAGCAGCCGACGTCGTCGTCTTTATATGAATATCAAAGAGAGAGAGAGAGAGAGAGAGAGAGAGAGAAAGAGAAAAAGAGAGAGAGAAAGGGAGAAGGAAAGGGAGAAGGAAAGGGGGAGGGTTGGGGGATGCAAGAAAGTGATGCTGCACAGCCGAAACTCTACAACAGAAACGTTCCCATTGCATGAGTCACGGCCCTAAAGTTGTAGAAACTGTTAATCTCAGCCAGGCAGCGACAGTGGCAGAGTTGAACTCAGTGGCAACTCTGTAGCGGCTGCCTGACTGCCAGTGATGCCACTCAAAACAGGACAACACATAGAGAATTTAAATTGAATCGAAATAAAAGGATTAAAAAACAAGAAATACAAAGGGACTGATTTTGTATTATAAATTAGACGGAAACTATTCACATAATCAAATATGCGTATCGTCTATATATTAATATACAATATATATTCTTATTAATGACGTGGAGGTATAAATTGCTTATCATTCTAAGAAGTTTTAAACACACATTTTAAATACATTGCGGTGAATATATTTTTGAATGCATGACTGGTCTTCATTTGCATGAAATCCGTACTTTTCCGATACCTTTTCAGAAATACAACAAGCTCATACTACTACTTATACTAAGTCCAATTTTCATAATATTACTAATACCACTACTAACAATTATTAATCTGATTGAGTATTCTGGGTTTTTCTCAATCAACAAATGTGGCGATCATTTAACAATTATTGAATTTTCCCAGGCTTTTAACTTTAAAATTTGTATATTATTTTTCTTATCATTTCAGTTCTAATTTAAAAATAAATAAATCGAACCCACTTATTTTATTTTCAAACTGAAACGCTTATAATGTAATTATATTTCAAAATTGATACGCTAAAATAATCGCATAGTTCTTAAATATTTCTCCTGTTTTATTTGTTTGATTTAGTTATAATTGAGCAATGATTTCCGTTCAGCAAATGCTCAATATTTTTACCAATTTAGTTACCAAAACTACTTTTATAAGAAAAGATCTATTCGGCAAAAAAAAAAAGGCTTAATGGGCAACACTGGCTGCTGTTTCCAAGAAGCCGATGATTTGGTTACTCGTTTTTGACCTATGATGTAATCAACCCGTTGTTCGCTTGGCAACTTGAAAGGGTCGTCCAAGGCCGTTGTTGTTAGTGTTGCTGTTGTTGCTGTTGTTGCTGTAGTGTTATTGTTGTTAGCATTGTTGTATTTTTTTTTTTTTTTGCATGTTGCGTGTGGGTTGCTGCTGTTGCCGTTGCTGATGCTGCTGCCGAATTGAGCCCAAAGTCAAAACCAAGGCGTCACCGTTACAGTAAACTCCCCTCCGCTCCCCTACCCTCACTCCTCTCCTCCCCGCATTGCCATCAGTTTGTCAACTGAACGTTTCGTCGTGTAATTCAACGCTTTGAACTTTAACGCTTCGTTAAATTTCACGCATGCAGATTTTAAATGATGCCCTGTGTGTGTGTGTGTGTGTGTGTTTGAGAGTGTGCGTGTGTGTTTCTATGTGTGTGTGTGTGTCTGTGTGTACGCGTCCCAATTCTGTCAATCAACTGCGTTTTTTTGTGGGTGCCAAGCGTTTTGTTTGGATTATGTTAACCGCAAAAGGCCAAAGTCAAAGTATTAATAACAACAACAGCAACACCAACAAAACCTGTAACAACAATAGCTGCAACAACAAAGGGAAAGGCTCCCCAAACAACAACAACAACAACACGAAATGCAACAAATTGCAGTCAAGTGTCCAACAAAATAAAATTATATTTAAAGTTTAAGCGCATTTTCAACTCTTCATTAAATTTTTGTCGTTAGTCCACAAAAAAAAAAAGAAAAAACCAAATGAATCAGTTTAAATGAAGCAAAGAAAAAAATTTTACACACGCTATAAAAACAGTCATCAAATGCATTAAACACGAGACAGTTTTTTTTTTTTGGGTTTTTCAATGTGCATGGTTTAACCGGTTCAGTACATCCAAAAAAAAAAAAAAACCAACTCTAATTCTAGCCCTGACTGCAATTCAGTTTGGCAATTGGAACTCCAACTGGAGCTAAAGCCGTTAACACCCTGTGCCCTTTGAATATGAGCAAGTAAAAAAAAAAACAGTTTTTAAATGCGGTTTAAATGTGTGTAATAGACTCAATATTAATTTTTTTTTTTTAAATATGTTAAGAAGTTTGTTTAATCAATTGACGTAAAATAAATTCAAAATCAGCATTTTCGAAAGAAATGAAAAGCAAAATTTACAAAACACTGAACAACTTTATAATCAACATTGAATCATAGAATAATAGAATGCTTAAAAAATACATATAATCAAAATTTTTTCAGCAGGCTGTTGATACATATTTTTAGGGTATCTCTTAGTCGATCACTTTTGACTGCAGCAAGTTTACTTGAATTTTTTTTTTTTTGCTATTTGCTGATTTTACGTTTTTGGGGGCAGAGGTCAAGAGTGCAACGCGACAAACTCTCAACGGGAGGGCATTTTTGCATGGTGATGGCAACTCTGCTCCCCATTGTTGCAATTATGCTAATTTCTGTTCGTTGAAGCCTGGGAAGAAGCACGAAAGAAGGCAGCAACAAAAAATGGAAAAGTGGAAATGAAATGCTTTTCACACATGAATGCGACCAAATGCATTGGGGGTGGAAAGGGAGGGGCTCGAGGGGTAGGGGAGGCGGCCATTAAAGTTTTTTTTTTTTTTTTCTGCTGGCCGCCAACGTTTGATGGAAACGAGTTTGCTGTTGTTGTTGTTGTTGCGGCGTCGCGGAAAATGTGGGAAATTCATGGAAACAATTTTTCGTTGTTTGAAGGCTTTAAAACTCTCAGTGTCTCAGAGAATGCAGCGCGAGAAAGAGAGATTGAGATAGAGAGATAGAGAGAGAGAGAGAGACAAAGTTTTATCGCATAATGAAATACAACGCGCGATTTATAGAGTACAGTAAGTGAGAGCAGCAGAGAAGAAGAGAGATGAAAGCAACAGCAGAAGAGGCAGAGGCAGACAAAGCAGATCCCCCCCTCTATCGCAGTCTCCCCTCCTCCCCTGGAGCTGATAGCTTTTACTTTGTTGTCGTTGTTGTTAATTGCTTGGCCAATGGCCCCGCAAAAAGGTTCTCACGTCGATCGAGCCAGGCAGCAACTGTCTGTAAGTCCGTCCGTTTGTCCGCCTGTCTCGATCGTCTCGACTGGCGGTTAGTTGAGCCATTAGCGCGTCTCTTTTTAGCCAGAACCCGATGCAGCCAAAGATCGAGAAGTTGGCGGCAAACTCAAACTCTGGGTGGCTTGTAAATAGCTAAGGCGAAAAGATTGTGAAAGAAAAGCAAACCGACGATTGAATTGTTGACGCTGCATTTTCAAAAGAAGGAATGCCTTCCAGGAAGAGACCAGTCCAGTCCAGTCCAGTTCAGTTAAGAGCAGAGCTGAGCAGACAAGTGAAACTGGACAGAGACAGATACAGATACAGCGATCATCAATTGGTGCCGACAATGAGAGTCAAAAGTGCAATTAATCGTTTATCTGTGAACATGCATCAAATGCTTAACTATTTGCCAGGTGAAATGATGACGATTGTAATGTTAATCAATTGCTAGTCTTACTCCTTCTCTCTCTTTTTCTATATATCTGTCACTCTTCTTCTACTGCTGCACTTGGCACTACTGGCCGTCATAATAAACTCAGTTAATGCAATAGAAATTAATGAAAAGCTACAAAGAAAAAACAAAAAGAGACACGAAACGAAACGACACAAAAATAAATTGTGTGCATATTAGAAAATAAATGCAAAAAGAAAAAACACAACTCGTAGTAATAATAATAATAATAAAATGGAGAAAAATGAAGAGAAAAAACAGTAGACACGCAACCTCAAAGTCCAAGTGGAAGCCTGTCTAGCAACTGGCTGCCTCACAGCCTGATCTCCATCTCCGACTCCGACTCCGACTTCGACTTCGACTCCATCTCCGGCTCGACTGACTGACTAACTGACTTACAAACTTACAGACTGACTGACTGACTGACTGACAGGCTGACTGTCTTGGCCAAGTGAAAGAAAGAGTTAAGACGCGCCTTTCTACCTGCCACTATTTGCACATGGCGCTCGTGCGTTGCATGCAACACTTATAGCGGCAGAGTCACAACTTGGCCATCAATATTAACGATAACATCATCAAATCCTTAATTATCGATAAGTGTTAATTAACGCACATTTTCATCGCTTTGATTACGTTACATTTATAGTTATCGATAATATATTATTTTATTTTAATTATACAATTTTATAGAAAAAATATTTTATTTTGTACGCCTAAATACATCAATTAATGTATCGATATATTCGAATATGCGTCAACGATAGATTTTCGATAAAAATATAAGTGTACAATTTTAGCAACGGCGAATATTCAGAAACTTAAACCGCTTATTGCCAAATGGCACAACGATATGTTATCGATAAATGTTAATTTGCATAAATTAATCTGCTAAAGTTCCTATCCATTACAGTTATCGTACAGAAATCAGTAATAAAAATACAAATAACAGATAGCATATTGACTTTTATCGATATCATGAATTATTCGATTTGCTAATATCAAAATTAGAAATATACTTGACAAAATTATTGATTTAAAGTTGTAGCAAGCATTTAATAATCGATAATGTATTAGGTTCTCTTATCGATCAATGTAAAAAATCGTTAAAAATGAATTAACGTATACCACAATCGATAACCTTGTCTGTTGCCGGTCAAATGAACGGTCGTAGAACTCACGTTGGAATTTTGTTTTTACTATCGACAATACCACGCCCCGTGCGAACAGAATTAATTGTAAGTTAATTATTTATTTATTTGTGTGTTTTCATTTTTATTGCTTTATTTTAATATTATTTGTTGTCTTTTTAAACTGACAATGGCGAGGAAGTTGACAGCGCGGTCAACGCCAGAGTTCGGACCAAGATCATGGCCAACTGACGCTAATGAAGATGATCATAGTCAATGATCATGATCATGATAATCATCATTATGATGATGATGCTGAGTTAGCCAAGGAGTTGCACAGAGCTTTAAAATGGGTCAAACATGTGCTGACCAGGCAGCTTTTACTTTACAAAAATTGGCAATGGATGACTTGCAACAAAATGTTGCACGCTTCGTTGTGGCATCTCGTTGCCTTGCCGGTTGAGTGAAGTAAAAGTGAAGTTTTTATTTTCGATATACACAACACTGTCGCCTGCATTTTTCCTTCATTTTACTTTTCTTGCCACACTCTGGATTTGAAGCGGCTTTTACTCCCGGACTCCAACTTGGTCTAAAACTTGTTGTTGTTTGGTTATGTCCAGATCTGAATTGATGAGTGGGTGGCTGGTTGGACTGTTGTTCAATTTCCGTTTGCTCCGCTAATTGAAAGCAGCCATAACTTGCAACAATGAGCTGCAACTTAGAGTTGCCGCATTGCCTGGCATTGGACTCATTACGCCCCAACGACACAAGGGCGCACAGAGTTCTTGAATATGCCACCGAATTGGGTTGGGGGTGGGGACGGGGGGACTGTAACTGGCTGTTGCATTAATGCGCGTCACGTAGCATCATGTTCCGCTCCACTCGACTCCACTCCACTCCATGCCACGTCGCTTCGCCCCCAATTCCTTCCTTCTCTCACAGATGCCCATGCAATTCGTGCGTGCAACGCTATGAAACCAATCAATGCAGTCGAAGAAGAAGAAAGACGAGGAGAAGGAGGTGTTGGATGGAGGTGGCAGCGGATGGTCTCTCGTAGAGGGTGTGGGAGGGTCACTTGGCGTGACGCCGCACAGTGGGCACTTCTCTTATTCTGCATTGCAAAATGCACATATTTTTTAAATCCATCAAGAGTTTTAAAACGCATTTGTAAAAACACATGCATAGATACATATATTTTTGTTTTTTTCTTTAATATTAAATAATTCAAATAGTTCGTTTTATTCCTAAGGAACTTATAAACAAAGCTATGATTACATAGCGGAAAATCAGACCCAGTTCTAAAGTAGTCCCACATTATAACGTTGCTGGTATAAAAACGTAAACAAGTAAAACATCTATTTATTAAAAAAAAAATTGTTTTTTTATGAAACTAAAAAGTTTTCAGATGACACCAAAAATATTAAGATATATGGCATTATTTTTTCTATAATTCAGTTAGAAATTTCATTTTGTTTTGTGAAAATTTGCAAGTGTACAATACGTAAACTTGAAGAGGCTGTACTACAAATAATGTTTGCCAGATTTAAAAATTATTTTATTCACTTAATACTAAAAAAAAAAACTGTTGAATGTTTATCTTACAAACGTTAACGTTATAAAATAGATTTCTGTCACGTTTTTTGGTCTAAGGCACCAGTGTGCAACGCTGCATTTTAATGTTGCCGGGCGCAACAGCAACAGCAAAAGCAAAAACAACAATAACAAAGGCAACAAATGAGGCAAAATCATGCGTAAAGATTTTCAACATGTGCCTGCATTCTATATGTATGCTGTTGTGTGTGCGATTGTGTGTGTGTGTGTGTGCAGCACGCGTTGCTATTTCCGTTCTGGACAGCAACAGCAACAGCAACAACAACAACGGGGCGAGCAACAGACAAGAACAACGTACAATGAACGAACGCTGCCCCGCAAATGGGTCAACCAATAGCGTAGGCCTGGATCCCAGTTGTCCAGTCCAAGTGGATTTACTCAATGGACTTCCAATGTGTCCATGCATAGCGACTGTCAACTGTACCACTCATGCCTTGCTGTACCGTTATCCACCCATCAACGAGCTCCACAAAAGCAGAGATTCCACTTTTGATCGTGTGACAACTTGTTCCATAAGCAGCAAAATTAATTACAATCAATTACAATATAATGTGTTATCGATAACATCGATTTCGATTTGTAATCATTAAAAGACAAGGCTTAACAACCCATAAACTGGTTGAGAATTGTTTGTAAAATGTGGAGATTTACTACAAAATATAAACATCATTCATTGATTTCATAAAGTGAGTTTTGTAACGTTTAATTTAATTTAAAGAACTTTCTTTCTTAAAATATGAGTTATTTCAGCTATTTAATAAAAAATTATTTAATAAAATAAAAATACATATTAAAATATTAAATCCTCACAAAATCATAAAAAAGAATAAGATTATTTGAAGCTATTCGAAACTTTTAAATTTAAATTCAAAGATTGAAATATCAGAATTTTAGATTGAAATGATTTTTTAAAGAATGCAATTATTATCAGCGATAATATTTCTTTGTATACTTCAAAGAAGAATCAAATTCAATGGCATTTGAAATATTGATGCTTATTCCCAGTTTATATTGTAAATCTTTTATGATTGTAAACTTTCTTGTATCAGATTATTCATTCAATCAACTCATTGATCATTCATCGATTTTCCATCTTTCGCAGAAATATATTCGTATTACTTTTTGTACATATTGAAGCTTCATTCATTCATGCAATTGCAACTGTTTGTGAGTGAGTGTTTGTAATTCATTCATTGATTCACACACACACACAGACACACACACACACACGCCCAGCAACAAATTAACAACAGTTTGTTGCCTTCAACTATCCCCCAATATGCCCCGATTTTCCCGGTTGCATCCACACTTAATTCTCTCCCCCTTATCCCACTTCATTATTCTGTTCCCTGTTCTCTCTCCTTCCATCGGCAATGTCTCGTATTCCATGTTCCATGCTCCATGTTCATTCATGCGCACGATCTTTTTCATTCATATGCACAATTTGAGCGACGCACACACTAACACACACACACACACACACACTCGCACACACACACTCGTACTCACACACTTGTACATTTTATAGTAAAAATTGGTTTTCAAGCAGCACAAATTAATGTTTATTTATTCTTGGCTCGGTTTTCTTTTCATTTCACATTTGTAGTTGTTGTCAGTTTCGCTGCTGCTTCTTCCTCTTCTCCTTCTTCTTCTCCTTTATTGCTTCTTCTTTGCAATTTTGTTATTGTTGAATTCTTTTTTGCCACGCTTCTTCGATTGTCGTCGCCATTTTTTCAATTAAATTTCAATTTAAATTTCTTCCTGAGCCGCTGTCTTCTCTCTCTCTCTCTCTCGCCCCTCGCTCTGTGTCTGTCTATTTTTTTGCTGATATTATCGGCACAACAACAACATCAATATTGTTTATGTTAAGTATTATTATTGTCTTTACGTAATTAAAATTCAAAATTCAAAACTTTCGTTTATTATTTTAACGAATTTTATTTGTTGTTTGTTGCGTGGGCGTCTCACTGTCTTCCTTGCTCTATCTATCTCTCTCTCTCTCTCTCTCTCTCTCTCTCTCTCTCTTCCTGTTTGACACACTTATGACTTCATTTTCATCATCTTCTATTGTTCCTGTTTCTTGTTAAATTATCGCAAAAACTTCTTGATTGTTGCAAGTGTTAAAATGTGGCGAAAGTTAAATATGTTGCAGCAACAGCAGCTGATTGGCTGCAAACAATGCACAGTGGTTCTTTTCAGCCAGTGTAGCTTGAATTTACACCAATTTGACATTTAGGCAAACTAATTTTTTTTATCGATATCTAACAAATTGGATTCTTAAAATTATTAATTGATCTTATTTTTCCATCACAATTAATGAGCTGTGATTAATGTTATCATATGAATTTTTAATTGTTTATTACAAAAAATCGATGAGATATTTTTTATTTTTTAAATTTAATTATGGCTACATAAAACCTTAAAAGGCATATTATGTATCATATGAAAGTTCTAGAGCCACACATCTTGAATAATTTAAGATTTTAGAAATTCACCACTAGGTTCAAAAGATGTTCATGTTTAATTTATATTTTAAAAGTTAAAATAACTTGAATTTATGTGATACAAATTGAAAATAAGAGTTATTTTTATTATTGTGAATAGTTAAGGCGAGTAATGGACCACTGTGCAGCGGTCAGCTGGAGAGGTGAGAGGGGTACAGTGGGGAGAAAACCCTTGCGGTTGCATTGCTTATTGGCAGCTTTTGTGGGGTGTCGTCCCGACTCGTTGCTGTTGCCGCTTGCAACATTTGCATTGCATTTCACACAGCGGTGACGTTGGCCAAAAAGAAAAGTTTCTTGCCAACATTGTTACATATTATATTAGCTGAGGGGGTAGGGCAAGGGTGCAACAAGAGGGGAGTGTGGGAGTGGGCTGCTTGAGTGTCTTCACTAAGGGAAGACTGGCGGCAATTGAGGCGAAGACAAAGCGCAATACAAAATAGACAATGGAATGTTGTGCCCCAAAATGGAGTTGGCCAACAGCAACAGCAACCAATGCAACAACAGCAACAAGAGCAACACAAGCAACAACAACAACGGCAACACTTTTGCTTGCAATTGTATTTGCGGTTGCGCGGCGAATTCGACGCGACTTTCGCAGCAGTGTCCGCATTTTTTTTCATCATCATCAACAACAGCAACAACGCGTTGTTGTTGTTGTTGGTGTTGCCAATGTTGTTGTTGTGGCATCCATCCGCTTGCGGCTTGCCGGCTGTTGCGGGAACCGCTGATAAAGTCTGCGGGCAAAAAGCCCAGCAACAACAACAACAACAAAAACAACAATATAAATAGCCCTCGTTGCAAGTAGGAAATGTTTTTGTTGCATAATTTATGAGGGAAAATTGTTATACTTAGTTTTCATCTTCATTAATTTTATCATCTTCTTCGTTTTCCTTTGTTATTTGTCTCTGCTTTTCAATTCATTCATTATTTTGTGGTTGCTTGCAACGGCCTTGAAGTGCGTATGTGGTTTGTGCGAGAGAGAGAGACATAGAGGGAGAATTGCAGAGTGACAGAAAGGCAGAAAAGAAGGGAGTCCGAGAGAAAGGGTAAGGATTTAAATATAGTTTCCAAAAAGTAATAAGAAGTATTTTGACATGAGCTTTTAAGGTACTTTCAATTAATTATTTAATTAAGCCTTATTAATTAACTTTAGAATTTCTAAAAAATTCATGCTTAAAATGTGATTTTTAGAAACAAGAAAGAGGGACAAAAAGACACATAAAATCATTATTTTTAATGCGTTTTTGATCTAATTTTATATAGAGTAGTTAGACATCGATTTTGTTATTCATAGTACTAAGTTTTTCAATTACGGCAAAAATATCAATCGATAGACATTTTGAATCTGAAGTAATATTGCTACAAATATTTAATCAATTTAGCTATAAAATTGAACTATTATTAATAACACTTCTGTAGAGCCAAAATGACCTCCATTGAATTATAGTTTTTACTTCAATCATAATCTATTTGGTTCTCTGGTTGTTTACTTAATCACAGTTAACTAGGGGCAATTGAAATTCCATTTAATTATTGGCAAAAATCAGCTTAATTATTATCAATAGTCTGACAATACTATAGTCTGCTAGCATTTATTTTGCAATAAACTGAAATTAGATTCTATTATAATGTATGCAACTGAAACTATCGATTTTTGAGTTGTTGCAGCATTCCATTCAAATCAACATATATTTCGATTACATAAGTGTGATTTATTTAGATCAAAGTTGGAAAGGTTGTTGCCATTCTAATTGAATTTGGCCAACAACAGTTGCAAATCGCATAATTCACGGATACTCAATTTTGTATCTGTATCTATGTGTTGTTGTTAATGCAATTGTAGTTGCTGCTGAAATACAATAACTGAGCTGAGAACAACCACAACTTTATTTGTCCTTCAGGTGCCGCACCGAATGCCTTTCCCAATCAAATCCCCCCTCATTCCTATCTCTGCTGACAACCCTCTTCTCTCTCTCTATATATCTCTTTCTCTCACTTTGTATCTGTTGGCCAGACGTCAGATTAATTATTTTGCATCGTAAATAAATTGTGCATGCGGCAATTTAGTTAACAAATTATAGTTGTGTGTTGTGTGTGTTTTAACTTGCTGTCCAACTTGGCGCCATCGACAACAGGCGACGCCAACGCGTTTTCTGCGCGTTTTTTTGTTGCCTCACTTGTTGTATTTGAAGTTGACTGGAGGATTACGGAATCAATAAAAGATGCCGATACCATGGATTATAAGGATAGAATCCATAAAGAATGCGACTCGACTCGAGTTGAGGTAATTGGCGTTGCCAATACATTTCGATTGCTGGATTATAAAGAAGTCTTCCTCAATGTGTCAACGATTATGTAAATGCATTAAATTCACTTTTGTTGTTGAGCAGTGTTACCCCCTGCCCTCCCTTCTCAGACCACGTTCTTCGTATGCAAATCAAAGCTAATTGCAAATGCCGCAGGCGTCGTTGTCGGTCGTTGTCGATCGACGTCTCAGTTCTGTCAGTCGGCGTCAGTCTCAGACGCTTTTGTCCAAACGCTGACATAATAATTACCGCAACTTAGCGACAACATTTTGTTGTACCGCCCCTCTCTCTCTCTCTCTCTCTGTCTTTGGGTCTGCCTACCACCCAGTTGAGTTCGGTCAGCGCCTCGACAGGTTGCCCAACCGTTGTCAGCTAATCGTCAGCAACGAAGCAAACCACCTACCAAAGACCTACTAAGACAATCAGCCAACCAAGCAACCGGGCAAACAACCAACAATCAAACAACCAAACAACTATACCAACTTTACAGCTAAACAAGCTGTAACTCAAAATGTTTCCTTTTGGGTTTGGCCAAAGTTTGGCATTGAACCATGAAATGTTTATCAGTACGTCATCAAATATACCCTGTACACACATTTAGTGTAAAAGTGTTAACAACAATGCCCAAATATTATTTCAATCATTTGATAATGATCATAATTAACTTGTTAAAATAAAAATGATGAACATTTCTTCAACACTACCGGGTATCTCCAGGTCAGTCACACCCTTTCAAACAGTTTTCGATGTAAATAATTTGTTATCCACAATATTTTAGTTGTTTTATTTATAAATATTTTAAATTTACCCATTGACCATTTTTTTAACTGTGCAGGGTATAACATTATTAATCACTTTACTTATTTGTTTATTATTTTTTTTTAAAGGAATAAAATTGGCTTTCAACTGGCCAAATTTTTGTGTTGAAATTTTTTGTAACAGTGCCGGGTATCGCCAAGTCACTTACACCCTTATAAAAGAGTTGTGTTGTAAATTATTTGTTTTCCACACCACTTTTGTAGTTTTTTTTCCTTTTCATTGCAGGCATTGTGCGTTTGGTTTTGGACTCAAAAGCCACTTACGATCACAGTAGACAACGTATGTATGTATATGTTGCGCCCCCAAAGCCGCCGTCCGGTCACGCCTATCCGCCCATTAGATAATAGCAACAAATGCGCCACCGCCAAAAAAAAAAAAAAAAAAAAAACAGTTGTAAATTGTATTTATGCAATTTTTCGTGAGTGGATTGTACCTGTTGTTCAGAAGCGCCGTTACGAGTACATTTTTGCACAAGTTGGCAACTCTGTTATCAACTCGATAATCTGACGTAGAACTAGCTTACAGAGTTGAAATGCTGCCAGAAATCAACTTGTAAATAGTTTTTATGTTTTTTGTTTAACATATTTGTCACATTTTTGTATAAAGTTGGCTGATCCAAGGAGTTATCAATTCCTTTATCCAAAACAGCATATCTGTTTAGAGCCAAATCGAAGCATGGGCCTTATTGTAAATGGTAATTATCAATCAATTTGGCAGCCCCGAAAAAATTCGACGGTTTCAATTTTCTTAGCAAGTTGTCAGCACCAAAGTGCAATAAACTCGTAGAACAGCTGTAAAGGAACTCAAAATGTTGTCAACACTTTGCTGCAGGTAGTATTCATGCAATTCTTTTGCTGTTTTTTCACGCTTTAACACATTTTCCATAGAGTTGCCAGCCCCGAAGAAATTCTCAAGTAGAACGTTTGTGGCATTCAATGCTGCGATTTTCTGTTTCTGTTTTTTGCTCTTGTTGGTGCTAAAATCTTTAGCACTCGTCTGGTTGCAGTCTACAATCTACAGATTGCAGTCTACTGTCTACAGTCTTCTGAGCTTTGTTGCTTTTGGACAAACAGAAAGTTTCTACGCGACTCTTTTTAAAGCTACATACTTTCTTTTTCGAGCCAATGCGACTTCTACATGCACTTGGTACCCACTTTTTTTTTATAAATATATTTTTTTTTTGTTGTCTTCCTTCTGCTGTACCCCTTTTTATACCCCTGCTCCATTGCGGTGTATTTTTTGCGCTTTTCATTTCTGTTGCGGTCTCTCATGTTATTTCGATTTTATGTTGCTGTTGTTGTTGTTTCGCTTTTACTTGACAACTTTTTGTTGCTCTCATTGTTGTCGGGCCATAAAAGCGCACAAGTTGTCAATTATTTTATAATAAAGAGCGAGACCGGCCACACATTAGTCAAGGGGGGGTTAAAGGGGGCCAACGATGATGGGCAACGGCCAGCGAATGGCCCAAAATATTTAGGCCAAGAACTGACAAAGACCAAAATAAGACGACTCGAAACTCAATTGTACCCGTCTTCTCTCCTTCTCCCTCTCTCTCTCTATCTGTATGTACCTTTAAAGGTTTTTTATTTTGTACCACAACAACAATTATTGGAAATTGGTAAAAATATTTGCGGCCAGTGTAAGTGAAAAGCGTACCCCACATTTCGATTGGGGGAGGGGCAGGAGGTGGTGCTGCTGTTGCTGGTCATTTCAACTGTGCTTCGCTAATTGGTTAACTGCAATTGGCAAACTTAACAATTGCCGTTGACCCACAAAAACAAAAACAAAAACAAGGCAACAAAAGGTGCCAAATTAGCAACGTTAAAATTGTTGGCCAAAATGTGTTAAACGTGTATTTTGCGCAATAAACTGTTCAACAAGGGGGCGAAGGAGAACGAGAAGCAGTGTTAGGGGCAATCGGGTAATCCCCCGAAATTACCACTAAAAAAAGTATAAGAAAAAAATTAGAGGGCGTGTCTCATAGACAACCAAAACGTGATCACAGATGACAGGCAAATTGTACAGACAAAAAAAAGCACACCCCAAGCAAATTCAATTAGCACAATTCGAACGAATCAAAAGGGGCGAAGGTGTCTAAAAAGGGTTGGGGAGTTACAACTAGTAGGGCCTTTAGATGTGCTTCAAGTTAGCTAATCTCAAAAAAATAGACACAATTGATTTGAGTTTGAGGGGAATGTGTATAGAGGAAAAGATACAAAAATTAACGATTTGGTTTCAAAATTAATTCTACCAATCAAAAGTTCTGATATTAACTTTCTGTTTCTATTCAGATTCTATTCTTTATATTTTAATTCTTTGTATTTCAATTAAGTTATGAAATGGAATTTGTACTTATGAAAGAAAAACTTAAGTTACTGCATTTGTTACCCAACATATTAGTTTTCATCAGTTTTGTTGTTCAGTGCAATGTTTAATGATCAAATTTACCAGAGCAATTTATTCACGGATGCTTACCTGTAAAGAGAAGAATTAAAGAGATTATTAAAAATGTAAATAATAATAGTCAGGAGCATGTTTAGAATACAAATTAGATTTATAAAGATAATACTATTTGGTAGCACTGTATTGCAGTCACAGTCACAGTCACAGTCACATTTGAAGTCACAGTCAGTGTACTTCTTTCTATTCGACTTCTCGACGTCTCCTCGTAATCATAGCAAATGACAATTTCTTATCAAATAACAAGAACTACAAAAATAAAAGAAAAAGAAATACGCCCGCATTGCGTGTCCGTTGTAGTTGTAGTTGTTATTGTTGTTATTGTAGTGTGTACGCTAGTCAATGTTGTTGTTGCTGTCCTCAATTTGCGTAAAATGGCACAACGAAATAAATTAAAATGCAGCAAGAGTCGCAGTTGTTGCGAGACGCTCAAGTGTGAGTTCCCGTCCCCGTCTCCGTCCCCAGTCAAGTCACAAGTTTCCACTCGTCCACTCCATATACCATATAGCATACACACACAAACACACACCATGGGTAGCGGGATCGTGTCATGGCATGACTGCAACGATAACAAAGTCACATTGTTATCGGCGGCGCAACAAACGCGCCACAAACTTCTCAAACACGCAACGCAACGCGAAATCAACGAATTTTGTACACACAATTCAAAACTATTCGATATAGAGTGTATATAAGTATTACACATAATTCATACAAGTTATCGATATAAACAATAATCGCAAATGTTTTTTTCTTTAAAATATAAATTTTTAATAGCACAAATAACAATAATCGATATTAAATTCAAATAAATAAGTATACAAATTAATCGACTGTAAATAAATGGTTATGAATATTCGAAATGCAGAAATGAATAATCGATCTGTGTTGACACACAATTTATCAAAATTACTTAATGATTGGTCGGAAGATGTTGTATGTATCATAATAAATGATCGACTTGTAAAATAACATATTTGAGGTATGAATATAAATATTCGATCAAAAGGCAAGTATATTTAATTAATGTAAAAAATAACTTCTGTGAGTAAACAGATCATTTCGATACATTAATAAATATATTCGATATACAAACTCACACAAACGATTTATAAATAAATAAATTCGATTGATGAATAAACATAATTAATTATTGAAAAAATATACTCGATTTGTGTAAATAAAAGTATATCTTCATATGAGTTATGAGTATAATATTCGATAAATTCGTTATAATATTCAATGCTATTAGTAATTCGGGTGCTAAGCTGCCTGCTTAAATCGATATACCCGAAGATACATTGTTTTGACTCTCTGCGTCTTTAGCTGCAGAATCAGCATCAAGTGAATCGACGCATAATTGACACAGTCGCTTCCATGTTGGGTGTGTGTATTGGTGTGATAACATGTCCATATAGCGTCTATAGTTTGTTCCTCTCTCTCTCCCTCTCTCTCTCCCATTCTCACTCACTCTGTCGCACTCCCTGTGCTGCTAAACTGCGGCTTGCTAGTCTTGTGGGTGACTTGTTGCCGTTGTCGTCTTTTAATTTGCATTTAGCAAGAGCAACAACAACAACAACGACAACAACATCAGAAATGTCCGCTTGTTATGGCGTCGGCGCAACTTCAAAGCGTTTGCCTTTTATTTAGTTTTAGTTTCAATTTAAATAAAATGCGCAACAAGACAAGAAACAAATGGAAACCAAGGAACCTCAATGAAATGCTTATTTTATTTTATTTGATTTTTTTTTATTACAAATTTGTCGTTATTGTTGTGATTTTTATTGACGTGTATGGAGAACAAACGGCGCACGACTTTGGCTTAAACGCCGAGAACTGTTTGCTGCCGACTTTTCCGCCTCATTCAGGCCACGCCCCTGCTGTAGCTACAGTTGTTCTTCGTAAGTGACGATCGTGCCCCCTACCATTCACTAAACAATAATATGGCAAACAAATTGGCCAACAGCGCGCTGCAAATGTGGCCAAAACACAACGGGGGGGGGTAGTCAATAAATAAGTCGATGCAAGAACCCAGTCTCAAGATGTTGTGTAATCGATACTTGTTTAGTTGGTACACAAACCACTCGAAACGTAAATTGCGCGGGTGTTTGAGCGAAATGAGACTAGGCAGACGAAAGGGGAGAAAGAGGGAGAGGGAGAGTAACGGGGATTTGGCGTGGCAGAAAAAAATTTATATATAATTAATGGAACCACTTTAATGCAATTATTGCATAAATATATTGTAAAGACAATAAATATTGCCACTGCACTTTTATAGTTGTTGTTTTTGTAATTGTTAGCGTAGTTGTTATTGTTTTATTGTTATTGTCGGTAAATTAACAAAGGCCGCTTGTTAGACGCCCCAGCGACCTCAGCCTGCCACGCCCCGCTGCCCAGCAACCCAACTAAGCGTCGCCACTCAAAAGCCTTTTCCTCAGCTCCCCCTTACCCCCTCCGCTACCATTTAACTACCCTCTTGGCCAGTTGCGTAGACTTAACCGACTGTAAAGCCAATGTCGTAAAAACCAAGCAAGTAAAGGTGCTCTAGTTGGGTATATACCACTAGATAAATACTCTGCAAAATACAAAGAAATTAAATTTAAGAGCCAAGAAATCGCTTCTATAGTTAGTTTTATTGTTTTAACGGAAAAAGAGATATCGATAAGATTGTCGATAATTGGAAATAACCGATTGTGAAAAACGCTTAGAACTTAAATTAAATTTGTAAATTAATCAGTTATAAAAATAAATAAAAATCGGTAAACATATATAACTTCTACATACAGTGGTTTAAGTCCATTTTACCCTTCCCTCCTATTTACAGGGTATACCAAAATAATAAAAACATTAAAAGCAATTGCTGCTGCTTAGACTCTTCTATGACGTCGCAATAATATTCTTTTTTGTTTTTACTACCTTTATTTATTTATTTAGTTTTTTTTTTTGTTTTTAAAACATTTGTTCTAAATTAGTTGCTTTTTTTCTGTTTAGTTTTTTATTTAATTTTTATATTATTCTTACACTTTTATGATTATGCGCAGGTTTTTTATGGTGTCCAAATGGTTTAATGATTTGCGGCTATAATGGAAGGTGTTTTTGGCTCTGACTTGGCTAATAAAATGCCACTCAAATGAGTGCTCTTGTTAGCACACAGCTGGCACTCACGAATCACTAATGACAACTATTCACTATTTAACTTTGAAAACAATAATTCATGCAATTTGCATACTGTTTGTATTCTTATTTACGAATGTCTACTGTATTCACTTAATTCAGCTTTTTGTTCAATATATAAGTTTCGTCTTTGCAAATGGGGTCAAAGTTAGTTGCAATCAATTTTCTTCGCCATTTAAAGTTGCAACACAAAAAAATTTCTATAGTTGCCACAGTCGCTGCTGATGTTGCTGCCACAGCGGGTCAACTGATGTCCGGCGGTGGCGGCAGCGGCAGCGGCGCGTGCGAAATTTCAATTTGCCTAAGCGACCAAACAAAACAGGCAACAGCAGTTGGCCAAGTTACCCAGGTCCATAAGTCAGTCACTCAGTCAGTCAGTCAGTCAGTCAATCAGTTCATTTGTGTGTTAACTGCCGCCTTCTAAAGAGAAACTCTCTTCTCTCTTTGTAGAGGCGTGAAAATTGAGAGGGGAGGAGCGGAAAACAACGCGAGTTCCGCCTGAAAATGGATGCTCAGTTAAAAAGGCCAAAAAGATAGAGAAAAAAAAATGTTGGTTAACCAATTGATCAGCTGGCTAATCAGTTGTTGAGTTACTAACTCACTTGTATTTCTTTGCTTGCATAAATCACCATCCCCCTTCCCCTCCCCCACAACAATCCCTCCTCCTGCCCCTTGGCAGCACTTGAAACTTGTTTCACGACATTTGTGGAATTTAGCAGCGTGAGTTGTTGATATTTGTTGTTAAATTGTTGCAACAAAGAGGTTAAGAGGGGCTGGGGAACAAGGTGGCAACAATTTATTGAACGTTTAAGTTTATAAGTTAAAAGCTAATTGAAGTTTGACAACAACTACAACAACAACAACGAATGCATTGGCAACCGCAACGCGTTTTTACTTTTGTCGCATTGCATGCAAATGTCGCGCGCGTTTTTCTAGCGTTTGTACGGCGCCAGGTTGCGACTTAAACAGTTGTTGTTGCCGCTGCTACAGCTTTGGCCGCTTTTGGTGCTGCGGCAAACACGGAAAAGGCAATGAGAACACAGCTTGACAATTTGCCAGGCAGCGAGAGCGTATCTTCAATTTTGATCTGGAGAGACGACGCCGTCTTTGATCGCGTTTTATTGTGCGGGTGGCCGTCGCGCCAAAAACGCGCGCGCTTTTTATCTTTCTATTTTTGTATTCTCTTTAATACCCTGTAACAAGAGTATAATAAGTTTTGTGCAATGTTATGTATCATGCACCAGAAGGGGGTATATACAATTGATTCGATAACATATCAAATTGTTTATTGTTTAATTTTAGATAAATATTATTAATTTAATTGTATTAAAACAATAAAACAATAGTCATATTAGGCTTCATTGGGCTAAACTATTTTCAAAAATAAATTACAATTAACAATATTTTTTGACTTGTCGAAACAATTACTTTACATACTGTTATTCTTGATTCCCAGAGACTAAAAGAGTTAGAAACACCAAGCTTGCGCTGTAGATCTCTCAACATTTTATCATTATATATAATACAAAACATTTTCTTGGGATTTTTTATATAATATTTTGGCTTGTTTTAATATTGAATTTAATTTTTTTTAAAGGGTTAGTGCAGGGTCTCTCTCAGTTGAGTTAGCCCGACTGCAGCCATTTCTACTAGTATTTAATATGATTATTTTGTGCTGTAGTTTTTGTAGTTGTTGTGCGCTTGCATTGCAATTACAATTAAAAACGTTGTAGTTGCAATGAAAAGCGTTTATTGTTTATGATTTATCATCGACTGTTATTATTGTTATTACCCACGTTTTCAATTCAATCTTGATCCCTCCCACCCCCGATCCACAATACCCTTTCCCACTGTTCCACCTCCTCAAGCATTCTCCATAATGGCGGCTAATTTGACACTGGAACACGCCTGAGATCGTCGCAATCGTCGCCGTCTCAGCTGTCAAATCGAACTTCGAAACCACTCGACACATTTCACAATGGAACGGTTTCCTCTCCTCCCCTCCTCTTCCGCCCTTAAAGCTCAATTCTCCTCTTAGTCTACCCTACATGCATATATGTGTTGTCTTCCTTCTTCTCTCTTCTCATTCTATTTAGCATTTGCATGTAAATTATGCTAATTAAAACTATACAAAAACACGTTAATAATATTGGCATAGGTGTTGGCCTGCTGTCTGTCTATCAGTCTGCTGGTTTCTGTTGAGTTCGGTTCGGTTCGGTTTGGTTAGCTCTTTGTGTCGACTCTGGCTGGAAGATTTCTTTTTCTAAAACATGTGCCCATATAAAGTTGGGAACACAACGACGAGTCTAACGACTTGCCAACATTTTGTTGCGATCTTTTTCTATCTATTGCATGTGATCCTAAGATTTTTTAATTATTTTTTTTTATATATTTTAAAATTTATATCTCTATATTTCTTTGAATTATACTATACGTCAGTTAAATAGAACTTTTCCATTTCACAACTAAGTTCTTAAAAGATTCTCCAACAGCAATGTGTATAACTTTTCATTCTCTTGATGTCAGCTTTAAAATAAATTCTCCGACTTTATCTTTTTGTTAATAAACTATTATTTAATAAATTGCGTGATTAGAACTTTAAATAAGTAGTTATTTTCATGACCAAAGCTGAGCGTCAATAATAATAATTTTCAAATTGTTGGAACACTCTATATTTCGAAGAAACTCTTTGAATTTTCATATCCAGCACTTTTTTATATAAAATCTAATTTTCATGTTGAAAACTTTCAAACTTTTCCATCATTTCTAGATTACACATTGAATTGTAGCATTTTCTCTTTCTATCAAAGCTTCTATTTTACAAATTTCATCACAATAACTTTAAAATTCCTATGAAATCCAGTACAAAATGCCACCAAGTTTGGCTACAAAGTTTGACATTTCTAGAACATATTGTGCTCCAAAAACAAAAAAATAAGTAGCCAACTTTTGTGGCGCCAAATTGTGTATTGTGACGAACTTTGATTGCCAAATCGATATAAAGTTGTTGCTGTTACCATAAACAGTCATTCAGTTGTCGTCTCGTAGTCGGCAATTGTTTATAACTAATACAAATTTCGATTCCCCATTAAATGCTTGTTCGATATTTGCCAAATATTTTGTCACGATTCTCTCTGCGTGCCAAAAATCTCGCAATGTAATTAAATTTCAAATCCAATTCCAATTGCCAGTTTGAAACTCCCAGTTGAAGTTCAAGGCCACCAAAAAATTGGCGTCGTCTCATGAAGGCTGCCCGTCTGTCTCTCTGTCTGTCTCTCTGCCTTCGAAAAAGCCAATTTCGATTCAAACCAAATGCAGTTGGCAAACATTTCGCGCGTGTTTCGAATATTGTTTTTTTCTTTTTGTTATTGTTTCTCTATTTCTCATAACGTTGTAAATAAAATGTTGTGCACAGAAATTGTAACGGTTTCCAAATCGTTTGTTTGGCATTGATTATTGTTATTATTTTTATTGTTATTTCGTATTTGTTGTTGTCTTTGCAGCGAAAGTTTTGCTTATAAAATAGTTTGTATAATGGCAACTGATTAACACAGTTCTGGGCCATTCTATACACTAGAACCGTTAGAGATCTATTAATCGTCAGCATTTCGGGAATTAACCCACTTACAGCCAGAGTCTTAGATCTTTAGATATGATGACGCCTCTACCAATTTTCAATTGTGAAAGCTAAAGAGTTGTAGTTGAAATTGATTTATATTCGTATTTTTTTTGTTGGTTGCAAGGACAGATGTAGGCTTACAAACTGTTGTACAGGCCAACTGAATAAATGATTTAAAGACATTTCAAGTCAAAAGTGGACAGAGAGAGAGAGAGAAAGAAAACATGTGGGCGGGCGCCTGTCTCTGTCTCTTGTCTCGCGGTGGCGACGGTGTCAATGATGACACCATCGTCATCTCAATCTCCATCTCCATTTGCAGCTCCATATCAATCCCACACAACAAGAGTGTGCTCAAATCGAAGAAATAAATATTTAAAAAAAAATATAAAAAAACATTTAACAAATTAAACAGCAACAACAACAACAAGCAGCAGGTGCACAAAATCAAAGCAAAACGAAT
Organism: Drosophila phalerata; assembly: GCA_951394115.2. NCBI lineage: Eukaryota > Metazoa > Arthropoda > Insecta > Diptera > Drosophilidae > Drosophila > Drosophila phalerata. The sequence goes on from OX596006.1 coordinate 36,776,650, forward strand.
CGAAAACAGAAAAAAAAATGTTAAATGTGATTTTCGCTTTAAATGCATTTTGACCAAGTTTGACTAAAGCAGCCGCCGTCGAATTTGTCGTTAAACGGGGCGCCTTAACGGCGCCAAGGTCGTTCAAGGTAGTCCACAAATGTTTCACGATCCAAAAAGCAACGCCGCGACGCGTCTCATACAACGTGAGACGGCGCACGCTGCGTATGCGCAATTTGTCGTACCGCATATGTGTATCAATGAGGAGGAGCCCCATAAAAAAATAAAATAAAAAAAATCTAAAGATCTGACATGTTGTTAACATGACCCAATAACTCTACACATTTTGCATGTCAAATTGTTTAAAGTCTTTAATTTTAGGTCAAGGGTTCTTCTCTCTCTCTCTCTCTCTTTCTCTAAACTTCAAAGAAATCGCAAACAAAAGATTACAAAACGTGTTGTTCTCGAAACACAATTAACCCACTCGACTCGATTATCGATATAATAGCACATATATGTCTGTAGATTATGAGCGATTATATCAAATATATATTTATGTACATATACACAATAATAATCAGTCATAAACATTCACTAGAATTATCGTACACGGCATAAACCTTCATTGACAACTTTTATATGCGGGGGTCTAATAATGACGATCATAAATTCTATAGCAATAAAACTTATAGCAAACTCACGATTTATGCATGAAGAGTGAGCGAGACGAAGCGATGAGCGAAAAAGAGAAGCACATATATTTTACAATCATGTCTAAGTAAGAGGTTTACACGATGCATTTCATAAAGTATAAAAAGTAAATTTAATGTACACTATGTAGTTCAGGTTCATAAATATATAAGTTTGATTTTACATTGGGCGTATGAAAAGCATTAAATTCATTTTTCAATTCAATATTTAGTATCAATCCATGTAGCTTTATGTTTCAGTGATATTTCGAAACTAACTCAATTTGCAGATACAGATAATAGATACATTTAATTTTGTAGATACTTTTGAGATTGTCAATCACTTTATGCACTCAACATACATGAATCCCACTTGATTGTTGTCCGATCATTTTCAGCTTCTTATATTTTTTAAACTCTATTTTTCTTTTTGGTATTTTGACTTGAAGTTTGGGCAATGGATTGCGCTATGGATCTCTCACCTTGGCCTGTCTGTTGTTTTGTATCATGGCTAAGTATTTTCGGCATCGGCATCGACATCGACATCGGCTTCTCTTGTCTCATGTGTTATGTGTGATTGCGATTGCGTTAGCTTTTCTTCCTGCTGTTTTTGGCCTTGGCCTGGCCAACTCGTCGCCTCTCATCACCTTCTCCCTCCCCCTCCTCTCGGCTCAACCTTTTGCCTGTCGTTTTGCGTCTCCCTTTTGAGTGATTGCCGGTATATATATTTTTATTTTTTGCTCATTGTTTGCTTAATGATTTGCATGCTGGCTTTTTTTTTTTTTTTTTTGTACTTTATTATAGTTTTTGGGGTTTTATAGACAATTTTTTGGCTGTGCTTTGTTTGGGTTGTGTATTATTTTTGGGTCAATAGAGCGGAATTCCGTGCAGTTTATTGAACTGTAACTGAAACAGCATTCAATTCCAGTTCCAGCTCCAGTTCCAACTCCAGTTTCGGTTCCAATTCCAGTTCAAGCTTTCAACTTCCCGTGGCGCCAGCCTTTTTCGCCGTTGGCCTTTCAACTGTTTTTTGTTGTCTTTTTTACCTTTCACAACTTTTTTTTTTTTTGTTTTTTTTTAATTTTTTTTTTTGTTGGTTTCGAATCATTATGCAATCGCTGACTGTGGGGGCTCATTATAATAACCACAATTAATTAATAATAACACTCATAATTTTGCAATAAAATGCAGCGACAAAACTTGGAGATACATATTTGAGATACATTTACAAGACTCGCAATTGACAGGCGATAATTGATTGTTATTGGATCGCAAGTTGAACGCTTGCCACACCCCCGCACAGGGGCACTTAAAATTCCGGGATAAATATGAATATTGTTAAGATTTATTTATTAACTAACCAGCTGACTGACTACTAAAAATGAATGTAAGTAAGTATAAATTTCAAGTTCATTTGCATAGTTTATTTAGTTTTATTTTTAATTCATTCGCTGATTATTATTATTATTACTTTTTAAGTTTTTATTTGATTTTTTATTTGTTCATGCATTGTTATGGCTGTTGCTAACCTTCAATCAAACAGCATTTGATTGCATTTTATTTGCATTTAATCATTTTTATTATGATACCCCGAGTATGTAAGCGCATTTTGAAATGTCGCACAGTTTCCTAGTTCGATAAATAAATAATTTTAATGCCATAAGTAAGCAACAAATTCAATTTGTTTTGCAATCAAATTGCTATTCAGTATTTACCTCCAATCTCCCCTCATCCGCTCCCCCTCTTGCCACGCCTCGTTAAACTCCCTCACTCTTTCTTTCTTTAGCATTATTTTCTGTTTTCTGTTTTCTGTTTTTTTTCTTATTTTTTTTATGGATAAAATAAATTGCTATTTTAGCCAAAGGTCAGCAGAACTCGTTGTTGAATCATTGGCATCTTTTACCCCTCCTCATTCTCCTGCCTCTCCAATTGTTGATTGTTTATGTACTCCCTGCACTTATATAGACGTAATCGCAACTTATTATTATAAAAAAAAAACGCTTGCTTTATTTGATTTTTGCTTTTGACGCCTAATTAGTCATAATTAACGGATCATTCCCAATGCAATATATTGTTACATACATGTTCATTCATGATTGTTATTTACCAGCTATCTGTGCTTTTTGTTTACTTCACGAGCAACAACAACGAATCTGCATAAATTATTATTGCGGTCGCTTTTTGATACAAACATACATTGTATATTTGTAATAAACTTTGGGAAATGTCAAAAATCGAATAATTGTTTCAAACTTTAACTTGATAACTTGGATTTGAAATAAAATGGGAAACATAAATACGACACAACTGAGAGACACTATGAATTTTTAAAAACAATAAATCAACCGATATTTGAATTATTTTTATGAAAGACTGTCAATACCTAAAATCAAAAAAATTCTACAAGTTTAATAGCAATCTATAAAAAGTCAAATTGAAATCATATAAAGTGAAAAGAATTCGGTAACTTTCATAATGTTAAATCTATAAAAATACAAATATGTAATCAGAAATTGAAACAAGAAATTTATAAATTTCATAGTAATTGTGCATAAAACAGACAGTTAAGTTCTCAGCTGATATTTTGCTCCTAGCCTAGTTATCGATTTTAATGATAACGACGATAAAGAAAGCATGAAAAAATTAGCTTGTAAAATATCGAAAATAAGAATCTCGTTCTCATTTTCAGGATTTATGGAGTATTATTTAGAGTGATAGCATTCCAACAACTCAGTAATTTTTCCTCAGTTCTTTTTCAACCCTCCTGTAACTTGCACAGTCGCCCACCTGTTGCGTCATGCAATCAGTATTTATTTGTTGTTTATTGTTGTTGTTTTTTTTTTATGTTGCTGGCAAAGTTCGCTGTCACCATAAATTTGGGTCGATTTGTATGTAAAAATTTTTTGAATTCGTATTCATGCAGGTTACCCCAACTACAATGGCACTCTATATGTAGGGTATATTCCCCGCTAGCCGCTCACCACCCACTGTCACGTTTGTCTGGCAGTTCAAGAGGCTATTGAACTGAGCGGTAACGCACAGCGGTAGTTGAGGGGCGGGTCAGGGCCCGGCGCTTTTGTTTTAAACTCAAGAGACAGAGAGAGAGAGAGAGAGAAAGAAAGAGAAGAAAACAAGAAGAAATTATGCAGGTATATGACCGCTTAGCAGCCACAACATTATGGAAATTATTTTTGGACAGCAGCAGCAACAAGTGAAGGAATACCATGAGCAAGAAGAAGAGAAGTCATTCAACACGTTGATCGTGTGTCGCGTATGCCAACAACAACAACAACAACAACAACAGCAACAGCAATAACAATAATAACAAGCACAGAATGAGAACTTAAAATTCTATGTCAATTAACGGTCTTTTGTTTACCAAAAAGAAGAAGCTGAAGAAAAGAGCTTTGTGAACCAAAGCCGTGACACACACACACACACATACAAAAATTGTTAACAAGCCGCCATTGTGCAAACTTCGCTCAGCTGTACTCTCAACTCTCAGACTCTCTTGCTCACGGTTGCCACATTTGGTACATTTGTACCTAAACTGGTACATTATTTATTCGTTGGTACATTGGATCACTTTTTTCTTTTTCTTTTTTAAATTTATTTATTAGTGTTTAAAGTTAAATGTAGTTTAACTATGTTTTTTAAATTTTTTTAGATAATACTTTAATTCTAAATTACAAATTATTTATAAAGCTAAAGCATCTACGGTCATCTAACTAAATTGAAGTTCACATGTCGAATACAATTTTATCCTCGAATTCAGATTATTATTATTTATTATTTATGTGTGATAAAACCCTTAATAAATGGGTTTTTGTAAAGTGTTTAAAACCGTTATTAATTTAATATAAACAATTAGTTGATTTAATTTTTAATGGGAAATATTTAAATTAATTAAAAAACGCATGTTAATATTAAATGTAGATAAAATATTTACAAGTAAAAACATATCAAAAAGTTGGAGCGCTATTTTTCCTAAAATCAGGTACAAAATAATTCCATTAAGTGCCAATTTTGCACTCTTATTCTTTTTGCGCTCTTCTCTGCGCTGATCTCAAACCGTAGTTGCTGTGGCTGTCGCTGCTTGCTGACGAGTGCTGAGTGCTAAGGTCACTCGGTGGTTACACACGTATGCGTGTCTCTCTCTATGGGTGTGTGTGTGTGTGTGTGTGCGAGTATGCAATTTGTTTACGTACACATATGTGAATGAAAGAGAGCAAAATCATTGAGCTGTTCTTTGCCTGCGGTTGCTGCAGTTTTTCTTGTACCTTTTGACAGAACACAATTCTGTTGAGCTTATTCAAAGCTGAGCTTAGAACTGAAAGTTGAACAATTAATCAAAGCAATCTCTCTTTTGTATTTATTTCCGTAAGAGTTGAAATTATTGCAGAACTTTGTATAATATTTAAGCAAATTATTCGATATAAAAACAATTGATCATCATATGAAAAGATACGATGACACCTCCACTTATTGCATGCAAATCATATGCAAAAGAGAAATCACAGCCAGTGCTAATAAGTGGAGCTGACTGCCGGCTTGCCGGTCATTAGCAAGACGTGCGTTGGATGATCCATCCATCCATCCATCTGTCCGTTCATTCATTTACTCATTCACTCATTTGAATGGGGCCCAAGCAAGCAGTGTGGCAAAGTTCATTGCCACATTGGCTTGGAAAACCTTCACTTGATGTGCTCCCTTGCCTCTCTTTTGCTGCCACTTCCCTCCTCACTCTGTTCACTCCACTTGCGTATTTGGTTTCCCATGTATGTTTATAAGGCGAGCGTGGGGCACATATCAAAACTTTCTAAGATTGCATCGAACCATTCACTTGTTGTACAAATTTTGGTTCTTTTTGCCAGAGACAATATACATTTTTTTTAAATACTGAACACATTTTATAATATAAATTTTAACACGGTTAAATTTGTTTTTATATTAATATTTTTTGGATTTGATTTTTCTTAAACTTATAAATCTTATTTGCGATTACTGTTTTTGGATGCCCCTATTAGACATAAATGATATCTCACATTTACATTTATACATGAATTCATAAAGATCGATAGTCATGTTGATATCGATAGCAATTTCAATGCTGCTTTTTGATGACTTCTAATGCGCATTTGACTGTCGCATTTTAGTAGCGTTATTTTTTTTTGCCGCCGGCTTGTCGTTGCGGTGAAAGTTAATTTCTTCTTTCGATTTTCGCTTGCCGTACACACAAGCACACACACACACACACTTTTCAAACGACCGTCTCTCGAGTTTCCAGCGATTACTTTCGGTTACTGACGCTGTTACTCGCAGATCTCGTATCTCTCCGAGATCGCAGCTCATCAAAGTTAATGTGACAGTTGTAGTTTTGGCCAGCCGGATACAAAAGCAACGACACTTTGATTCAACGAACTGACCTTGCGATTGAAGAACTTTCATAGAATAACGAGAGCGAGATCGTGAGATGAATACACAATCATTTGAAAATGGAATATTAAGAGCTGTAATACTAAGATATTAGCCTGAATCGCTGATCGCTTAGTATTAAGAACATTTTCCAGCCTTTAACTGAGACACGTCTTTATTTTGCGAGTCTTCAGGCTTCAGTCTGATCATCATTCAAAGAGCGTGAGCATTTCGCAAGTATTTGCTGACTTGGCAAACATTTTCAGATATGTGTTTTCTGTTATTTTTTTTTTTTATTTATTGTTTTTATTCCAAGAAGTTTGTCGTTTTTGTTGTTGTTTTGGAATTTTTTTGAAAACTGTTTCAACTGCTACATGACTAACAACAAATGCCAAGCGTTTCGGCTTCAGCAGAAGTATCTTTAGCTATGTCTATTGTATCTGTAGCTGTAGGTGTAGCAATATCTATATATGTATTTGTGTATCTATGTATAAATGTGTGTCTGCGTATTTGTTGCTGTATTTACTGTGTGTCTCTGTACACATATTTGCCTTTTATGCATGTTCGCCTTTTGAAACTCGTTCATAGTTCGCTTTAATTACGTTCTTGACGCTGAAAATTTATGCCTTTTGCTGTTCAATTTTTGTCGAGCTAAATGTATGCTGAACATATTTATTTTATTTTATTTTCTGCTCAATTGTTGTTGGTTGTTGTTATTTCTCATGTAGGAGGTGCGATCGATCGCCAGATCAGAGAGCAGAGATCAGGGGAGCTCCAAGCTGGTCTGGTTCTCTGACGTTTTATAGCTGTTTGGGCTTAAGATGAAGCTTTATTGATAAGCCAGACACTGACGCAGACGTAGACATAGACATAGATGTAGACTTAGACGCACACGCTTGAGGAAGTCTGGCTGTCTATCTGTCTGTATATATCCGTCCGTCCGTCTGCCTATATATTCCTGATTGATTTGTATTGTATTGATATTGAGATTGACAATTGAAATGACTACAAAAGCTTCTCGACCTCTAATTTAAATCACATTCGATAACTCAAATTATCGTCTTCAATCGACAATCGATAGTATGCTAAACTCTGAAACTGCTTTACTCCAATTAATTTTAATCTAATGATATCATATCATATGACAGTATTTCATTTAAAACTATATAAGATGGGTGAGCAATAATATCGACACTATCTCACCTCTAATAGTACATTGTCGATATTATTTGATTCCATGATAGTCTTTCATTTCTAATCGACATATTGAAAAGAAAATAAAATTGTTCAGATACCGAGTACTTAGATATACTCAAGATATTTCCGTATACTTGGGATCTTTTGAACAATTGGCATGCCAGTTTTCGCCACGTTAAGAATACAATTTATATGGAGAGATATTTTTGTTTTTTTTTTTTGTTGTAAGCTAAACTGACATCAAAGGTCTTGCATAGTATTCTGAGTGCAGATTGCACAACCTGTAAAACGGCAGCTGGTTGACTGACTGACTAACTGACGGTTTGACGAATAAAGGCAAAGATCAGGAAAGCGGCAAAATGCATAAAAGATGATGTACAAGTTCTAAAGAAGCGACATGAAAGTCTGAAAGTCAGTTAAAGCTGGAAAGTCAGCTGAAGAGAAGACGGCGCAAATGACTGTGGGAAGTCAAAGTACTTTAAAGCACTTTGAACTTAACACACACACACACACACACACACACGTAGACACACAGTTATTATCTATATGTTTGTGTGTGTGTGTGTGTTGAAGACAAATTGTAAGCACTTTCTACAAATAACAGCAACAGCAACAACAACAACCCAGTTAGTTAGTGAATAGGAAAATTCTTAACACAACAAACAGTAATAAAAAAAAAACCAAAAAAAAAATAAGTTGAATATAAAAATGTAAAGAGAATCGTAAAAAAAAGGTAGAAGAACTCAACTGACAAAAACTGACAAGTAAGTAAATAAATAAATAGCCAGTAAACGGTAAATGATTTAGCCTCAAACAACAATTGCACAATTGAAGCTCGAATGCAGTTGGTGGAGTTGCAGTTAAAATTTAAGTGGAAGTTGAAGTTCTAGTTAAAGTTGAAATTGAAGTTGACAGCAAAAGTTAAAGGTTGAAGAAGCCCTTCAATGTGGCTTTGCTTGCAGCAAATTGAACTTCAATTGATATGAAATTAATCGAAGAAGTTCAATAATAATGATAATGATGATAATGGTCATTATCATGATATCAGTTGAACAACGATCGATCATCTGTTTGCCAGTGTTGTAATTTCTTTAACCTTAACATTTTCTATGCTTTCAGGGCTCTTGCACGATTGATTGCTGATTGATTTTGTGGGCTGTCAGTCAATGACTTGTCAAGTCATGGCAAAAAAATATAAAATAGAAGAAAAAAAAAACATGATATAAGCCGTTGCCCGTACGGACTTGGGTTCTAACTGTTTTCAGTTAAAAGTTACAGAACATACAAAAAAGAGGAGGGGCTGTCATGCTTAATAATGCGCGACAATTTTTCTGTTTTCATTTCTTGGTCTTTTATTTTTTATTTTTTTTTTTTTGGTGTTGGAAAAATTACACGCAATTAAAAGTTCAATGTCAAGATTTTCAGTTTGTTGAACCGAACAAAATAAAAAAGAAATAAAAAAATACAACTTGGGCAACGAGAGATTCAAATGAAATTCGATCTGTGAGTTGCCCATTAAGAGATTTGTGGATTATTGTTGATCAATCAGCTTATAAGGCGGTTCCAATAACTAAATATAGAAATGTCCGCATTGCGGAACAACAAACCACAATGGTGATGATGACATTATTAGGATATACTTTAAGCCACAATGTCTTTAAGCACTTGAAGTCCTATGAAACGATTGAGAGAGAGGGAGTAGGGAACTATTATGTACATACAAATGATTCCAGCATCCCAAATAATCAAGTTTTAATTTATGCAAAAGCCAAAGTTGCGCAAATAAACACGAACCGCAACAAACGGCGCCGTCTCCGCCCCCGCAGACACGCCCCCTACCACCCACCTAGTGTACCATACGTATGTGTTGTGTGTGTGTGTGTGTGTTAGTGTTGTGGCTATAAATACGCACAAAAGCCGTCCATGTGGTTATATATTTTTGTTGATATTCTGTTTGTTCTACGTTTTCGGTGCGCTCTAAAAATAAGTCAAATGCCCAACTGGGGCCTCAAGTCTTCAGGTCTTCAGTCTTGGCTTTGAGTCTTATTATTTTTGTTTTTTTTTTTTTTTTTTTTTGTGTGCTTTGTGCTTTTTCCCATTATTTGTAATTTATTTTGCTCGGTCTTTGGCAATCGCAATGGTTTGTTCTTGGCCTTGGGTCTTTACAAATCCTTTCCACAAACATTGATTAATTAATCAAGGGAAGAGGAGAGATATGAGACTGCGAGAGGTAACAGAAATGGACGAGTGGAAAATCAACTTGAGAAACATTCACAACTTTTCACTTCCAGCTGAAGAGAGCTCATGGCATTCAGGCTATTTATTCATTTGTGCTCTCAGCTTCGCACACAAATTAAAAATCAATAAATTTTAATAATTAAAAACCAATTAGCTTAACTTTATGCCTATTATTGTTCTGTTTCTTCTTCTGTTTGTTGTTGTTAAAATTAATTAGCTTTCAGCAAAAAGCAATTTGCAAATCGTTCAACACAAAGCAACGACCTTCACGAGCGTAACAAATGCAACTCAGGATAATAAATGCCTGTTAATTAGTTCAAGTCAAAATCAAAACCTATCGATAGTGTTATCGATGACAGTTTTTCAACACATTTGTCATATACATCTGAATATCCAGATTCTCAGCTGTTATGGGAAGCTGTGTGCGTTCCCAAGCTCATCACAAGCTCATTATACTTGAGCTCACACACATATGTAAAGATTTAAGTACACACACACACACACATACACACACATACACACACAGAGGCATATGTGACAATGGTTGGGGCCTCGGTTAGGTAAGTAAGGTTTATTGAACTGATGCGAGAGACACTGTCAAAGGTGTTTTGTTAGATTTCTTGAATGCAGGTACATCGCACAACAAATGATCCCCGGAAGGGTTCATGAACCTCCTGTAAATCTTTGAAGCGTGCAAATTATGCAAAAAAAAAAATGAAAAATAAAATGAGAAGAAATAAAGAGAGTAAAGCGACGCAAATTGACGCAAGTGATTTAAGAAGATGGATGGATCGTTGCGTATTGAAGATGCCCAAAATACATGACGAGAGTACATTTTTTCTTTCTTTCCATTTGTTTACATTTTTTTCAGATCTCAGTCTCAGCTTTGTAAGCTAATTAGTTAAGTACGCGCAGCAGTTGAACCAAACGCAATCCAACAGATTAACATAGTCGCAGTTAAAGATGCAGATACATTCACAGTCACAGATGCAGATACATTTGCAGACAGAGCTACGCAACTGAAGTTCGGCTTGGATGCATTTCAAGATGCTGACCAGTTGGTAGTAATACGTATGCATGTACTTAGTTTCCATATCCATTCCACATGCCACATGCCACATGCAGCTTGCAGCAGCTTCAAGGCAACGCTTGCCAACGACCTTGACAGCAAATGGCGACCTCGTTGGTTGCTAGATCGTGGCTGTAAACGTGGTTACTTTGATCGTTTTGTGGTCGTCGTTCTGGTTTTGGTTTCGGTTTTAGCTATGGCTTTGGCTTTGGCTTTAACTTTGGCTTTACCTTTGGTTCGGATCGGATTCGAATTCGGATCGGATGCGTCGTTAAGCTGCATTCCTTTGGCGCCCATTTGATTTGATTTGATTCGCTTTTTGTTTTCCTTCTTCGTCTTTTACTCATTCAGCTGCATTCCTTTGGCGAGGGTGTGACCAGGCTATATGCATACAAATCTTTACTGCTCTACTGCTCACTTCCCCTCTTCCTTCTCTCTCTCTCTCTCTGTCTCTCTCCCTCTGTTCAGCTTTTTTGCATCTCTTGTGGCTATAATACGAACCGAGTACTTGAAATGCCGGAGCGTTTATAGTGCGGAACGTGAGTGCGTGCGGTAATGGGCACAGAATTCTCAATACCCTCTCTCTCTCTCTCTCTTATTCCCTCTATCTTTACATATCTCTCATTCTATCCCTCTCATTCGCTGGCTTCACTTAGTCAATGAATTTTTTCATTGATATTACCTAATTAATTGATTCATTTTAGATTACTTATGAATAGAATTCTACGTAATAGAAATACTCGAGTATTTACATTATCAAGTAATTTCATTTTTAAGGCCATATTACTTCTGTAATTCATATTTCAATGTTTACTAACCCATTAATAATTTTTGTCTCCCTATTATTAAACAATATGGCATATATACTATCCGTAATTCTTCGTGTACAATTACTTGGTAATTAATTGTAATTCAGCTCAATTTTACAAATACTTGAGTAATTAAAATTGCATTTACTAATTGTAAGCTTAATTCATATGCAGAGTATTTTAACTTTGACTTGAATTTTTCATTTTTTTTTAGGTTTATTTTCTTCTTAGCGATCTGGCAGCAACGTCACCTTGACCACACTGTCACACTGTCTCTCCCGCCGCCTCTCACGATGCCACGCCTTCACTGAGCAGGCACCTCTCTCGCCCATGTTTGATATGCATATTGCATATTGCACTCACTCAATTACATTTAACAAATTGCAAAAAATGTGCAATTAATTGTGTCTTTGCTGGTGGGCAAATTTCATCGAGAATCGCAAGGCGCGTTTCTTGAATAACAATTTAAGTCAATGTAAAAACACCAACAACAACAGTAACTGTAACAACAACAACAATTGCTGCAACACAATCAACAGTCTAATACAATTTCTAAATAATTCTTAATTAATTTAATGCACTTCTCAAAAAAAAAAAAACAATACAAAAAAAATACGAAAGCACACAATTTTTGTACATCCTTTTTTTAATTATTTTCCATGGAAAAATTAGTGCGATTGAATAAAAGTTGAATTGAAAGAAAGTGAAATTAATGTGAGTGCACTTGAATTAAGTGAATGAATGGAAGAGCATTTAAAAATCTATTTCAAAAATTATTTTAGATATGAAACGAATAATGTAACGAATAAAAATAAGTAGGTTGAACTTTAAAATGAATTATTGATTAAGTGATTATTTTTAAACTGAGCAAAGTCAAAGAATAATGTAATGAATGATTGTAAATAAGTTGAAATGTATAGTGAATAAAGTAGCATCTAAAACAAAGGCAATAATTGAAAATATTTTAATAACTTTGATTTTTACAATTGTAAATGCTGTTGTGTAATTTATCTCTCAAATGAATATGTAGCAGAATTTGAATGCTCGTTTGAATAATGATTTAAATGCTCCAAGAACAAATTGAGTGCAATTAAATGCTCATGAGTATTAAATGCAATTCACAGATACAATAAGAACTTGACTGAGCAAAAAACAAATTGTGTGAATGCAAATGAATAACCATTGAACTACGCTGAATACTGAACTGGATGTGTGAGTGTGTTTGTGATCATATTCAATGCTTTAAAGCACAACAAGAACTTGGCCATAATTGTCATACAACTGCTTTTGTTGGCTAATTCACAGCAACTTTCGACTCTTCAAGGCCGCTTGCTACACTTATCTCCCTCTCTTTTCCACACCCTCTTCCTGTCTCTATCTCGATCTCCGTCTCTCTCGCACTTGCTGTTGGCTTTGTGTGCGCTTTCTTTGTGCAACACGTTTGCTGTCAATGGCAATGCCAAGCGATTTGGCATTGCAGGCGGCGGCTCAGTTTGATTCTCAGTTTGTTGTCGTTGTTTAGTCACAGCAACAGCAACAGCAACAACAACCACACTAACACTAACACCAACAACAAAAGCAATTGCTTTGGTAATTAATTCAACGGAAATAATGTTCTC